>JAWMAG010000012.1:18815000-19295000 GCA_037013455.1 Ceratitis rosa
GTAACGGTTACAGATATTGTTCCACCTCAAATATCGCTACTGTAAGTGAAAGTGTAGCCGAAGACCCGAATGTGTTTATTTCTCAACATTCTCAAGAGCTGAGACTTTCTTACGACACATAATAATCCTAAATAATTGAAGAGAGGACATTACACCAAAAAAAAAAATACTGTTTGGTACGCTCTTTGGTCCGGTGGTGTGATTGGACCTTACTTCTCTGAATTTACGTCAACGGCGAGACTGTCACTGTCAGATGATAAACGAATTTTTAGGTCTGGAATTGAAGAGCAAGCTTTGTACCATATGTGGTTTCAACAATATGGTGCCACATAGCACACAACACTAGGTGCGAATATGGCTTTATTGCGAGAGAAATTTCCCGGGCGAGTAATCTCCCCTCTTGGCGATGTCAATTGGCCAATGTGACACCGTGAGGCTTTTTTGTGCGAAAGACTGTGCTTATGTGGTTAAGGCTTTAACGCTTGAGTACTTGAAAACCAACATTCGCCAAGTTATGCCAAGTTACCGCCTAATAAGTGCCAAAAAGTACTCGAAAATTATCTCAAACGGTTCGAAGTTTGCAACATTCCGCCAAAATAATAGCGTCATACGTGTATTTGTTTACCTCAGTGAATATGTCGAGTTTCGTTCCAAGTAAATCGCATTCGTTGCTTTTCTTATTTCATCAAAAGAAAAAAGCAGCTGAAGCTGGTAGAAACTTATGGTGAACATGCTCCAGTGATTAGAACATGTGAAAAAGTTCTAAGACGTGGATATGCATGTTGATCCAACCCAATCGCAACAAAAATTGGCAGAAACACTACATGTGACTCGAGGAGCAATTTGCCAACGTTTAAAAGCCATGGGAAAGATACAGAAGTATGGAAAATGGGTGCCACACCAACTGAACGATAGACAAATGGAAAATCGAAAAACCGTTTGTGAAATGCTGCTTCAACGATTCGAAAGGAAATAGGAAATCTTTTCTGCATCGAATTGTCACGGGGGACGAAAAATGGATTTATTTTGAGAACCCGAAGTGAAAAAAATCATGGCTTTTCCCTGGTGAAGCTGGCCCATCGACTGCAAGACCAAATCGCCTCGATGGGACACTCCCTTACAGAGCAGTGCTTCGCTAATTTTGAAGAAATCGAAAAATGGCTCGTCGATTGGTTTGCCTCGAAAGAGAAAAAGTTTTTTTGGAATGGTATCAATAATTTGACTGAGAGATAGGCGAAATGTGTAAAATCCAATGGTCAATACTTTGAATAAAAAAATTTTGAGATTCCTCTGAAAGTTGTGTTTGCTTTATCGAAAAAACCGGCAAATTTCAACTAACACACCTGGTATTGCCAAGCTTCAAACTTTGTAATAGAAAGAGAATTTCCTGCAAAAAAAAAATTACTTACATTTTTTTCGAAATCGCATAACGGATAACCCTGTAGATACATACAACGCAATTAGCTGGCAAATCGGTTGCACTCTAATTGATGAACTGTTTAGTGGTGTGAATGACACTGTTTATTTGTTATGTTATTCACTAATTTTATTTTTTTTTGTGTTTCTTTTTGCGTATTTCATAGCTATGAAAATAATATGTCGTAGGTAGAAATGGAGATGAGAATGAATGAATGGAAAAAAATAAACAAAATAACCGCTATTTTTACGCACAAAGAGGACATCCCTATATATAAATATATGGTATATAGATATACATATGTAGGTATGATGTATGTATGTATATTGTAGAAGAAGTATAAATGTAGAGTAGAGTGTGTGGCTGCTGCTGAGGATGTTTCTTAAGGGGTGAAGCCACTCTAGAGGTTGAAAAATAGACTCAATTTTAAAAATTTATTTTATTTTAGGAATATGGGAAAAGGTGTGGAATTTCTATTTAACCATTTTATTAAACATACATATATTGAGGTATAAAAAAATATTCTTTAATTATTATTTTGTTACAAAATGGTGGTTATAAATTCCATTATTTACTCCAGAATTTTTGAAAAGTTTGCATTTAATCGATAAACTGCTCAGTATTTCCAAAAAAAATGTATTTGTGAAGCTACCAACAAAATTTCAAATAAATCGATGCCATAGTGGCAGAAAAATCTGTCCTTCCAGCTTGAAAAATGTGATTTTTAGAAAAACTCGTTTAAAGTTTTCATTGTACTCAGCGCACGCTCAGCCTCTCAGAGCAGCAAAATAAAAAGTTCAGCTATTTGAAATATTTTTTTCACTTTAAAACCAATTGCATATCATTTTTAGGACCCAAAAGTACACTGTGAGCAAAAAAAAATATAAAAAATTGCGTTTTCCAAAATCCTACAGTGGCTTTACTCCTTAAAACAGCCGTAACCACTCCAATATTGCGATAGAGCAACTTTATCACGATGTAAATTCCTTCATTTCCTGTATTTCCATTTCATTTGGTGTTTATGTGTACATACATATACCATACATACCATATACTCGCATTTCCTTCCTCTCTCTAACTTTAAATGTTTGCATGGTTTACACGGCCATTTCATAAATATCTAATTTTTTAAGTAGCTTAATAGAGAACAACAACTTCGGTCAATGCTGCATCCCTGAAAGGGTTATTATGTGTTCATAGAATACTTAACTTTTGTTGTTTGCAAAGTTGACATTTTATTCAATCACGTGGTTGTGCTTGAATCAGATAAGCGTTTTGAGTGAAAATATTTGTGTAGCGTTGGAAAAAGTGATTTTGCTTTTCTCTGAATTATCTCTTGTTTTGTTTACGCTGAAAACCTTTTACTGTTGAGAATGTTTAATAGAGAGAGAGAGGGAGAGATCAAATTGTGACTGCAAATATGTTCGATGATTTAAATTTGATTCGTTCTCAAAACTCAATTTCGGCAAAACTTGTTAGCAGTCATGGTTAGATTAGGTTTAACTGGTTGCTGGTTGCCACCTTAGTTGATTTCATATAGTGTTACCAGATAGACTACATGTGACCGAGATTATGTACTACTGCACTTCCTGAAAACATTGCTGTTCTTTTGCCAAAATTGATGCAGGCGTCTCGTGCCCGTCACCACTGCAGACTGATCCTCTGTCTGCAGAACACCGGGCACTCATAGATTACGTGCAGTACTGTCTCTACTCATTACTTGCATTTCCTGCATTTATTCTCTATAACCAAGCCTAATTTTAAAGCAAACGGAGGGACCTTTTAACAACCCTACTAGCAGTCCGGAGTTTGACCTATTGATGGATAGAAAAAATCTATTAAGTTTTGCGTCGTACTTTTTGCACATAATTTTCTGTGTTTCACTCTCTTTACTTTCTGTCCCGAGCGTACTCTCTCTGTAGCTGGTTCGTCGGTTATCTCTTTGCCCTCTATACACATTGCATATATACCTTGGTACCCAGTAAATATGGATTTTCCTTTTCTCTGCCAATCTTTTGATTATCTCATTCCAAAAAGCAGCCATCGCCGACTTCGTATTGAAGGAAAGTAAGGCCTTTATGGCTGCAGTACTTCAGCCCCTATATTTTTTTTGCAAATATTGTTCGTTTTTTTTATTGATTTTTCAAAATATGATAACTTTGTGTACATTTAAGTGAAATATGCGCCGTTTTGTTCATAAACTTGTTGTCAACGAGATGTTAACTTCATTATACCCCTCTCGTAGAAAGCTGCGTCCCTATTAGCAAAAAACTCGGAGAGCCAATTTTCTATTGAGGCCAACTTCTCACCATTAAGCGCGTTCGCCATGGACAGAAAAAGATGGTAATCACTTGGTGCCAGGTCCGGACTATAAGGCAGGTGCATTAGGACCTCCCATCCGAGCTTCTGGCGCGTCACCAAAGACGTGTGTGGCCTGGCGTTGTCCTGATGGAACACAATTCGGCCTTTGTTGATCAAAGATGGCTTCTTCTGGATGAGTGCTGCCTTCAAGCGGTCCAGTTGTTGGCAGTAGAGGGCCGATTTGAGCGTTTGGCTATAGCGGAGCAGCTCGTAGTAGATGATGAAAACCTTCCTGGCCTTCAATCCTGGCTTGGCCACCGTTTCCACCGGCTCACCGCGTTTCGACCACAACCGATTTCACTTGACGTTGTCGTAAGTGATCCACTTTTCATCGCTAGTCACCAGACGCTTCAGAAATGGGTCGATTTTGTTGCGATTCAGCAACGATTGGCAGATGGAAATTCGGTCCATCATGTTTTTTTGTGTTAGTTCGTGTGGCACCCAAACATCGAGCTTATTTTTGAATTCAAGGTTATGCAAATGGTTCCAAACGGTTTTCTGGCTTATCTTTAGTTCCTCAGCAATAAAATAAGTGCTCACGTGAAGTCTGTTTCCACTATTTCCATGATTTTATCGCAATTTTCGACGACAGGTGCAGTTTTGACACCGAAATTACCGGAAAGGAACCTAGGAAACCACTTTTGTGCTACACGTTCGTTTACAGTATCGGGCCCATAAACTAAATTAATTTTTTCAGCCGCTTTGGCTGCTTTTTCGCCTTGATCGAAGAAACATTGTAAAATATAGCGAAGTTTCTCTTTGCTGGTGTCCATCTTTGAAAAGCGCTCACAACGTACTGAGTCAGTCAATCGAAAAACCTTCAAAGACAAACTTTTAGCGCGAATAAAGACGTTTTCAGCGCCGTATAGAATGACATGATGCGACACGTAACACTAGTACTATGGACAATAACGCCATCTCTTTTTACTAGACCTAATATCTTAGCTTGGAATGTTGTTGTTGTAGCAAGCCCAAAAATATTCCGCGAGTTGGGTTTCGGGAGAGATATTTGTCGCCTCTTACCACAGGCATGCCTTACCTCAGGTGATTTCTTGAGCCCCTTTACCGCAGGGGTTAGGAATACACTGTCATGCAGTAAACTACTGCCCTGTTAATTTTAGCACCATCTGTAAGGATATGCAGAGCTTCAATTGGTTCTAGAAGTGAAGTATCATGACAATTCTATGCGATTTCGCTTTGTTCAATGGACTAAGTTTGCTTGAGAAATTTTTTCTGGAAAAGATAATAATCTCATTTTCACCTCGGTGGCTGCGGTTAACAAGCAAAACTGCCGCTTTTGTGACTTAGAAAATCTACACGTTACCATAGAAAAGCCAACGCGTCCTCTACTGTGTAGCTATTTGGTGCGGAATCTGTACTGAATACATAAATGGCTCGTTTTTATTCGAAAATGAGGAAGGAGCTGCCACTACCATCAATGCCAGTCATTACTTTGTCATGGTCAGAGGGAAAAATATTCGGTTTAATTCGTGTTATTCGGTCGTGCTCTAATGTTTACACGCAATCACTTAATGTACGAGTATGTATGTATGTAAAATAGAAGCATCATTTTCCGCTTTTTGACTTAAAAAGTTGCGGACTTTGCAAATTTTTTCTTCCTGTTCTTTGTACTGTTTGTGCTGTTTCAATTTGTGTTTAATGACGGAAAAGAAGGTAAATACTTTTGTAGCTATATATAAATATTTTACACTAAAAGGAAAAGCTAGTGGAGATGTACATACACGTATATGTAGATAAATATTTGGAAAATGAGAAATCAAAAAACAAACATCGTTTTTAAAGTCTTCCAGATACAATTCACAAGGAATTTATTATTCAATTACGTTGTAAAAAAATATTATTTGGATTATTGAAATAGGGGGATGGAGGACAAAATATACTCTCACCAACACACTTTATCTGGGATAGAGGGTTTTAAGCTACGTTTTAGGATGGATATAAAATGGCTGATGAAGTGCGCTCCGGAGTTTATTGCACAGAGCTGGACCTCAGGCAAACCCTCCTCCCGTGGACGCCTTTCAAAAAAACATGGATTAAATAATGAACCTTATCACAGCCATTTTGTAACAAAATAATAATTAAAGAATATTTTTTTATACTTCAATATATGCTTAATAAAATGGTTAAATAGGAATTCTATTCTTGATCCCATATTCTTACACAAATTTAAAAAAAATAGTCTATTTTTCAACCTCTAGAGTGGCTTTACCCCTTAAGGCCATAATCTCAAATGGTATTGTGTCAGAAAATGTCCTTAGAAGCAGGGAAGCAGTAGACAGAACGGCCGAGAGTAAACGACTGTTTATGTATTGGGTTTTAGGCCACATTGACATTATGGGTAACGAAATAGCTGATGAGAATGTATGGCTAACCAACTAGAACAGGATATGCAAACGTTACGGAAAACTATTTATAATTAAACTTCTAAAAAACACTGGGTGCCGGTCGTGGTGAAATAGCGCGCATTAGCGATATGCAAAATACCCAAAATCATGTTCAGTAACATCAAAGGATGCACCGATTCCTTGCTTACACGTTCGCGTAAGGACCGCAGGGTAGTTCTTGTCCTAATGACAGGCTTACTGGCAACTCACGCAAGTAGTTTGGGAATTAGTAGCAGTGACAACTGTAGAAAGTGTAGGATGGAAGGCATAAATCTGACATTAGAACATTTCCTCTGTTCCTGTTCGTCCTTAGGTGGAACTCGTCGTAGATACCTCTAAGCTTCGCAGTTCAGAAGACTAAAGAACGCTTCAAAATTGGATATTAACCTAACCTATTGTGAAGAAAAATTTTGGAGAAATTATTCATATTTAAATTATAAAAATAAATTAAATAATATATTTTTGTTTTTTTTTTCATAATACAAATACAAATTTTGATAATATAAAATTCTAGGAAAAATGACGAAGTAGGCTCATTGAGGCAAATAATTTTAAAATTCTTTTTTGTTAAAAAAAAAACCCAATCAGGAGGCAAACAGATTTGAATTATGGCTGGCAACTCTCCGGCATTCGGCAAATTCCTAAGATTCGATATTTATAAAAAAAACTCGTTTACCATTGTACGAAGAAAGATTTTCGCAAAACATCCGATCTCAAGCAAAGTCAGCAGACAAGGAACGACTAAGTCACGGTCGGTTGGGCAGGCTATGGGTTCGGCGTCGAAAAATGAAATATAATTTATTAAAATAAAATACAAAATTTAGTAGTCATTTAAATAGTTTACTAATTTTTCATAAACCTTTTTTATTTGTGTGTTTTTTTTTGGTTAAAAAAAGATATTCAGGAATCAATTATTAGAGAAATATTCTCGGTTGAAAAGATTATAGCAAATGTCAGGGCTAATTAAATTTATACTATGCAGAGGTTAACTATTATAATTTGACATTTTGAAATCTGTTTTTATTTTTTTGACAAGCATTTGAGCAGAAAATTGAATTTATTTTATTTTTGATGGGCATTTTTCTACCTGAATTAAGTAGGACATCATTTTTTTTTAAGCATTTTATTATTACATACATATGTTCATACTTATAATAACATATTTTCTTGACGCCTTCCTACATATGTACATATTTATGATATATATTTTTATACCCATATCAAATGTTATCCATGAACAGCAAAAAAAAAAATAAAAAATAAAAGAATAGGTATATAAAACTTGAAAAAACTATAATAAACTACCTCATACCTGTCAGTCAAACTGATAGATGGTTGGTTGGCTAATAATGAGATGAATAAGGATAAGAGTGGGTAGCTTTTGGGCTAGTTTAATTCGCATGCGAAATTTGTATACCTTTCATGTACATGAAATGGTATATTATTAATTTTGGGTTCGTATTCCAAGATCATCTGTCCCCCAATTTTTGAGATTTTTCAACCAAAACTTGGTACATTTAAAGCGATCATTTCATCATCATCATCAAAATCGGACGACGAGCGTGAGATTTGATATTCTAGACATCTATATAGAAATTAAAATTTCCACTCAAAATTATCGAAATTGGTGGTCTAATCATATAGCTCCCATACGGTTGATTTTCTTAGATTAGAGATTTTGGATCAAAAATCCCTCAAAAAAGAATCTATAAGCGTGAGATTTGATATTTTACACACGTATACCTTCTGCTCAAATATAATCGAAACTGGCTCAATAAAACAAAAACGGTTAATTATTCTTCAATATTTATTTTATCCCCTTCAAAATAGTCACCATTAGAGGAGATGACTTCAATCGACTGAAAATGCTTTCCACGAAGCGGAAATTTGAGTTTAGGAAAAAGAAAAAAGTCACACGGTGCCATGTCGGGTGAATACGGTGCTTGCGGAACAATATTTACGTTGTTTTTGGTCAAATAATCGCGCACAAGACGAGACGTATGAGCAACAATTTCGGAACAAGTTGAGCAGACATACGTCTCATGCCCAAAACATCGTGAATAATGCTATGAGCAGATCCATCTGATATGTTGAGCTCACTAGCAATCTCTCTTTCAGTCACACGACGATTTTCCAACACAATTTTCTTTACTTTTTCGACGTTTTCTTTGTTTATTGACGTTACTGGACGACGATCATAAGGCAAGTTCTCCAGCGATCTACGGCCGTCCTTGAACGACTTATACCAATCAAAAATACGTGCACGTGATAGGCAAGACTCCCCATATGCCTTCTGCAACATTTTCATTGCGTCCGTTGCACTTATTCCATTGGAATAACAAAATTTCAAACAAACATCTTTGCTCAACGTTAATTTCCATAGTAAAATTCGAAAAACACACTCGAGGTTGACTTGTTTATAGTGCCGTAAAAAAAACTATGTGACAAATCGCGCTCAAATTTGACATGTAAGCATATAACAGTCCTGCCAACCTAAGCAAAAAAAAAGTATGGCCATATGTCTTGTCCTTGTCGGGTTATGTTTGAGCAGAAGGTATATTATACAAGACAATATTGGCACCGAAAATCATCGAAATTGGACGACTACAATATATAGCTCCCATACAACCATTTTTTCGGATATGAGACTTAATATTGACACCAAAAATGAAATACCATAAATTTGATTTGGTCTTGAAAGGTATAAAAGCTTAGGCATAACCGAAAATAGCTCTTTTTTTCCTGTTTGTTTTTTTTTTATTTTAGGGATATTTTTAGAATTTATATACATATACTATATGTATTTATAATACCAAAGAGTTCTATTCTGAGCGGCAAATATATTTGATTTATAACTATAAAAATATTTATTTATAATTAAATTTCAGTAATATTTACCAAAAATAAGATACCATACTTTAGTTCATTATTTTGTTTATCTAATTTCAATGTCCTTTCTAAGTCCTTGATAAAAAATTTGTTGATGCTTAGCACCATAGTAATGTCATGACTACTACTGTAATGGCATGGGCAAGTGCGATTAATTTTATTTTTCGTTAGAATTTCCATGCATTTGCCAGTGGTTAACAAGAGCGATAAAATGTTGCTAACATAAAAGTATATACATATAAGTCAAAAGGAGAAAAAAAATACGTAGAAAATATGTAAAAACTGCTGTAAAGCCAAATAAGCAATAATAAAATTTTTCGCCACAACGTTAAAAGTTTTCAATCTAATTCAAATGCTAATAATTTCCGTGTTCATTTTAAGTGCGTAATGAAATTCCCGTTAAACTCATTGAATAAAATATTTCAAAACTTTTCTCTTTTTCCTTACAAAAGTGAAATAAATTTCGTCTGATATCAAAATGACACTTTTGTAATCGCGTAGACGCATAATTGTATTTTCACTCAATGAAATGTTGGCTGTGTGACCGGGCCACCTGCAGAGCGAAAAATTAGGAGAGCGCCAAAAGTCAACTCTTAACCTGCAGCTTTAATATGAAAATGAATGGGAATTATTAAATATTGAATTTCATATTAAAGTTGCAGGTAAAGAGAAGGTTCATAAACAGTGTCACATACATAGCTATCTGCATTAAAAAGTATACAAACTACATATATATTGTATTTACATACATACAAATGTAAGTTTATTGCCATTAGTAAGATAGTCATGTTTATCATTAAGCTGATGAACAATTAAACTACTATGCATACTCATACATACATACATACACACGTTGAACCAATGATTTAATCGAATAGTGTTAACCGAAATGATCAATGACCACAACGAATTAATTGCCTATTTTATTGTCATCATCATTTTGTGGTAGGTGTGAATAAGTTTTGCCAACAACACGAGAAACAAGTCAAAACGACTAATGACTAATACGAAGTTGTCAGCAAGAGAGTTATTATCTGCGTAGTAGTATGTACCATACATATAATCTAATCATCTATAAATCACTCACTAAAACACCTGCAACTCTACAACTTAGGGGAGGTGACGTTTTTGTGTCATTTAACAAATATTTTTATGAAATTAGTTAAATATGAAAATGGGGAAACTATTCTTGAAGCAATTAATATTATTAATAATATTTACTAAATTGTAGTCGAAATTTATGGAGTTGTTAAGCAGTAAAGGAGTTCAAACAATAGTAATACCATAAAAATTGGTATAAGAAATTTGCGCTTGTTATAGAGAAAAAACGCGGCCGCAATAGCCGAGTGATTAGCATTGCGTACTGCGACGCGGAAGGCCTGGGTTCGAGCAACATCCAATAATTGAAGCGGGGTCTGTTTCTCTCGGTGAGCTTGACTCATCGTCGAAATTTAACGAACCATTGGACTTTGTAACAAAAGTCTTTAACGCCGCTTTTGAGACTTCATGCCCTCTATCCATCCCATCGGGGAAGGAAAGACTCAAATGGTGGAATAATGTAATCTTTGTTTTAAGGAAAAAAGAGCAGAAAACTCTTTAACGAAGCCAAAAGAACGTGCTCCTGGCAATCTTATAAAGCGTGTTTAAAGTATTTTAAAACCTGTATAAGGAAGGCAAATCGAGTATCTTGGTAGTCCTTCTGCAGTGAAATTGTAGGAAATGCGCACCACTTTCCGGTATGTTCCACACGACAGATTCCACAGGAAGGAAATGAGCGGTTCTTTGATATCAGCAGCATTGTTTGCCGCAAGAGAGTGGAATGGGCGATTAGATCTTTCCAACCCTACAAATCTCCAGGACTAGATGGAGTCTTTCCCGTTGAACTACAGAGGACGGAAGACATCCTATCCCCATTTCTATGTAAATTTTACATAGCCTGTCCTCAGTCCTCTTTTTTCTTAAAAATCTTGGACAAGTTGCTGGACAGCTATACACGTTGGAATCTTCCCCCAAACAGCCTCTCGAGGAAGCAGCATGTTTACTGCAAGGGTAAGTCCTGTATGATATAGTCGGGAGCATCGAAAAAGGGCTTGCCGTGAAGGAATATACACTTGGTATGTTCCTCGATATCGAGGGGGCCGTCAATAACATTCTCCTTGCCTTCGCAATAGAGGCTCTTCAGGAAATGCGTCTTCAACAGCCCATCTCGTAGAGTCTCTCCTGAGGAACAAGATCATCTTCGCAGAGATAGGCAGCGCCAGCCTTGTCAGACACACAACAAGAGATACCACTGCTGTGGTGCTGAATAGCGAACACGCTGATTAGGGAATTCTTCGAAATCATGGAGGCCACGGAGGACAATCGATTACAATTTACTCCGATAGTCAGGTTGCAATCAGATCTCTTCAATGTAACGGTACCACGTCAAAAGTGGTCATAAACTGTAGGAACTCTTTTAACAAACTCTCAACGAAGTACAGTACTGCCGTGGCCTGGGTACCTAGACACAGGGACATCCCAGACAATTGCATGGCAGACGAACTAGCAAGGGAAGGAACCCTTCCATCTACGATAAAACACGCACATGATGCTGGTTTACCTCTGTCCACGGCTAAGTACATGCTTAAACTGGCCTTCACCAGGGAAGCTGACTCACGATGGTTGAACGAGATCACATGTAACGTGACCAGACAGTTATGGCCGAAGTTGGGCGCGAAAAAATCTAAACATCTTATTCTTCTGGCCCGGTTCTCCATTAACGTAACGACTGGTATAATAGCTGGACACTGTTTAATTGTGCTTCACGGAAAATAATGGGATATCATTCTAATGATTTTTTTGCAGCTGCAGGGACGAAGAAGAAGAGGAGACCATAGAGCACAACCACTGCCACTGTCAGCGAATATTGGAAACCTTGTTGCCTTTATAAGGCACACGAAATGGTTCGATCATCTGAGAAGGTGAATACAGGAGCCTCAGCGGTATCACAAAGGGCCTATTGGCCTAAGTGTGCTGGGGTTAACCAGCAGCAGCATCCACTCAACTCAACTCAACATCCAATAATTCCAGAAATTTATTGGGTTACCCCAAAAGAAACTGGCGATTTTTCCTACAAACGGCGTTGACAATTTTTTTTTTTGAACAGCTTGTGACTATTTAATGAAATTTTTCACTCATAGATAATACAATATGACAATATTTGGTCACTCACCAAAAACTGAGAGAGCTCGCCTGGAAACTGTTGATGCATCTACCATATAGCTTTGAGCTTGCATCGTCAGACCACCATTTTTTCAGATCTTTGCAGAACTCATTAAATGATGAAACTTTCGAAAATGACGAGGCTATAAAATCGCACTTGGTTCAATATTTTGCAGTTAAAGACCAGAAGTTCTATGAGCGTGGAATAATGATGTTGCCGGAAAGATGGCGAAAGGTCATACAACAAAATGGAAATTACAACCCAATAATTGAAATAAAAAATTAAGTTACATTTCCTAATTGGGGTCGCCCCTCGGCAGGGAATATCAACCCCTTCGAGTGTATTTCTGACATGAATTAAGACCATCAGTCGACTTAGTATGAACTGTAGGTCTCTGCAATTGTTGGAAAAACATCAAGACGCATACCGAAAATAGCTTCAGCGGTTACAAAGCGCCAGTTATATATACTCGTATATCAAATCTATGGTATTACATTTCAGGATTAACTACTAATTCTCTTATATATCCTATAAAGCATGATTGTGCCTCTCCGATAGAAATCCCTGCACCTATTGGAAATATTTGGGTCAATCAACAGGCTTCTCTGCCGGCTAATTCATTATCAGCCAAATCATGCGCTATATACAGGAGCAAACAGCAATCGCTTGGTCCGGAATATAAGATAGATGTGTAAGAACCCACCGACCAAGCTCTCGGCGCCTCTGCCGAGTCACTTTCGATGTGTGTTTTCTGGCGTTGTTTTAATGAGACACATTTCCCCTTCTGTTGGCCAAAGATATGCACTTCTGGGCGATTGCTTCCTTTAGACGGTCCAATTGTTGACAGTACGGGTCGAATTTGATCATAGGTGGGTAGCGTATAGTGAATGCTACCTTGCCAATCCCAACAAATACGCTTGAAAACCTTTTTGGCCGTCAATCCTGGTTTGGAGACCATTTATACCGGCTCACTGCCCTTCGACCACGACCGTTTTCGTTTGACGTTGCTGTAAGTGATGCATTGTACATCACCATCCACCATACGCCTCAGAAAGGGGTCGATTTTGTTACGATTCAATAGCGCTTCGCAGATGGAAATTTGTTCCATGAAGTCTTTGCTCGTTAACTTCAGCTACCTGACTTGAGTTTTTTCGTCCTTTGAAGATCAATTGTAGAATATAGCGTGGTTTCTCTTTTCTGATGAGATTACTTACTGGGTTAAGTAATCAACAGTTCTTCCATTTTCAATGTATTACGTTTTACTACGCCTAATATTTTGGTATGTGAAAATGAGTATTAAAATTTTTTCAAACGATTTTTTTTCTAGCAAAATATGTGTATACATTAGAGCTCTAGAAAGCCGGGTATCGAGTACTGTGAGCAGCTCGATAATCGTTTGTTGCTCAACTCAATTCATATTTTGAAATTTTTCAAATTTCAATTTTGTTTGTCAAAATTTCTTTAGTATTTCAATGACTTTTACACTTTTTTTAATTGTATAAATAAAATTAAAATTATAGAAGAAAGTTAAATTTTATATTCAAAATAATCGAAAAAGCTCGAATTTCTCGAGCTCAAGCTCGAAAATTTTCGAACAATGAGCAATGAACGAGTGTGCGAGTACTCGTTGCTCGAAAATGTTCGAACAAAATCTTGAGCTCTAGTCTAGGCAAATTTACACACGGTAGAAGCAAGAACACAAAAACAAAAAGTCTATGTATTTTTTTTTGTTTCGAAAAGTCAAAAACGAAAATCGTTCAATGTATTTTACTTTGGAAACGAACGTTCGTAATGCTAAAACCTATTTCTCATGTATTTTGTTTGTGTAATTTGTTGAAATGGAAGGAAGAACAAGCAATCATATGATGTGACAGTTTCACCTTCTATAAATTCGCCTTGAGCTCTAGTATACATACAGTCTCCGATTATCTGCCACATTTGCGGTTCGTACTTTTTTGATTGTTTCTTGATTTAAAAAAAAATCAGTTTTTTTTTTTTTTTTTTTGAAAAATATGCATTTTGCGGCACGTGTTTATAATATATTTTTAGAAGAAAAAAAGTGAAAATCTAGTGATTTTAGATAATTAGTAATGATAAGTGTTTTTTATTGGTTTCAAAAAGTCATTAACCACAACGGAGGGCTTACGAAAGACATTAAATACATTGTACAACTCATCACGAAAAAACGTAAAATTTATTGCCACAAAGTACTCGTATGTAAATATAAAATTTGTTCATAACCGTAAATACTCGTACTATAAATATAATAACAATTTTTGCATGCGTTGCTTATCGGAGTTGTAGCAATATTGGCAGTTTTCAGTATAAGAAATGTGAATACATATATATAGATCTATATATAAATATAATATTTACATTCGATGTAGAATTGCATACAGTCTCCGAAAGAGGCAAAGCTGAAAAATTCACGATTTTGAGTTAATAGTACGTGTATATACGTGTAGAACCTTCTCATGGGTTATCTTACCTAATAAACAACAATCAGCCTGTCGAAAAGATCGAAAACCTTTGTAAACTTTGAAGTGAGATTATTTTAATACATTTTTTTCTTTTTTTATGCATAAATAAAATATTTTAATATTAAAGGTTTTTTCAAAAGTGTCTAAAATCTAATTTGACTTGTTTCTTCATAAAATTTTCTCCTTTTATAAATTTTTAAAGTTTTATTTTTATTAAAAAAAATAGATTTTTGTGTTGTGCCTTTTTCGCATATCAAGCGCGATACAAATCACTGTACTTCTACATGTTAAATACGGCTTATTTATGCTTTGTTACCCTGACAGCAAATCCGAGGGGTTAACATTTTATTTTTTTTTTAAATAAATTTTTCACTTCGTTTGAATGTACCCAAGGGAGCTTAGTATAGTTATTTTTAAAAAGATGGTGTATTATTTATATATTTATTTTAAAAGTTAAAATTAAATGAGTTCGCCAATTGATGTCATCATTGAGTTCATGGGGCTCCAGATTAATAGCCTATTTCCACCAAGCACTTAACTGCATTTAAGGCCTCTGTTAAGTGAATGAAATGTCAAACGTTTCCACCGAAACTGAGTTAACTCAAACAGGTGATTTTTGTTTACATTTGCAGTTTGCAAAATTTGTCACAAGTATTAAAATCATGAATTCAAGAGACCGCATCCATTTTATTTTGCTATTTATACAATATTATGATTTGCAAGAGCAGATTATTGCTGCACGGACAGACGCTGCTGAAAGGAAAATGCTTTTTTGCATGCTTACAACTTTGCCAACAATGCCATTTCTTTATATACATGAGAGTTTTTTCGGCTACCTCTCAATTCCTCAGCTCTTCCTTCCCAGCAATCCAGGAAACTTTGCTCCTCCGTAAGGTTCCACTTGCGTCTTTTTGTTTCCATTTTCAGTTTACCATAGTTTATTTTGTTAAGTAAATATTTATTTTGTTTTTCTAGAAAACCACAATTCGAGGAGTAGCTCGGCCGAAAAATCGCTTAACCGGTTACAAAGCGCACATTATAAATAGATACATAATTATTTGCTTTGCGCAATCAACTGATAGTTGCCAGTGTCGCGTATATTTTTATGTTGAGGGGATCGTTTTCTATTCCACAATTGCTTTTTGTTTGTTTTTTATCTTTATTTTATTTTATTTTTTAAAGAGGAGAATCATTATCTTCGCCGATTACTTAATATATGTTTTTATGTCAATATTAATGCAAAAATGTAACTTTTGCAGAAAAAATTTCAGCATGCAAAATAAAAGTCTGGCCCCTCATTAAATCCGAAAATACATGACTCTGGCAAGAAATATACCGAAACGTCCGAAATGTTTACATTAGTAGTGACAGCATCGACTGTTAACATAACATTTTCTGTTAAATTACCGAAAGTGAGTTAACTCACTTTGAAAAGTGAGTTAACACACTTTTATACAGCAACAAACACATGGGAATTTAACATTTAAATGCGAAGTTTAAATGCATTTAAGCTCAAATGCAGTTAGCGTCCGGTGGAAATAGGCTATAAGTGTTGAGCTTAAACCCTCTTAGTTCCTGATGAAAGAGAAGTACCTATGAAGAATAACCGTGTAAATTTCATGCTAGGGTTTGGAAAAATGCTCATAAATATAAAAAAAAAACAAAAAAACAGAAAAAAACATTTGCAAGATTCAAGTAGAAAATAGTATATTAATCACTAATCACGAACAAATCAATACGACTGTAAAGGCCGAGTGGTTAGCAATCCGTACTACCATTCGAAAGTATATTGAAAATTAGTTTTTCTTATTGCGGTCGCCCCTCGGAAGCGAATGTCAAGCCTTCTAGGAAAGAGTTTATTTTCCGACACAAAAACTGCTCCACCACAAATAGGAGGAAGAGCTCTGCCGAGAATCGCTTCAGCGGTTTTCATCGTAATTTTATATTTATTGTCACAAGATAAATATTTTACAATCGATGGCGTCTAGTGGTGTTTATGTCAGTTTACATTGCGGAGTGTTCATAAAGCAGCGTAGATAGATAAGTTGTAATACTACGTTAAGCCTCTTACCATAATGGGGAAGAAGGTGAGAGCAAAGCTATGTAGATTTCTTAATATGAAAATTTTTTTAAATGAAATAATTTTGTAGATGCTTTTACAGTATAGTGTCCTGTTGAATTATTTAATTTTTTTATATTTAACTTAGACCATTTTAGTTTATGTTTTTTTTTTTTTGGGAAGTAAAAAATTACAACAATTTGAACTTTCCTTAGAATATTTTTAAATAAAATTTTCACGTAAACAACTATATAGCCTCAAGTTAACAGTACAGCTCTGCAAACATTTCTGATCCATATGGTCCATTGGAGTAATCCAATATGTACTCGTCTGTAGTGTACTATCAGATCAACTCACGTCTCGCTACCAGCTTGACATAAGCCGATGATTGCTCGTGTTTTAACGACCGCAATTACTAAACGAAGTTCCAAGTGCACATTAAGATTTATTACCCGTAAACAGAAAATGTTTTTAAACTGAAATTGAGTCACGTTTGCTTCGTTGGTGAGTTCTGCTGGTTCACAAATGACGTGCAGAAATTTTAGCTAATGTATAAGGTCTAGTAATAAGTAGTCCATTATTTTAGCCACAGACGGCTTTAGTGAACTGTATCTTGTGTTCTATAAGTACGATTGGATTGCCTTAGATGGTGTTAGAAAGATGACATATGGACGCCAGCAAAGATCAAATACACTATATTTTTTCTTTAATTTTACTTCAATAAAGTCGAAAATGCAAGTCAGGCAGCTGAAAATGTGATGGTGTTTATGGCCTTGATACTTTAATAATGAACCATGCTCAATTTTGGTTTAATTTATTTCGTTCCGGTTCCACGATGTGGACGGCCAATTGTCGAAAATGTCTATAAAATATGAAATGAAAATCGTCGGGCCTGACCGTTATGTGAGCACTGTTTCGATTGCTCAGGAACACAAAAACAGTTGGGAACCACTTTGAAAGAAGGCTGGATACGCAAAGAAGTTCGATGTATAGATGCCACATGAGTTAATGAGAAAAAACCTCATGAACCGAACCGAATTTCCATCTGCGAATCGCTACAAAATTTTCTCATGTGGATGGTGTATGGTGATGTAAAATGGATCACTTACAACAGCGGAGAGCAGTGAGTCGATACGAACGGTCTCCAAACTAGGTTTTTCAAGGAATAATCCACTATAAGCTACGCTCCTTCTGCCAAACCATTAATTCTCTGTCAACAATTGCACCGGTTGAAGGTAGCAATCGAAACATCCATTAGCGCTCAGCTTTGACCAACAAGAGAAGAATTGTGTTTCATTAGGACTACACCAGACCACAAATACTAATATTGACTGCCCAGTAGAGCCGAGAGCTTGGTTGGGTGGTTCTTATGCATCCATCTTATAGTCCGGACTTCGCACCAAGTGATTACTATATGTTCTTGTCTGGAGTGAATAATTTGGCAGGTCAAGAATTGGACTCAAGAGAAGCCTGTTAAAATCCATTTTTCCAATTTTTTGTCATTAGCGACAATGGGTTTCCATCAGAGAGGCATAATGGTATTATCTTCGAATTGGCAAAAAGTTATCGAGCAAAACGGTACATATTTGACACAAATCGGATAATTCTAACTATAATAAATAAAGCTCTCAAGCCATTTAAGCTACTGTTCGACCGTATTACCGGAAAAACGAGATATTTTATTGGGACTGCCATTTAAATCCTAACCTAATGCAGGGATTTTTCCGGAAACTTTGCAGTTCACCTTTTTCTTCTACTTTATTGTCGTAGACACCACGATTACAGCCGAGTTAACACCAGCACGCCAGTCGTTCCTTCTAGGTGCCGTTTGACGTCATTTGGAGATACCAAATGAAACCAAATCCTTCTCCACCTGACCTTTCCTATTTCAATGTCGCCATATATTTCGTACCGCTCATCGTTCCATCCGCTGCGGTATTCGCCGTTCCCAACTCGCGAAGGACCCTAAATCTTGCGCAAACCCTTTCTCTGGAAAACTCCTAACCTTGTCATCGTTCATGCTTCCGCACCATATAGCAGTACGGGAACGATAAGGTCTTGTAAAGTTTGACTTTCGTCCTTCGAGAGAGGACTTTATTTTTCAACTGCCTACATAGTCCAAAGTTGCACCTGTTGGCAAGAGTGATTCTGTGTTGGATTTCTAGGCTGACATTATTATTGGTGTTGATGCTGGTTCCTAGATAGACGAAATTATGACAGTCAACAGTGACGTGGGAGCCACGTCGCGAATGAGATGACTTTTTGTGTGATGACAGGAGATATTTCGTCTTGCCCTCATTCACTACCAGACCCATATCCTGTGCTTCCTTCCCTGTACACTCTTACAGAAGATTGTACCTTTTCTATTCTGGTCTGCAGCTATTATAATTTTCTCCAGCAATAAATTGAAGGAGTCCCACTATAAGGAATCACCCTGACTGAAGTCTCGTTTGATATCAAACGGCTCGGAGAGTTTCTTTCCGGTCCTGATGTAACTTTTAGTGCTGCTTAACGTCATATTACATAGCCGTATAAGTTTTACGGGAATACCAAATTCAGACATAGTGACATAAAGGCAGCTTGACGAAGAGTTGGTGTGTGTCGATCCTCTTATCACGGGTCTTTGTCGCATTGTGAAAATCAAGTCAAAATTGATTTACCAGGTCTAAAGCCACACTCATATGATCCAATCAGTTTGTTGGCGGTGGGCTTTAGTCTTTCACATAAAACGCTCGATAAGACCTTGTATACCATATTGCGGAGGTTCATCCTAGGGTAATTGGGGTCCGTTAATTCAGTGCCTGCTTACATTTGACCATATTTTGCAAAGGAGCTGATGCATGCACCTTGTCAGCTCTTCACCGCCATGTTTGAATAGCTCTGCCGGTAGGCCGTGAGCTTTGGACGCTTTGTTGTTCTTTAATCGGGTAATCGTTTCTTCATAGTCGGGTAAGGAAACGTCTTTTCCATCGTCTTCGATAGTAATTTCGGGTTCACCATCTCCTGGTGTTTCATTGTCCCTGCCATTCAGCAGGCTGGAAAAGTGTTCCCTCCGTAAATTCAATATACCCTGGGCATATGTTACTAGATCACCACTCTGTGTTCTACAAATTAAATTATATATAATTCGTGCTTTGTAACCAAAGATATTTTCGGCCGAGCTCCCCCTCCAATTTGTGATTTTGCATTTTGATCTTTTTTCCAACAAATGAAGCGACTTACAATTTATATTAAGCCGCCTCTGAACGGCAGCATGCCTTGTTTTTGTTTTTATTTTTTAATTTTTTTTATTGCAGCGCATTTTTGCACGTCAAATGAAATCCCAATTTTCCGTGCCAAAATCAAGCTAATTTTTATTTAATTTAAGTACATACACGTATGCACATGGGCAAGACCATTTGGGAACTTTTTACCAACATCACTCAGCATCAGATGAATATCTATGCAGAGCTAAAAAAAATAAGCTAGATAATAAGTTTCATTTAAGTGAAGTGAACTCATTCCACTTATGGTACACACGCGTAAAAAGTGCACTTGTCAACCACTAAAAGCCTCCGAGCAACCTAAATCCCCGCAGATACATATCTTCTGGTAACAATGTTCGTACATATGTTACTTTAATATATATAAATACGCAGAGGTTAAAGTACAATAAGTTTGAAAAATGATAGTAAGTGCGTCAGTTCCCCTGAGCGTATTTGAAGATATTTCACAAGCTCAAATTTGTATGACTAAATGAGCATACATATGTGACATATGTATGTACATCACATATCACACACTAAAACAAAAACCGTCATAACTCAAAAAATCTCAAATGCTCAAGAGAGGCAACTAAAAACTGTTAAGGCTATTCAAGTGACGCGAGTAACATGAAAACAGGGATAACGGTAATTACTCCAATTAAGCAATATTGTGATTTGAATGAGGTTTTTTGGTTGTCATCTGTAGTGTTTTCTCTAAATTGGTTTTTTGGGTGAAGAAAAACGCAATTTTAAAAAATCTTGATTTGCGACGTTTTTTTTTTTTGATTGAGTGTATGAAGTTATATATATACGAGGAGATTAACAAAAGTTCGGTAAGCTGACCAGAAAAAACGAAAAATTCATTTTGTATTTATTCGTAATTTTTGTCATTTTTATCTTCTCTACATAATCGCCATTGATATCAATGCATTTCTTAAGCCTTTAGATCCACTTCTGAAAACAGTCTTCAAAACCTTGCTTTTTAAACTCCTCAAGTTCAGCATTAACCGCATTAATTATCTCCTCGTTGCTAGTAAAGACCTTTCCTTTTAATTCTTTTTAATTCTTGAAAATAACCTGAAATCACAAAGTGCCATATCCGGGTAATATGGTGCTGGACTTATTTCTACGATCCCAGAGATAGCAATAAAATTAATCGTTATTTTAGTAATGTGGTGTGGGGCGTTGTCATGATGTAAAAAGTAGCGCCGCAAATCCTCTTTCTTCCTCCTTTTCTCCAACAAATTTTTGAAAACTTTTGGTAAGCACTCATCGGTGCACCATTTTGCAGTTACCGTCTGACCCTTTTCCAGTGGAATAGCAGCTACGATTTTAGATCGGGTGAAGTAAATTGACGTCATTACTTTTGCTGCTGATTTTTGTTGCTTAGATTTTACGGTTGGGTTTGCTCCTGTTGGGCTCCATACCATAGATTGTTGCTTGGTTTCTGGATCGTACCTATAGAACCAAGCTTCGTCACTAGTAACGACTTTACTAAAGTTGCTAGGCTGACCATTTTCAAATTTTTTTTAGGAAAAATTGAAAAAAATGCTCGAGCCTCTTTTTGGACCTTTTTGGTACCCATCGAGCAGATTTCTTCGTGTATCCCAGATGATTACTTGAAATTCGCGATACAGCCATGGCATTCAAGCCCAATTCATTAGCGATCATTTCTTTTGAAAATTTGGGCTACAGAGCTACAGTGACGTCATCAGTAGGAGATTTTGGTAGACCTTCTCGAGGCTCCTCCTCTACGAAAAAATGTCCGGTCTGGAATCTTCGGAACCACTTAAAAATAGTTTTTAAGGACGGTGCAATTTTGCATTCACTGAATACTTGTTTTGGTTGTAAATAACGCCGAAACTCGAAGAGAATCACATGGCGAATTTCTGTTTGCGTTTGTGGTGGAATTTCGTCTGACCTATCCTCAGCTATCTTGTGTTTTCTCGTCTCCATTTTAGCCGATCGTTCTAAAATTTGAAAGGAAAACTAATAAAGTAACTAGTAGTAAAAAACAAAAACAAATTGAAAGTCACCAACCGATCGAAGTTTTGTTAATCCCTTTGTGTGTACATATGTAAGTGTGCATATATAATAAATTTCAATTTATATCTCTACATATTCGTGCCGTCTTGTTAGATATGAATAACTACATATCTCCATGTATAATTACATATATTTATAAATATATATTTAGGTTTTATACATGCTTTCCCACTACTTTGGTCATAAATTATTCTACGTCTATTGTGACCCATTATTCAAACTCAACAAGTTTGCGTTTTTATGGCACACAAATCAATGTAGCAGTTAACACTACGGCTGAAGTGTATGGTATATATGTATGCGTTCATACTCCTTTAAGTGGGTAAACACAAAAGACCATTTTCGGAAAAATCATATTTTTCGTTATTTTCCGAAATGTAAATAAATCGGAGACAAAGCTACAATTTTGACACATATACATACACACGTGCATAAGGATTTATGTATGTATGTACTAAAAAATTACATATTACAATATTTTTATTTATTATTTATTTTTTTTTTTCATATATTATAGCCTTCGGTGGCAGGCTTTCTGTCAACTAAATATACATATGTATGTATGTGTGTATGTTTAGATTACACTTAACACACTTGGCCATGCTTTGTAGCAATTTATTATGTGCACTTGGTTAACACTATTCATACAAATATAAATGTATATGTATTGCATCTCCCTGCAAACATTTGCAGGTCATATGGTCCATTGGAGTAATCCAATAGATAAGCCACTGTAGTGTTATATCGGACCAACTCACGTCTCGCTACCAGCTTGTTTTTAACGATTGCTTTAACTAAACGAGTGCGGAATTAGTTTTATATACAGAAATTGTATGAAATTGAAATTGAGTCAGTTAATTTTCGTTTCATTGGTGATTTCTTCAGTTCCACAAAAGCCAGTGTAGTAATTTCAAAACTAATTTCGGGTAGTTAATCCATGGATTACTCGGGATGTTATGCAGAAGTGGTATTGTCATATTCCACCGAAAGTTGGAAGGACAGTCACCTCGCCGCAGACGTCAGAGGCCCAACAATGTTTGCTGCCCTAGATGTTGAGGGCCTTTCGTCATCCCATACTGTGAACTTTCCCGGTTTTTTCATTGCCTCTCCGGCTTATCAGTATCGCTGGCACGTTGTGTTTTGAACTCCATTTTTGCGTGGTTCTCCTCTATACTATTATAGTGTTAAGGATTTGCTGCTGTAAAGCGTTCGCCTCCGAACTGCTTCCTACCCGTCTTCACCAATGATTCTTGCACACTCCAGACGCTCTCTCTCACATGAAGACAGTTCCACCACCGCACCTAGCCTTTGCACACTACAGAGGTGATGCTATCTACATTGAAGTTATCGCTAATCATCTTTCGCCTGGGACTCTAGTGGGCTTCCGCCTCCTTCTTATTTACGTTATTACTTAAGTTAGTATTCATCTTGCTCGTAAAACCGCCTGTCCGTCAAGGCAGACTTAGCGATCAATGTAGTGTTTGGGGAAATCCGCTGTCCATCGCATTAGCGCCCGGTATCAGAAAGGGCGACTGACGTCGATTATCTTCGAGAGATCTTCCAGCAGTAGGGTCCAAAAACTCCGAGATCTAGCCCCGCTCAAAGCAGGAGTACATATTTCGTGATCTCTTCTTAACCCATTTCGGCCAAGTGTGCCTGGATTTGCGGCAGGTTGTAGTATCATTCCACCTTCCTTGAGAATAAGTTTTCAAGTGGCCAAAGGCATACCAATGCGTTTTTTATCGGGGAGAATCTGTTTGCTTATCAAGTTCGTCTGCCTTACAATTTTCATCGATGTTCCTGTGACCAGCGAACCACTTGAAAGATAGTATGTTCTGTTTGGCCATCACGCGTAGAGATCGTCGACAGTCCAGCACTAATATAGAATTTAATGTAAACGAGTCCAGTGCTTTTATTGTGAAACGAAGATATCCTTATCTTTAGAACTGGCTCCGATTTGCTTTCCAGCCACCATGATAGAAGATAGTTCCGCCTATCTATGAAGTAAAGCTCCTCATAAAAAAACCATCAGTCGTTCGGAGACTGTTGGACGCTAAACCACAAATTGGGGAGGAAGCTCGGTCGAGATTCGGTTCAGCGGTTACAAAGCTACGGGACTCCTAGGTATGACTAGTCAAACCTCAGGTCAGACATGAAGTCTTAGTCTAATAGTTTTAGTCCAATTAAATGAAGTTTTTTTGGCTTTGACTAACGAGATTTTATCAAATCCAGGAGAGACTTATTTGGACAGTCAACCGACGAAACTCAATTTCCTTAAATCGGAGTTTGACCTGTCAGACAAAGGTATTATAAGATAAATAGACCAACATTTTTAATTTTAACGTATATTGTTTCAATTATTATACAATTGATAAATTCGAATAATATTTTTTTTTTATATTTCATTTATATATTTTGTTACTTTTATTTTTTTTAGATAAATCTGAAGAATAATATTCTATAATCATAAGTCTTCAAAATCCCATTTTGTATATTAATTCTATATAATAAAACGTTAAAGAAAAACTTCTTCGTCAAAACTGAAATTTCCAAGTTCGCCTTGAGTACAAAATAAATCTGCAAAATAATAAACCAAAACATTAACTTTTTCCTCTTCATCATCGTTATACTGTTTATTGGGTATATGTCCACTCATCTGTGCGTATGTTTTAGCTGAAATTGCACAACGTTTCTGCATTTTGTGATCAGAAAACGTGAAGTGCAAAGTTTATTAAGCAGAATAAATAAGATTCATCAATTCGAGTATATACTCGTTTGTTTGTGTGTACTTCTGAAAGGTTCATTTATTATATGTTCTCGAATTGGCGAAGACCGTGTAGGAAAAAGTTTGAGTTAGTGCGTAACTGTTTTTTTTTGTTTTGTTTTGAACTCTATATAATCACGAGTGTCTTAGAATTGCTAGCAATTGCAAAAAAAATATGAAAAAATAACACCGAAACATGCAAAATAAAATAGAGAGAAGTATTATATTTCTGTACTGAAAAATGAGATGTTCGCCATGTCGTATGAGTAACATTTAATAAACTAGAGAAATATACAAAAAAAAAGTTAAATTTTAATCTAAGAATAAACGGCTACGGTCTAAGTGCGCTTAATAATAGTATTTAACGTTTCAAAGTACTTAAAAATTATGCTTGCTTTAGAATTACATTAGGTTTGGTTTATGACCTAAGCTTTGATTTTTTCCCATTTACTTGATATTGAGAAGTGTAACTGACTGAAAATCTGATTTAGCTGCTCGAAAAATATATCCTTAGATGGCGCCTAGTGTACAAACCACTTTAATTTTTTTGTGCGCCGTTGTAATCATTTTTCAATTTGCCAAGTAAGCTTTTAAGAAAATGCTTACACCGAACAAAAATAAAAACTGTTGGAGGTGCCCTTACTAGCCAAGACTTCGTCAAAAGGACTATCAACATCATCAGCTCATATACATATGTATGTACAAATATATGTATAAAAATTTGATTAATGTCTTTTAAGATTATTCCGCATGAATGTCAGAAATACACTCAGAGGGGTTGACATTCCATGCCTAAGAGCGACCGCTATTGGAAAATTTAATTTCATTTTTTATTTAAATTAATTTTCTATAACTTTTTGGATAATAATATATAGTAAATGTACGAAGCGAAAATGGAGTTGATATTTGTAAATCTAGACCTAAAGCAAAAATAAATAATATGTTGCTCCTAATGCAGGGGTCGGCAACATACTAGTCACGAGCCACATGAGTCAGGGCCCGGCGAAGTCGATCAGCCTCAGCCCATTCGCCGATGTTTCATCGTGGAGTCTGAATTTTCCGACTGTTGTCCCAAAATTATCTTCTTTGCTCACCCTAGCGTTGAAGTCGCCAAGTACAATTTTGACGTCGTGGCGGAGGCAGCGCTCATAAGTGTGCTCGAGGTGCTCGTATAACGCATCTTTGGTCAAGTTATCCTTTTCTTCCTTCGGGGTGTGGGATGTGGATGCCAGTACTCGGCAACGGAGTCTCTCTCCCACCACAAATCCAACACCAAACTTGCGCTCCTTTATGTGGCCGCTGTAGTAAATTTCACAAGGACTCAACTTCTTCCGTCCTTCATTTCTTGGACACCGGTGATGTCAATTTTTAACTTTATGAGGACATCAACAAGCTGGGCAGCGGCACCTTCCCAATCAAGGAACCGGATATTCCAGGTGCATGCCCAAAAATAGTAATTCCTAAAATATTTGCGTGGGTCGTCATCAAAAGGGGGTCTCTCATCCGAGACTGATTTAGATTTTTCATTAGATATTATTTTTCATGAGGTGGTTCCCAAGCCCTACGCACAACCGCAGGACGGCTACCCAGGGGATACGTGGTCTAAGCCCAGAAGTCGCGAGCTGCTTGAACCATATGCAAAAGAATCGTTTCTGGCCACTCCCAGGTGAATGACAGTAAAAAACTTTCCCCACTCACACCAAATAGCTAAATTGTCTAGATCGTTTTGTAACAAATGCCTTACGTCGAATGAGGTATAAGAAATAAAAAGTCTTACATCATCGGCATATAACAAGATATTTGAATGTTTTCTTACGGAAGATTTATCATTTATGAATAACAGAAACATAATCGCACCGAGATAGCTACCTTGAGGAACTCCTGATGAGAGAATGGGCCACTCTAATGAGAAAAGTAAGAAAACTAAACCCGCTGCAGTTATGCGTACGAGTTGATGTCCTCATAAGACTAAAAGCTGACATAACCGCCGCTCCATCAACGAGTCTTCAGATCAACATATTTTGAAAGGCGATCCACAAGTATCCAGTATTCTTGACGCCCTTGCTTTCCATTGGCCTCACATCGAATCGGACTACTACCTTGTAGCAGCAAAGATACGTACCCGCCTCTATGCAGGAGAGAAGGCCCGGCAGTAAACACAGGGAAGGTTCGACGCCAGAAAGCAGCAATATTGTGCAGTCAGCCAGTTTTCATGTGGAACGGTATTTCGAAATCTGTTGGCTATCGAAACGCATTTGCAGATAGAAAACTCAAGAATCCAAAATGCATAAACATGAGTAGCTTCCGAAGCTGGCCGACAGGGCTAGTGCCCGAAAATTTTATTAGAAAATGTAGTGAAAAACAACATACCTCAGAATCGTGACATTCTCATATAGGACCAAAAGAAGCGATTTGGTGACTGATACCCTGAGCATATTGAATTCATGGACGGAACACTTCTCCAGCCTGCTAAAGCGCTTTGAAAATGACACAACTGATGATGGTGATTCTGAAACTTTCATCCATGACGTTGGTATAGATGTACCATCACACAACTACGAAAAACTCCGATTAACAATTTCCCACCTGAAGAACAATAAAGCTTTTGACGATTGGAACCTAAATATGCTCCGCTCAATTCACATACCGTGGTGATAAGGATCATGTGAAGAGCGACTTGGCTTCATTTAGTATTTTAAGCTGAGCCAAGCAGTTATCGGCTATAATCGCGTCTGCGGTGCCTGGTCTAATAAATAAGGATAAAGAGAACGCGATATAAGTAGGCAATTTATAAAAAAAAATCTGAGAATATGTTAATTTTACATGAATATACTTGAAAGTAAGTATTTTTTGGTCAAAAAGTTTATTTATGCGAATACCATAAATAGTTTGGAGAAATAAATTGTGTGGCTCTGTAAAAGCATTGAAGTTTTACCAATTGTAATTGTCGACTTATTCGAATCTTAACCGAGCCTACGCTAGTACAGTTTCATCAACAAACTGAAGCAACCGGTGAAATATGATCACGCTCATGAAGAAGCACACACTCAGAAGAAGGAGACGTGTACAAATATAAATTGTTACTATGATAAGCCGTGTTTACTTTTTCTTCGTATAAACTAAGTCAAATACAAGGTGAATTCAACTTTTTTTTATTCATTGAGGGTGATGATTGCCAAAACTATTTCTCAATGTAGATTTTGTTCGCTTGAATTTCATTTGATTTTTTTCATTTTCAAACTTGAAATTCTTGAGAATCGTAACTTTGTATTTGTGGTTTCCGCGAAAAAAGTGTTGAAAAGAGAATTTGTGCCTTTCTAAAAGCCCAATAATTTTCTATAACTTTGACAGCTAAAGCAAAAAAAAATACACGGTAATTGTTGCATCTGTTCTCGTGCTCTTACCTTTATTAATTCGACTTGGTCAAATAAATATAAAGATCGCTGCAATAGTTTAAACACTACACAGCATAGCTACCTGGCATTTTATTACAATATCGAAGAGCAAATCAACACGAGTGTTTAACGTAAATTTGTTGGAAATTTGTTTATTTATTCATATCAATGGTGTAAATATGTGCAAATTTTATGCAGCCAAATTAGTTGGATGGAGAACAAAGAATCGAAAATATTGAAATACAACAAATGGCTGTAATTTTCATATAAAAATATCTGGGATCTTTCATTGTCTTCTCAATATTTTTTTTTTGATATAGCAAAGTTCATTGCGATAAGGCTAGTAAATAATGAATTATTTTTTTTATGTTGCAATAAAACAAAGTAAATAAAATGTTTAAATTTTTTCTTGTACTTAAAGTTAAATGAAAATATTTAAGGAAAGCAAAGCTGAGAGAAAGGAAAGATGCCGGCCTAAACAATTTAGGAAATATTTGATACCAATAAGATATCGCGATGCTGCAGGCTTAAAATCTCTGTTTTTTACCGTTTCTGAAAAATTTAAATTTTGTCTACATCAGTGGTGAGATTTACTATACTGCGGGTTAGGAGTTCAAGAATTTACTAAAATCTAATAGTTTCCGCGACAGTCGGGTCTTTACATCGTAACGACCCGGATTTTTAACCGGTCAAGGACTGTCACTCACCCAACTTTCATCAAAAACTACTTTGAAGAATATTTTTGCGGTTACAACAACAACAACACTTCTATAATAACAATTTTGGGATCGTTAAATATCTCATCGACGATTTTCGCTGCACATATTTTAACGATAATCGCTGTCACTCGACCAGCTGTTGTCGCTAACTATTCGATTACTTGGGAGTTAAACGGCGAATATACTGCCTTGGCCAAAAGTATTAGGCACCCCACTAAAATACAAGTACGTGTATTCTGTTGATTAAACGAATAAATTGTGTAATATTAAAAGTCATAGCACTTTGGGTAAGCTAAACCTAAAAATTGTCATTTTTAAGAAATTCATAAAATATTTTCGCATTCAAAATTTGAAAGTGAAAGTGTAAATTACATTTAGTGAAAAGTTATCAATCTTATAAAAACAGTTCATAAATATTTACCGAAATCACTAAAAAAAGTGAAATTAGTTACGATGATAGAGTTAGAATTCAAGTTCTAAGTGAAGAAGGTAAGTCTCAGTTTGAGATTGCCAATTTGGTGGGATGTTCGCGGTGTGCGGTCCAATGTGCTATCAGGCGATTTGTGGAGACGAATTCCCACAATAATAATTCAAAAAGTGGGAGAAAGCGTCTAACCAGTAAACGAGAAGACCGAATACTTATACGCGACTCTCTCAAGGATCGTAAAAAATCTTCCTCTGCCCTTGCAGCTGCCCGAACAGCTAGAAGAAGACTTCTGGAAGCAGGTTTAAAAGGATGTAAAGCCCGAAAGAAGCCGTGGCTCGCAGAAAAGAATAAGAAAAATCGTTTGGAATGGTCTCGCCGATACCAACATTTCACGGAAGAAGATTAGTCGAATGTCCCGTGGTCTGATGAATCAAACTTCGAGGTAAGCTTAGTTAAGATCATCTTAAAGTATTAGCAGCCATAGCTTTTTACCCTAGAGCAATTTTGAAGACATAATCAATACCAATCTTATGAAAACATTATTTTTTCTTTTCTACATATATTTGGAACATCTGGTGTGACGTTCATGAGGCGACGGGTTGGGGAAGAATATCATCCAGATTGCGTAGTACCCACTGTTAAGCATGGAGGAGGCATCACTATGATGTGGAGCAGCATGGCTGCTGATGGTGTCGGCGAAATGTTCGTTTGTGAGGGTCGCATGGACAGTCAAAAGTACATAAATGTATTAGAAGCTGTCCTTCTGCCTTCGTTAACGCACATTTTCGGCGATACTAATTTAGACGGGGTCCAATTTCAACAAGACAATGCTCCTTCTCACAAATCAGCGACTACGATGCGTTGGTTTAGAGATAACAACATTGTTTTGTTAGATTGGCCTGCACAGTCTCCAGATCTTAATCTCATTAAGCACATGTAGGCTATTTTAAAACGCAAAATTAAGGAACACAATATAACATCAAAATCTACCTTAAAGAATGCCTTAATTAACGAGTGGTACGCTATAAGTGCGGACGAATGTGCAAAGCTTGTACGGAGCATGTCTAAGAGAATTGCTGCCGTTATAAAATCGAAGGGTGGGCCTACTAAAAATTAATGTTATTATCACTAATTCATTGTATTTTCACTGTTTTACTAATAAAACTTCATTACTTTACTTGTTAAAAAAAAAAAATTCAGTAATTAGTGGGGTGCCTATTACTTTTGGCCAAGGCTGTATTTTGAAGTTGTCAGTCAAGGCTAAAATAAAATAAGATAGATCGGAAAAATACCCGAGCAGCATAAAAGCAAAAAGAAAGTAATTATAAAAAATTCCTCTTGCATTTGGCATACGTTTTATTAAAAGTTAGGGAGATGACCTACCATTCATCTGGGTATAAAGTTATACTCCGAGATGTGGAAGACCATTTTTACTTGATTGCAACTGAGTTTTAAAATCTCTATAAAAAGACTAACCTCAGATTTAATTGAAGAAATTATTTCCGAGCCAACTAAAAGGCAGAAGAATGCCGCAATATCTAAAGTATTGTACTTAATGAAACAATGTAAAGTTTTATGTATTTTATTTTTCTATATAGTCTCCCTCAAGTGAAATACATTTTTCACATCGTGCATACAATGCCTTTATATCACTGAAAAAATATTCTTTCGAAAATCTTCTGATAATTTCGTTCCTTTTTTGAATTTGAAAAGTGAAAAAGTCACTTTGAGGGAGTCACCAGGTCCGGACTGTAGGGTGGATGGTCAATTTCTGCAAATCCAGTAGATTTTAAGGCATTCCTCGCAACCCGAGTGGTGTGGACGGGTGCGTTGTCTTGAAGAACAGCACTCCTTTCGCGCTAACTTGCCACGTCTCTTCTGTACGGCTGTCTCACATGTCTGACTCAACAAATTAGCGTAATACTGGCCGCAAGTAATCAATTAATAATATTACTTCGTTATCTCTAATCTTCGACGCCGACTCTCACACTTTGAATTTTTTTGGTGTCCTTTCCCTTCTTTTATCCACTGCAACGACTTCTCTTTTAGACTGGGGATTATACTGACGAATGCAAGTTTCATCAACAGTTACAATGCGAGTGCAAATTTCATCCATTTCATATTGGCACAACTCTAAAAACCCTTTACAACTCTCCAATCGTCGCTGGTTGTTGAGCGGCGTAAGCATTCGCGGTACCCAATGCGCACTAATTTTTTTCATGTTCAAATGTTCATGCAAAATCTCCTTAGCTCATTCATTGCTAATCTGTAATCCTTCTTCTATCTGCCACAATTTAATTCTGCGATCAGCCAGTACTAATTTTTCGACTTTCTGAACATTTTCTTCGGACACGACCGTCACTGGGCGCCTCGGGCGGGAGTCATCTTCAAAGGTCTCTCTTCTTTTCTGAAACAGTCGAGCCCATTTTTTCACCATCCTATATGGAGTGGCACAGTCCTGAAGCACCGATGACATCTCTTTAAGAGTTCTTTCGGTGCACTTCCTTTTTTACAAAGAATTTAATGACAGCGCGATGCCTCAAATTGCTTGAATTTCCAGTTTCCGTTGACTTAGTGTTGTTACTTGTTCCAGGAGTGAAATATTAATGAACCTAATAAAAAATAAAGTTGTTTTATTTATACTAATAATGGAGTCCCGGAATTAGTATTATCAGTAACGAGATGATGTGTCATCTCTAACTATCTTAGGTCGCTAGATTATCAGCCGCCCCTTGTATATGCTAATTATCTAAAAAAAAGATTTGGCGGTTGGAAGATTTACCTTAGTGATCAATGTTATTATAGTTGGAAAGAGTTAATGACTAAATGTTCTATGTCTCAGGTTAATTTATTTTATTTTATTTTAATTAATTTTTTTATTTTAATTTTCTTTTATTTTTTATTTTTCATTTATTTTTTATTAAACAGCAATACCTCATATATAAACCTTGGGCACGACGGGTTATTAGTGGAGTGTCAATCAAATCCCTCCTAAGCTATCTACCCTTGAGTCTATTCCACGTGAACACATCGAACTCTACACCTGAGGTTCGAATAACTCACTTACAATAAAGGTATGGAGACAACTCTTGGCATGTATATCCTGCATACAATGAGTGCTCCCACAACACTTACCATTTGTGTGTATGTCTTCAAAAGCTGACCTAATTTACACCACACTCACTTTGATCCGTAACCGTCGAAGTATTGTAGCTACTTTTCTGGACACACCATTTGAATAACTGAAACTTTGGGTGATCTTAAGTAGACTTAATGAATATACAAAAGGACCTGAGAATCTGAGACTGATGTTGAAAAATGGGTTTAGGAGATTGATAGACAAACCATTTAGTAAGCTTCGGAACGCCGTCGACCCACTGAGCCGAAACCGAAAAAACATTTGAAGTGACCAATCAAATGTCAAGGTAATGTTGACGATTTTCTTTTATTATCGCGGTGTTGTACATTCGATACTCGGCATTTTAAAAGGTCGGATGATAAATGAAGAATATTAAAGCCTTCTGCGAAGGTTCTTATGGTACACTATCAAGCACTCGGCTATTTATTCGTTATGATTTCACTATATTTTATATAATTTTTTTTTTTTTTTATTAATTATTGTTACAGTTTTTGAAAATGTTTGTTTTTATAAAATTCGACATTTTCTTAAAGTTTTATTTGAAGTGTTATTCTTTTTTGTTGAATCAAAATTATTTATTATCGTTTATTATACGTTAATTTCTTAGAATCGTCAAATTTTTCTTTTAAAACTTCACTTAAATATTACTATTTTTATGCTCTATTTTTCTTTTAGTAGCTCGCAAGTTAAAAGAATGCAACTTTTTTTATTTAATGTAGAATTTAGGATACTTTGTAGGCAATTTTTGCACCCTAAAATTTTTTTCTTTGTAATTTAAAAATTTTATTCTAATTTTATAGTATTACACGATGATACTTTTAAAACAATTTATTTAAATTTCAAAAAATATCTATATCAAAATAATATAAAAATATATATTACATATATTTTTGTGATATTAATAATAATATTTTCCACAACACACAATTTATTATTCAAAAATCCGTAAGCATTTTCTATGAATGAATTATAATTAGAGTATTTAATTCAATAAATTCTCACATAAAAGCAATTTACCTACAGGGTAGCTAACTGCTGATGGCTTTTGTTTAACTCAACACAATTAATATTTTTTTATTATAAATTAAATTTCTTAATGTTGTCAATAATGATCAACGTTTAATTAGTTTTTGCCGTTTTTCATTTATTTATGTCAATCAAACGTTTTTTTTTCTCTGCTTTTTTCTTGCGCAAATGCAGCGGAAGTTGAATTAATAGTTTTGAATCTCACCGAAATGCTGTTGGCGGAACAACAACAACAGCGTCAGTAGCAGCCTGTGTGGGCATTTAATTTATGCATAAATTTATTATTTATTATTATTTTTATTACTTTTATTATATGTTATATTTGTACTTATATACGCATAAAAATATGGAAGTATATGGATAATTTTGCGCACTTCTTAAAACGTAAAATGAAGGTGTTGAAACTGAAATAAAATAAATAATAGTTCACAATTAAATTTTATTGGCATATTTTAATATCATTTTTGTATCGTTTTTAATAATTTTATGATTCTTTGCCATTATTGTTGTCATTCACTGTTTTTGTTTTTGATTGTTTGCACAGTTGGTAGGAAAACAGCACTTTGTCAAATAATAAGATAACAAATATTGATATTATTTTAATGTTTTTTTTTAATTTTTTTTTTCTTTTTTAATATTTTTTTAAATTTTGTTTATTTTCTTATTCTTATTTATCTATTTTTCTTTATTTTCTTCTTTTCTTTTGAGGTTATTTATGCCTTTGTGCTAATTTATTTACTCATGTATATTATATACCATATATAATATGTATGTACATTTGTATATTTTTATGATTGTATTAAATGCGCGTTTCAATTTTCAAAAATCCGTTTGCGATCACATTTCCAACTTCATATAAATGACTTCCTTTTCAGTGCTGCTTCAGTGCGAAAATCAAACCATAACGTGATTTTGCATATAAATCACATTGTTTGCTTGCAATAACTCAACACTACAAACACACAAATCTAATTACTAACTAAATCTGTTACCACTTTATGGTTATTAATCACACTGCACCATGCTACATAAATAAATACATGTGATGCGATTAAATGATATTATTCATATTTAAATTACACTTTCATGCACGCACGCATACATATATACATATATATATATATGTATTTATATAGGTCGTTTGTGACCTTTTTATTATTTAAAACAAAAAAAAGGGAAAAAATTCATACGACAACACTTACACAGTTTATGTTATGTTAAATTATGTTATGTTACGTCTTTATGTTAACGGTTAATTTTTGTGTATTTTTCCAAAACATTCACATTACTTTTTTACCGCTATATCCGTTTTAACACGACCGTCTTGCCGGGTTTCTTGCTATCAACTGAACTTACTAGCTGATATGGCTGATTGAATGAAAGCAAAGAATTTTCACTTTACTTCGCACGAAGTGAACAACAACAACAGATATGTATGTACGTATGTACATACATACGTTCCACAAACACATGCATCAAGTGTGTGTTTGTGTGAGCGCAAACAAATTTGAAATTACGTTGAGCAACATGTATTACTTATCACAATCATAAGGTAGTAGTAGTAGTGGTAGTTGCTGTTGTTGTTAGTGTTAGTGTTGTTGGTTGTTCGGTTCCTGTTTCATTCATAAATCGTAAATGCCGTTACAAGCGTAAATACAAAATAGCATCCACATGCGTTTGCTTTCATTCACTTCGTCTACTGTTATCCTGCTGTTAACAGCCACTGTTAAAGCTTACATACAATACACATACGTGTACTGTATGGAGTATGTTTGTATTGTATGACCAATGTTTTTCAGTTGCCGCGTAAATGTTGCTGCCAGTGGATTTGTTTGTTTGTTTGCAAAGGAAGCGCGCCAAACCGTTATTGTTGGCCACAATCAGAGTCAGTGGCAGCATTAGTTGTGTTAACAGCGGCGGCTTCAAAAATTTTCTTTGCATACAATAGGGCGTTTGCTCAATGTCAAAGGAATACCAAGTAAATATTACACATACACGTATACATACAAATAAATGTATGTTATATATGTATATATTTATACAATCAAATATCAGCACACATACACCCACATACACCAACTTACGTGCAGGGTTATGCGAACAGAAAATAAGTGCCAGCCAGTAAACGCAACAATAAAGGGAATCGTCTTTTCGCTGGCAACGCATTTATATTTGTATATGATGGCAAATAATTCTCAAACAAATTAAATAAAATGTTTCCCTTTTGTATTTTGTTTTTTTGTTTTTTTTTTTATTTTGTTTTTTGTCTTCTTTGCTCTTTTAGTCTCAGTTATTCCCGCATAAATATGAGTACTTATATGTATTTACATGTAGTTGAATGATTGCTGAATTGTTGGATCATTTATGTTCTTATGACCACATATCTATACAAGTATGTATGTATGTATTTGCATAAATATACACTGTAAGTAGCGCGTATAGAAAGCATCCGGTTGGGAAAATTGCCTGAGGCGGTGTGTCGAATTTGTAATTTAGGTTAGTTTACTTTCTTTTTTTTTCAAGAAAAAAAAACTGATTAATAAACGAAAAATAAACAAAGATTTTAAAATAATAATCAAATGGAATAAATTAAAAAATATATTTTTTGGCACATAAATAAAGTAATAAAAATATAAAAAATGTTTATTTTAATTACATAAATTTGAAATTCTAAAATTTTAAGTTTTTTCAAAAAAGATGATTTGAAATTTAATATATTTATGTTAAATACCAATGAGATTTTATAAAAATAATTACGTTCAAAAAAACTCAATTGGCACTTGAAACTAAATTTACTCCGGAAGTAAGTAAAAAATTAATATTATTTGGCAGAAAATTAAAAAATTACAATTACGAGTATATAAGTAATTGTTCAACAAATAAAAAATAATAAATAAATGCTTTTACAGATAAAGAGAGAATGCGAATAATTATGAAAAATTTTAGTTTCAATATTTTAAAAATTTTCACAACGAAAAATAACGAAATTTAAATTTATAATAATTATTATTATACAAAAACCTCAATAAGCATAACAACCGGCGCATTAACCGGACACTGTGTTGTGGGTACTCATGGTAGAAGGATGGGCTATTTCTCAAACAGCTGAATTCTCGGAAATTTCTTCTTCATTTGCTTGGCTGAACTTGCATCTCTGAGCGTAATTAATCTCCTGAACTTCGTAAAATACACCAAGTGGTTTGAGCATATGGAAAGTGTTGCCTGTTGACCTAAGCAGGTTTAGGTCGCCGAAAGGGTAACAATCCTTGGCCGGATAAAATCCGGGTCAACTCCGGTGCGTAGAACCGGCTGTCTTGAGAGTTACTTTCGGACATTGAGGCATCCTCTTTAGCGCCGGGGTTGCTGAGTGGTCGAAAATCATCGGTAATATTTCGAGGTGAAACATCGAAAATAAGAAATATTAAACAAGAGGTTCCACAGACTGATGTCCTCTCCCCACTTTTGTTTAATTTCTACATTTCGAAACTCCCTTCTCCACCAGAAGGAGTTTCCCTAACTTTGTATGCCGATGATTGCACGATAATGCCGTCTGGCCAGGATATTGATGATCTTTGTTCGAAGGTGAACTGCTACCTCGCCGACCTGTCCCACTTCTTCACTGCAAAACAACTTAAGATTCAACCGACGAAATCCTCGGCTACAATATTCACCAGCTGGACGAAGGAATACAGGCTCGAATTAGATGAGAAGGTCGATGACGTAAAAATTCCGACTATTAATAGCCCTAAGATACTGGATGTCACACTCAATAGCCTGCACTCCTTCACTCTGCATACGATCGCAATTGCCGCAAAACTCCAAAGCCGCAACAAAATACGCAAAGCGCTAACCGGCAGCAACTGCTGTAAAGACAAAGAAACCTTGCTGGCAACCTATAAAGCAATTAGCCGGCCGATCGTAAACTATGCTGCACCGATCTGGGCGCCGGGGACGAACGAGACGCGGTTGAAGAAGATACAGACTTGCCAAGACACCGTCCTCGCCGGAGCATCACTTGCACAGCGAAGCATCTATCCTACGACTTAAGCAGCATAATTGCTCCTTGCTGTGAAAGCAGTCCAGACTCGGACCTTATAGTAGCTGAACCTCCACCTAGACTGGACAGGACGGCGTACAGACAAGCACTGAACGCCATTCACCAGGGGTCAGTTAACACCTTCAAAGACTCCTCTCCCGTGAATGGCGTGCTCTGAGTTAAACTACCACCTATTGCAGAGCTCGAGCTGCCTCGAGAGACCCGCGTGACATTGGCGCAACTTAGGTTTGGATCCTATAGCAGGTTAAACTTCTACCTATCCAGACTCGACACCAACATACCCAACGTATGCCCTGCATGTGGAGAGTATCCGCACGACACTAACCACCTCTTCATATGCCCTCCTCACCCTCTGGTCCGATCCCGTCGAAACAGCACGTTTCCTGGACCTACCGTAAGATGACATCGGTGACTTAGATTAACAAACCTGTCCCTAAGCGGGGTTAACATAGCCGCTACAACAACAACAACAAACATTTGGAAAGGTGAGAGAAATCTTCTCCTCAGCACCTAATCTTCTTGAATTCGATTTAAATTTTGGTGGGCGAGTCTCTTCTCTTTCAGATACTTTCTTACAATTTACTAAAGTTGTAATACAACAACCATGAAAGGCATACCCACGATGAAGTCCGCTATCAGGGGTTGCAAAATACAATATAATACGTGATTTTTGAACCTTTAAGCATTAAAAAAAAATGAAAATTCTCCAAAAAATTTTTAATTTAAAAATGGTAGAATTTTTTTAAGTGAAGAGGATAGCACGAAACAGCCCAAAAACGTTTAATGTCAGATAGCTATGAAGCCGACTGTGAGGAGAAAGTGAAACTACCTTTAAATGAGTGTATCATGGAAAAGACTTCATTTTGCTCTTATGAAAATTGAAAAAAAAAAAACTTACTTTTACTTAGTAAAATTTTTCTAAAAATAAAATTATGCTTTTGCGTTTCGTATTTTATCTAAGTGATTAGTAATGTGTCTTGCAAAATCAGCATTCAGTTGACAAATAATTGCTGTAAGCTATTCGAAAAAGTATTTTAGACCCACACCTGTATGGCTTTATAGTTTTATTATGTTTTTCATTTTATCCTATTTAATTTTTATCTTATATTATTGTATATTCCATTTTACTTCAGGCTATTTAATTTTACTTTTATTATATTCCTATTTTTTTAATTTAATTTATCTTAATTCGATTTTAATTTATTGTGTTTTTTTTATTGTATTTTAATTTATATTATTTTATTTTATGTTTTTTATATTATTTTATTTTACCACATTTCATTTTAATTTTTGTTGTACTTATTGTTTTACTTGAATTTATTTTCATTTGACTCAAATATATTTTTATGACTACTTAACTTATTTCATATTTTTATAATATTCCAATTTTATCAACTTTTGAGATGTTCTCAAAAATTAATTTATTTAGAAAAATATATAAATAATAAATTAATTTTTGTTTTAGAGAATTTTTTTTTTAATTGGCAACAACTTACTGAAAGCGTCCATTTACCTACTTGCCTATACCAAAACTAAAAATATCATATAATTACAAGTATATTATATGGATTATTTGATTAAGTAAATTCATTAAACCGTTATCTGCGTCAAGCATCGAGCTTGCGAATCAGATGATGCACTTGATAATCAGCCGTAAATATTTACACATACTGGTATGTACGAGTATGCATAAATCTATATGTAAGCACACAAATAATTCTACTAGCCGCTATATTTTTACAGTTTTGTGTGTTGTCATGAAGGTAATATTTTAGATTTTGTTGTAAATGAAACAAGAAATAAAAAAGAAAAGCAATGCAATTATTGCTTTGATCTTAACGACTAGTCATATATGTAAGTAAATATGTGTGTAGGTATATTTGTATACACCGGTAATGAATGCAAAAATAATATGTAGTACAATCGCTTTCTCGCATACTGTAGCTATGAATTTTCACGTGACGTTGAAAATCTGAGAATCACAGTCTTTTCAGAATCAATGTCGCGCGAAAGTGAAATTCTCGAAAACTTCTGAAATACATACATAGGTACATACATGTGTATAGAGAAGGTGAAAAAGTAGATATTATGAAAATAAAAATCAGTAGATAATGTGCAAAACAGCTGGTGGCGCTGATGGACTAACGTTATGTATACAAAAAAACAAAAAAATAGAAAAATAGTGAAGAGCGATTAAAGTGAATTCACTTTGCAAAAATATACATACACGTATATCAAAGAGAAAATAAAAATAAGTAAATATATAATTGACGTTTTGAAGTTGCGAATTACTATTTCTTTTATTTTCTCAGATAATATAATATAAGCCAATCGTCTTTCCTCTTTCTTGTAGATAATTAAATAAATACCCGCACATACACACATCATTTATTTATTGGCATGCACAAACTTATTTGTAACAATTCAGCTATGTGTGCAAATAATATACCGTTGTAAAATTTTCACATAAATTTTTGTTTGGTAAGCGAAAATTTCTACAAACAAAGTCGTTTTATGGTCAAATATTTTTTATTCATTTGGGAAACAAGAAACTTTTTTGAGCAATTTTCCCATGGTGAGTTTGCTCTTTTGCTAACTTATTTATTCACTTTCATTTAAATTTGTTCCTTTTTATTTGTGCAAGATTTCCAATGGCGTGTGTAGACGTTTTATTTATTTACTTCTAACTTTTTAACGCCACTTTTGCTTGACAGGATTTAAACGGTGAATCTGTCGTGGATATTTAAAACATTAACAATTAATTTGTATTCAACTATTTTAAGTTCTCTTTTTTATTTAATTTAATTATATTTTTGTTTTTATATTAATTTAGCTTAATTTCATTATCTTTATTGTATTTTATTTCATACTATAATTATATTTTTCTCTTCTATTTCATTTCAATCTACATTATTTTACTTCACTCTTAATACTAATTAATTTAAATTTATTTAATTTAATTCAGTTTTATTGTTTTTTATTTTATTTTATTTCATGCTATATTTTAATTTTTTTTTTAAACTATTTATTTCAATTGATTTTATTTTGTTTGGCGGCCGCGGTAGCCGAGTGGTTACTATTGCGCACTGCCATTCGGAAGGCTGGAATGTCAACCCCTCAGAATTTCAGCCGCCTCCGAAGGACTGAAGCTTAGTATAAACTGAAGCTCCCTCCATTTGTTGGAAAAATATCAAGACGCAAAACCACAAATTGGCGGAGGAACTCGGCCGTTAAATCGCTTTAGCCGTTACAAAGCGCCAATTATTTTATTTTCTTTTAATTTATTTTACTTTATGTACTTTATATTACTTGTATTTATTTTATTTTAATATACTTTATTGGATTTTATTTTATTCTATTTTTTATATTCATTTTAATTAATTTTATTTTATTCATTTTATATTTATATTTTTTTATTTCTTCCTTTATTATCTTTTTTCTATTTTATTAAATTTTATGTTGCTTTATTTTTTTTATTGCGTTTCATTCATTTTATTTTATTTGATTTGATATCTTTCTTTATTATCTTTTTTTGGTATTTTTTCATTTTATTTTAATTTAATTTGTTTCAATTTATTTAATTTCTTTCTTTATTATTTTTTCCAATATATTTTATTTTATTTAAATTTATTTATTTATTTTTATTTTCTGTTATTTCTTTTTGTATTAACTCTTTTTTCTATTTTGCTTTATTTTTTTATTTTATTTATTTCTATATTATTCTTTTTTCTATTTTATTTTAGTTTATTTTATTTGACTTCTTTCTTTTGAAATTTATTTTATTTCTTTCTTTATTATTTTTTCAATTTATTTTATGTTATTTAGATTTATTTATTATTTTAAATTTATTTTATTTGTTATTATTTTTTTCTATTTTATTTTTTATTTTTTTTGTGTTATCTTTTTTACACGCTTTATATTAGCTTCACTTGTATGTAAGTATGTCTGTCTGTCAGTTTGTAACTTTTTGGCGGTGACGCGATCCCAATATGAAATATTTGAAATGCGAATCGTTGCATACATCGTAGCGTTAACAAAATTAATCAGAGAACGTATAATAATCCATACTAATAATTATTATACGTTCTCTGATTAATTCAGAGAAAAAAAAATTAAAATAGAGTTAATTAGAAAAATATATAAAATAAATGTAGTTTAAAAAAAACTAAAAAAAAACACGCTTTTAAAGAATATTAAACTAAAAAGTTGAAAATAATTTTGAAAATAAACTTAAGACAATAGTATATAAAAAATACTTGTATAATTAAGAGAAAAGGGTGGCGCGCTTTCTACCATAATTTCCATATATCGAGCGCCCCACGCTTTTCTCTTAATTATACAAGTATTTTTTATATACTATTGTCTTAAGTCTTTTAATTTACTTTATTTTATTTTATTGTATTTCTTTATTTATTACCTTTTTTATTTTAATTATTTTTTTATTTTATTTCTTTCTTTATTATCTTTTTTCTATTTTATTTTGATTTTTTCATTTGATTTTATTTCATTTTATTTAAACTTATTTTATTTTTTTTCATTTGATTTCTTTTTTATAATCTTTTTTCTTTTTATTTTATTTTTTTCATTTTAATTTATTTCGTTTTATTTTATTTTAATTTTTATTTTTTAATTTTTTTACTTAATTTTCATTATTTTCTTTTCTTATTTATTTTTATTAATTTATTCTGTTTTATTAAGATTTTTATTTTATCCTGTTTTATTTGAATTTATTGCCTTCTATTTTATTTAATTTTTCCTTTTAATTTTTATTTTGATTTATTTATAAATTAATTTTTTTTAATTTTGTTTTAAATTATTATATTTACTTTATTGGATTTCAGTTTATTTTATTTTAAGTTTTTTTAGTTTTTTTATTTTATTTAATTAATTTTTTTCTTTTTTAACTTTTTTATTATATTTTATTTTATTTTATTTAGTTTTATTTTATCCCATTTAATTTCAATTTATCTTATTTTATTTTTTTATGCTATTTTATTTATTTTTTCTCATTTTGTATTATTTATCGTTAAATTTTTTTTTTGTTTTTTATAAAATAAAAGTAAGCCGCAGACGTCGGCAATTAATTATCATAACTCTACTAAGAATTTTAATTATTTTCGAAATTTCGACATTTGTTCAATGTTATCAATAAATTTTCAAAATTGCAAAAAACGAAAAATACTTTTGCTTTACTTCTCAATTTTCTTAGAACAATTTATTTGCTTTGTCATAAGGTTCTGTCAACCACAGCATAACGTAACCGCAACATGCTACAGTGAAAATTTGCTTCTGCGAATCGTTTGCAATGGTAAATATACATATGTATATACATTTATGTAGGTATAAAAATAATAAGCACACGCTTAGATACGTATATTTTGCACACATCGTCAGTACGACGACAAAAACATATGTATGTATTTTATCCAATTTATAACCGAAATTGCTCCTCTTCCCCTTTTTGGCTTTGTTTTGCTTCATTGTTCATGGGGACAGATTTTTCCCTTTTTCTGCTTAGAAGTGACTTAAGGACTGTTTTTGTTCTATCAACCGCTATTACGGCCTTGAGTTCATTTATGATGGGTTTAGTTATTATATAATATGTTAAAAATGTTCGCTTTCCCCTTTTTCCGCAAGCGGGTAGAATCTCCACTGTCTACCTACGGCGGCCGAAGTAGCTAAGTGGATTTGCTTTGAGGAGGTTTACCTATTGGTTCAACTGGTTTCAATACCGAAAACTTTTGAAAAATGTTTTTTTTTTGCAAATGTTGTTTCTCTACAGGAAATATCAACCCTCAGAGTGTATTTCTCACATTAAAAAAGGCCTTTCAATATGTAAGAGAAGACTCAAGCGGCACAAATTGTAGGTTAAAAATCGCTTAAATAGTGAAAGCTGAGATAGGGAATATATTTTTCTCTCCCATATCCATAGCTCTTCCTAAAAATGGTAATTTTGGTGCGAAATCCCGTTTGATATCGATTTCATCTTCATTAAAGAGATATAAGTATTGCTTCATTTAAAGACTTTTCTTAGCAAAAAGAAGCTTAATCTATTTATATCATCTGCTAAGCAACTCCAGTTCTAAGAAAACGTTTGTTACATAGAAGCTTTTGCAATATATATTTTTCCCCTCTTTTCGTAAATCGAAGAAGATACAATCGGTTAGCGGCCAAGCTGATGGTATGAGTACTCCCAAACTGCGCTCTATAAAAACAAAAAAAAAAAGCATTGAGAAAGGCTCCCTGCGGTGAGCCTAGTTTATGCGAATTCTGGTAGTAAACTAGTATTTTAAATATAAAAAAATACCAGTTTGCGTTATATATGTATCAATTCACCAATAAGGGTATCATATCACTTTCCACCACCACACCGTCGTTCTGGTAACACATTTTCGAAACTAACAATACGAAAAGAGACTTCAAATAATGTAAGCTTCTATTCTCTGATTACCTACAGAGAAGCCTTCTGCGAAAAGTTTAAGATCCATTGTGCATAAGCGGCGGTGAGGAATGCTGTCTATGACATTAAAAACATACATACATATGTACATATAGTCGGTATGTCATTCAAAGTTTTTGTTTTTCTTACATCTAAATGTTGACGCCAAACTTCGTATTTTGTTTGCTTCTAAAACTTTATTTCTACTACAATTGCCTAATATTTGACGTCATCATTTGTTCAAGTATGAGTGGGAGCAAAAGCATAGATTAAAATAAATCTACAATATCAACCACTTCACACTTGCATCACTTCATCTTATTGCTCAACACTTATGCGTTAACCCTCAAATAAATTTTATTTACTTGAATTTTTTATTTTTTGAACTGTAAATTGATTGATTGAATTTTGGTTACACCGGTGATGCCAACGAGCTCAGCATGATAAATAGTATTGGCCTATGTATACCCCATTAAGGATCTGTCTGTAAATCGAACCGCACTAATATGCATACGATACACAACAATACATACAAATTTACAGATATAGGTACACTCACTGGTGGGAGAAATACCACAGAATGAAGGTAAAGAAAGTTTTCTTTCGAAAATAAATAAATATTTAAGCGAAAGTTTCTAAATTGTGTGTGGGTGTAATGGAAGTTTGTAAACTCAATACGCTGAAAAACAATACAAATATACGCAAAATGTTTTTACCAAAGTTTTGATATGCCACTTTTTTATGCATATATTACATATATATACTCGTATGTATGGTATGTAGTATAAGTAATAGGGTGTATGTAATTTAATAAGTAAATTTATATGTTCTCACCTTAAATTTTAATTTTTTCCATGATTGAGACACACATAAATTACATATATAACATACTACCAAAGGGGCAATGCAGTGCGTACATTTACCGAGCCCCTAAATAGTATTTCATAGAAAATAACCTGAAATTCCGTTGCTGAAAAATCGGTGCTAAACCAATAGCACTATAGCAGCGTGCAAGCTCTGCCATTACATTTTGCTTAGCTTTTGGAAATGATATCTCAGGAGTAGATGTCCCATCAATACATCCCCTAGATTACTAAATCCCTGAAGCAAGTAACAGTATCTTCTTTCTACAAGCCACACTAAACCACAATAATTTAAGGGAAATGTTCCTGAACCTTTAGTGTTTCTCGACAATCCATTGCATTAAATAATATTTGGTATATTCAGTATCAGTAGTAGACTATAAAGCTAACTCGGTTATTTTGGGTGGTTTGAGAAGTTCCTCGCTTTTAGATACAATACAACAGTGGTGTACTCAGAACCACGCCAACGGAGGCTGTAAATATTTTTCCAAATATCCTACCATTGAACTTGTTGGTTTATGAGACGGCTGTAGTAACTGGTTTTTATTCAAGAAAAGAGTAAACATTTATTAAGTCTCCCAAAAAATACTTTTGTGACTAGATCTCCGGATTATTGCAATGTGTTTGAGACCAATTTCAAAGATACGAATTTACTCCGCTGCAGCGATAGTTCCATAACCACTGAAGTGATTTTTGATCAAGCTCATCCTCCGATCGGCCATCATAATGACTTCTCTAACAAATGGATAATATTTCTAAGCCTAGTCTGATGGATTTTTATGAGGAGCTTTTTACATTATGACGGAAATACAACGAGTTGACATTCCATGCCTAGGGCCGGCTGCAATTAAAAAACTCATTTTTAAAATTAAGTTTCTCTAATTTTGGACATTTAAATCAAACCCGCAAATTCCGTATGGCGCTAACCACCCAGCTACTGGGTCAGACTAATATCTCAATAAATTCAAAAAAAAAGTGCCTAACAGATGCTGTACCTCGGCGGTTGATTTCAATAATTTGAGTGTTTTTTTATACTAAAAACTTGTTCATAAAGAGCATTACTCGTTTTTATATGACATTAAAATATTAATTTTTCTTTAATTTTTGAATGATGACCCTTCACATGGCTCGCTTAAGATTAACTTTAAACTTAATTTAGATTTTTAACTCTCTCTAGCAGAGATGGCTAAATGGAACAGACTTTCTCTCACATGGCCCTTTAATCATAGGAGAAACGGAAAGAGAGCACATGTCCAAGATAAAAGGAGTTCTGACAAACCACAGACTGATAGGAGGTTATGCAGGGAATGGTGGTGGAGATCTAAAAATGTTGACGGAGGGGAAAACTATCGTTCACCACCTGGTAGCACAACAATCTCATTATGGGAAGGGCAAAATCGCTGTATTTTTATCAGTAGCCACTTCTTAGGTCACATTGAACATAACCTAAGATAATTAAACAAAAATATGATCTTTAATTAAACTAACTATTTGTATAAAGTATTGAATATATTTCAAAACTAACAAAATCTAAATTTAATTACAAATTGAGAGCGTCCCCTGATATTGGAAAAAAATCAGGCAAAGTTTGTATTTTTTTTTTTGTGGGAGCATGACCTACGAACTTCCGGTTCTGACTATTAAATTTGTTTATTATTTAAGATTTTAAAATGGCAAAAAAACTTCAAGCCTACAGCCTCTTGTAGTGGACTGAAATCAAAAATCGTTGTCATTACTTGAAGATCATGAAATTCGGTACGTCCTGAACCTCAATTGAAACAATTTTTACGATAAATTTATTGCATATGCCATTGCAATTATAAAGTTAAATTTTTTGCTAAATTTTTTACTTCAATTACGTTTAAAAAATATAAATAATTAATTATTAATGCTAACCTTATGTTCAAGACGTGCAAAAAACTATATACTCGAACTTTGAAACAGTTTTTAGATAAAAGAAATTGGACGGATAGATTAAGCCGTGGGCTTGAAGTTAGATCGGAAAACATGGTTTCGAAAAAAACGCATTCAAAGTTTTTTGAAACTCTCTCAGCTTGCGTGAGACAGGTGTGCTCGAGAAGCTGCTATTTGAAAAATATTCATCGTATATAACCTTCTGCTCAAATATAAACGAGACTGGCTCAATAAAACAAAAACGGTTAATTATTCTTCAATATTTATATTATCCCCTTCAAAATAGTCACCATTAGAGTCGATACAAATATGCCACCTTTTTTCCAAACTTCATAACACTTCTGGTAGGCCGCTTTAGGTATGGCTTTCAGTTCCTTCTTCGAATTCTCTTTTATGACTTTAATCGACTGAAAATGCTTTCCACGAAACGGCAATTTGAGTTTAGGGAAAATATTTACGTTGTTTTTGGTCAAATAATCGCGTACAAGACGAGACGTATGAGCAACAATTTTGGAACAAGTCGAGCAGACACACGTCTCATGCCCAAAACATCGTGAATAATGCTATGAGCGGATCCATTTGATATGTTGAGCTCACTAGCTATCTCTCTTTCAGTCACACGACGATTTTCCAACACAATTTTCTTTACTTTTCCGACGTTTTGTTCGTTTATTGACGTTGCTGGACGACGATCATGGGGCAAGTTCTTCAGCGATGTACGGCCGTCCTTGAACGACTTATACCAATCAAAAATACGTGCACGTGATAGGCAAGACTCCCCATATGCCTTCTGCAACATTTTCATTGCGTCCGTCGCACTTATTCCATTGGAATAACAAAATTTCAAATAAACATCTTTCTTCTTCTTTATTGCCGTTGGCACCGCTTACGCGATTATAGCCGAAGCAATTACAGCGCGCCATTCATCTTTTCTTTTCGCTGTTTGGCGCCAGTTGGAAATGCCAAGTGCACCCAGGTCACTCTCTACTTGATCTTTCCAACGGAGTGGAGGTCTTCCTCTTCCTCTGCTTCCACCAGCGGGTACTGCATCAAATATTTTCAAAGCTGGAGTGTTTTCATCCATTCGGACGACATGGCCTAGCCAGCGTAGCCGCTGTCTCTTCATTCGCTGAACTATGTCAATATCGTCGTATAGCTCGTACAGCTCATCGTTCCATCGTCTGCGGTATTCGCCGTTGCTAATGCGCAAAGGACCATAAATCGTTCGCAGAACTTTCCTCTCGAAGACTCCTAGAGCCGACTCATCAGATGTTGACATCGTCCACGCTTCTGCGCCATATATTAGGACCGGTATAATGAGCGACTTGTAGAGCTTGGTTTTCGTTCGTCGAGAGAGGGCTTTACTTTTCAATTGCCTACTCAGCCCAAAGTAGCACCTGTTGGCAAGAGTGATTCTGCGTTGGATTTCAAGGCTGACATTGTTGTTGGTATTAATGCTGGTTCCTAGATAGACGAAATTATCTACGACCTCGAAGTTATGACTGTCAACAGTGACGTGGGAGCCTAGCCGCGAATGCGATGACTGTTTGTTTGATGACAGGAGATATTTCGTCTTGCCCTCATTCACTACCAGACCCATTCGTTTCGCTTCTTTATCAAGTCTGGAGAAAGCAGAACTCACGGCGCGGTTGTTGAGGCCAATAATGTCGATATCATCGGCGTACGCCAGCAGCTGTACACTCTTATAGAAGATTGTACCTTCTCTATTTAGTTCTGCAGCTCGTATTATTTTCTCCAGCATTAAATTAAAAAAGTCACACGATAAGGAATCACCCTGTCTGAAACCTCGTTTGGTATCGAACGGCTCGGAGAGGTCCTTCCCGATCCTGACGGAGCTTTTAGTGTTGCTTAACGTCAGTTTACTTAGCCGTATAAGTTTTGCGGGGATTCCAAATTCAGACATAGCGGCATAAAGGCAGCTCCTATTCGTGCTGTCGAAGGCGGCTTTAAAATCGACGAAAAGGTGGTGGGTGTCGATTCTCTTTTCACGGGTCTTTTCCGTGATTTGGCGTATGGTGAATATCTGGTCAATGGTTGACTTACCAGGTCTAAAGCCACACTGATAAGGTCCAATCAGTTTGTTGACGGTGGGCTTTAGTCTTTCACACAATACGCTCGATAAGACCTTATATGCGATATTAAGAAGGCTTATTCCACGATAATTGGCGCAGACTGTGGGATCGCCTTTCTTGTGGATCGGGCAGAGCACACTTAAATTCCAATCGTCGGGCATGCTTTCATCCGACCATATTTTACAAAGGAGCTGATGCATGCACCTGATCAGCTCTTCGCCGCCGTGTTTGAATAGCTCGGCCGGTAATCCATCGGCCCCTGCCGCTTTGTTGTTTTTTAAGCGGACGATTGCTATTCGCACTTCTTCATAGTCGGGTAACGGAACAACTTTCCCATCGTCATCAATTGGAGTTTCGGGTTCACCATCTCCGCGTGTTTCCTGTTCACTGCCATTCAGCAGGCTGGAGAAGTGCTCCCTCCATAAATCGAGTATACTCTGGGCATCTGTCACTAGCTCACCTCCCTGGGTCCTACAAGAGTTCGCTCTGGTCTTGAAACCTTCTGTAACTCGCCGTATCTTTTCATAGAATTTTCGAGCGTTACCCTTGTCGGCCAGCTTCTCAAGCTCCTCGTACTCGCGCATCTCGGCCTCTTTCTTTTTTTCTCTGCAGACGCGCCTTGCTTCCCTCTTCAGTTCTCGGTATCTATCCCACCCCGCACGTGTTGTGGTTGATCGCAAGGTTGCGAGGTAGGCAGTCTGTTTTCTCTCCACTGCGGCACGGCAATCCTCATCGTACCAGCTGTTTTTGCGACCTTTCCGAAATCCGATGGTTTCGTTTGCAGCTGTACGCAGGGAGTTTGCAATGCCGTCCCACAGTTCCCTTATACCGGGTTGCTGATGAGTGCTCTCAGAGAGCAGGTGTGCAAGTCGAGTAGAAAATCGCTCGGCAGTCTGTTGTGATTGCAGCTTTTCAACGTCGAACCTTCCTTGTGTTTGTTGATGGACGTTCTTCGATACACAGAGGCGCGTGCGTATCTTCGCTGCGACAAGATAGTGATCCGAGTCAATGTTGGGACCTCGGAACGTACGCACATCTAAAACACTGGATACATGTCTTCCGTCTATCACAACATGATCGATCTGGTTGGAAGTTTTCCGATCTGAAGACAGCCAAGTAGCTTGGTGAATTTTTTTGTGCTGGAATCTAGTGCTACAGACAACCATATTTCGGGCCCCGGCGAAGTCGATCAGCCTCAGACCATTTGGAGATGTTTCGTCGTGGAGACTGAATTTTCCGACAGTCGTACCAAAGATACCTTCTTTGCCCACCCTAGCGTTGAAGTCGCCAAGCACAATTTTGACGTCGTGTCGGGGGCAGCGCTCATAAGTGTGTTCGAGGCGCTCATAAAAGGCATCTTTGGTCAAGTCATCCTTCTCTTCCGTCGGGGCGTGGGCACAAATTAGGGTGGTGTTGAAAAATTTTGTCTTGATGCGAATTGTAGCTAGACGTTCATCCACCGGAGTGAATGCCAGTACTCTGCGACGGAGTCTCTCTCCCACCACGAATCCGACACCAAATTTGCGCTCCTTTATATGGCCGCTGTAGTAAATCTCACAAGGACCCACCTTCTTCCGTCCTTGTCCCGTCCATCGCAATTCTTGGACGGCAGTGATGTCAGCCTTTAACTTTATGAGGACATCAACCAGCTGGGCAGCGGCACCTTCCCAATTAAGGGACCGGACATTCCAGGTGCATGCCCTAAAATCGTAATCCTTAAAACATTTGCGGGGGTCGTCATCAAAAGGGGGGTCTCTCATCCGAGGCTTATGTTGCTTTTTCATTGGGTTGTTTTTTCATGTGGTGGGTTCCAAACCCTACGCACAACCGCATGGGATTCGCCTTCTCACTTTAGCTCGCCTCCAAACGGATGTTCGTTGGCTACCCAGGGGATACGTGGTCTAAGACCGGACGTCGTGAGCTGCTTTAACCATATGCACAAGAATCGTTTCTGGCCACTCCCAGGTGAATGGCAGTCAAAAACTTTCCTCACTTGCGTGAACTTCTACACATGGCCCCATCCCCCCATCTTTGCTCAACGTTAATTTCCATAGTAAAATTCGAAAAACACACTCGAGGTTGACTTGTTTATAGTGCCGTAAAAAAAAAAAACTATGTGACAGATCGCGCTCAAATTTGACATGTAAACATATAACAGTCCTGCCAACCTAAACAAAAAAAAAAGTATGGCCATATGTCTTGTCCTTGTCGAGGTATGGATAAAGTCTCGTTTATATTTGTACTCTGTACGTACAAATATATGGCTTTCATTTTTTGCGTAAAAAAAATCGATTTTTTGATCCAAAATCAATTAATTTTTTTGGTCATAAAAATAGTTTTGTAGCACTGCAAAAATATAAACGATGTTCGATAAATAACGCACAACCTAATATACAAGGTTATATATTTTGTAATTTCGAAAACAAATATAAATTTTTAAATATTTTTATTTTTATGAAATTTATTTTGTATTGTAAATTGACATTAAATGTGAAACATTCAAATGACCACCTGGCAAAGTTTCGCAAACTTCGAAACGTTTGAGGTAATTTTCGAACACTTTTTGGCACATATTGAGTGGCATCTTAGACATATCTCTCGCAATAAAGACATATTCGCTCCTGCTGTGTGGCACGAAGCACCACCTTGTTGAAAGATACTGTCCAAGTCGTGTACTTCAGTTGCTGACCAAAAAGAGTCGGTTATCATACGATCGAATTGACAGTGACCGCCTCGCCGTTGTAGTTATCAAAGAATCACATCTCTGGAACAAAGAACCCAACAGAGAGTAAGTTTTTTGTTTCTTGTGTAATGGTCTCTTCTCTCAAATTATTTGAAGATTCTCCGAGTCGACAGTATCTATAGCCGATGCAATCTCTAAAAATTTCTAAAAAAAATTTTGCCAATTGCTTAACGTTGAGTTGGACGATTGTGTGTCTCATGATAAAATACAACACTGCACTGTACTTTTGGAAACCACGAAATGTTTAACCCTATACATTAGCATATGCACAACATCATATGCCCCTTAGATGTTTTTTAATGTTTATGACAGTTTTATTGAATTAAATTTTGCGAAAACAATATGGCACACATAAGCGCACATATACACAAACATACATACAAATATTTTTCCTCTTTCACCCTTAATATATATCCTAATTGTGTAAATTGATCTTCTGCTGAAAACAGGCAAACACTTAACATCTTTAAAGTGTAACCGCTTACATATATGACATTTTTTGCTTGTAAATATACATTTATATATTAACATACCTACATACGTGTATACGTTGGGCGGCAACAGTAGCCGAGTGACTAGCTACGTCTACTGGCATTTGAAAGGCCAGGGTTCGTGTCCTGGTTCAACCAACATGCAAAAATTATAGATATAATAAATTTTTCTAATTGCTTTCGCCCTCCGGCAGGGAATATTCAGTACTACGATTGAATTTCCGACATAAAATAAAGGCTCGTCATAAAAAAAAGCCATCGGCTTAGTATAAATGGTAGGTTCCTCCATTTGTTAGAAAAACATCAAAACGCACACCACAGATTGCAGGAGGAGTTCGGCCGAAAATCGCTTCAGCAGTGACAAAGCGCCAATTTTATATACATATACATATATATACCATATACTGTGTATAAATAGGCACATGTGCATTGTTTTCGCTCATTTAGAATATGCTGAATTGACATTCTAATTTCAAAGAAGACTTTTTATACCTTTCACTCACGACATGCTAAGATACGACAACACTGTGATTATGCGCCCAGAATAAGAGCACACACACACACACACATGTGTATTTAAGACAAAATTTAATGTTAAACACATCTGCACATACAACAATATTTCACTCACTAATTGATTATATGAGCGCCTCATACTTGTGCACACACTCACACTCAAACTCACACTCTTAGCCGTAACCAAACAACCGCGCAGTCTGGATGCCAAAATACATTTAACACCGCATAATTGTAGAAAACATTTTTTTTTTTTGTTTCTTTTTTTTGTTTTTGGAATTATTCATGTATGCGTGTGTGGGCATATTTAAGGAGTTTAGCACGTAACAGCACTTGTTAATGTTTGTTCGTTTGTAGGATATATTATATGTATATTTAAAGGTAGTTGAAAGTGTTCTATTCCTTTTCCTCTTCTTCTTCTTCCACTAAATTAACAAACGATACGACAATAATCAGCTTTTCAGAGTGAAACTACGAATTAAGTCTTACTGGAGCGCACACATTTTTCGCTGGAATTATGCAAAAGCACGTAAATTGAAGAGCACGCACTCTGCTGGCTATTATCGGCATTGTTTCCTATTTTAGTCTTTTTCCACAGAAGTAGCAAAGAATAACACAAAAAAATTCTATTTTGGGAAAATCTGCAAAAACTGAATTGCATATATTTTGAAGAATTCTTCGATATGTGGCCAAGAACTTGAAGCTGGTACGTAGGCTGCTATATATAAGTCTGGCCTAGGCAACACTAAGTGTTGCCAGGTGCAATCTGACATTTCCATTGGAAAGTTTGACATTTTTTAGCATAACATCACTCAGAACGTTTTGTCATTTAATCGTGAATTGTTTTATTTACAGGGAATTAAAAAATTCATCTCGGCCCAAAAATGGAATTAACTCGTGAACATTTTCGTGAGATCATTTTTCACAACTTTCGACGTGGATTATCACGACAAGAGTGCATCGATGAACTAAAATCTTTATATGGCTATGAAGCACCATCCTATAGCACTGTGAAAAACTGGTACAACGAATTCAATCGTGGCCGACTCTCGCTCAAAGGCGAATTCCGTGAAGGTCGTCCAAAAACAGCCGTTGTGCCAGAAAACATCGATGCCGTACGTGAACTGATAATGCAAGACCGTCATGTAACATACCTTCAGATAGAGGCATGCCTATGCATTGCTCCCACCAGCATACATTCGATATTGCATGAACACCTGGCCGTAAAAAAGGTTTGTTCTCGTTGGATCCCGCACAATTTGACAATCGCTCAAAAAAAAGGCTCGTGTGGATTGGTGTAAAGAAATTCTGCAAAAATACGTTTGCGGTGCTTCAAAAGACGTTTATAAGATCATCACTGGTGACGAATCATGGATCTATGCGTATGAGCCCGAAACAAAACAGCAATCGACCGTGTGGGTCTTCCAAGACGAGCCAAATCAAAAAAAAAAAACCAATTTCGTTGATAAATATTCGTTTTTTCATTATTAGACCAGAAATATATATAGCAGCCTACTTATGTAGTGAATTAATTGATTAGTTGTTAGCGAAACTTCTTATAGCATCGCAGACATCTTGCATCTAAATAGTTCATTTCATGTCAGAAATTCACTCGCAATCGTTGACATTCCCTGCCGAGGAACTACCACATTTAAAAAAAAACTAACTTATTTTTTATTAAAATTAAAGTTCCATTATTTTTAGATGTTGGTCGAGCCAGGACTCGAGCTTTCATATTCCTCCGTTTGGCAGTAGGCAATGCTAAACCACACGGCTTTCGCAGCTGACATCCACATATTCTTTTTTGGATCTATTTTTTTTTTTTTTTTTTGAGTAACTTCATTTAGGCAGTCAATGATTTGGATGTCATTTTTTTTCAAAGCAGTCAAGTTTAAACACACTATCCACTATCCAAATTTGCTTTCGACCAAAAGACCCATCTTACATAGTGCCAAAAGTGCCTTTGTCACAACCTCCAAACCTCCTTTGGAACGCGGGATTCTAGTGGGAAAATTTTCCTAAATCGGCGGTATCTCGATACCAAGATATGAGCCTCAAATGATTTAGTACATGATTTGAAGCTGTCTAAAAAAGGCAAAAATTTCCAGATCGTGTTGTCTCTCAAAGCGGTGATCGCAATTGGCCATCGACTTCTTGCGTTGTAACACTTTGCGACTTCTTCTTTTGGGAACAATAAGTCAAAATCGATTCAAGTCCTCAAAGATGGAATTCGTGAAGCTATTGATGGCATACTGCAGCCACTTTGCGATTTGATGATGGGAAAAACTCATAAAAATGATTTTGTGCTGTAAGCGTAGCTGTAACGGCCATTTGGCTGATATTGTTTTCCTTTTGAATGGCATATCTTCCCTTCTCACATGAAAATAAACATTCGAGTATTTATCTCAAAAAATGCGATTTTACTTTGAATATCAAAATATATATATAACAAGCTCTTATTGGAAAACCCTCTATAAGTTTAAATGTGACAAAAGACGTTTAAATTATGTTACTCATACGCAGTGGTTGACGAAAATTTGTGAAAAATCGGTTAAAATATTAAATTATTATAAAAGAAATACTAAATTAAGTTTCTAACTTAAGTATCTGATGATTGAGATTCATACCCAACTGACCTGGAAGTTGAATATTGAAGAACAAATAAGGAGACGTATGAGACCAATTATATTTGCAAGAGAATTCTTAGCAGGATCTAGGGCCTTAAACCAAATACATGGATGTGGACATTATTATACCATTTCTAGCATATTGATCCTTGGTTAGGTTTGGTGGCTAGCTTTACAAAAACATCGCAATATTAAGAATCTAACTGTAATAGAGCAGCATACACGGTGTGTCCCAAAAATAACTGAACTTTTTGGATATAAAATAGTAAAATACATATTATATTATCTTTGAAAGTTATTATTTATTCAAAATAGGTTCCATTTGACTCAACACAACGTTTGGAACGATCAACCAGCGCATGCATAGATTTTTTTATGTCATTTATAGAAATGTTCTTCAGTACCTCGGTTTCGACTGCTTCTTTTTTTTCAATTTTTTTTTAATTTTTTAAACTTCAATTTCAATTTTTTTTTAAAGTTTGACACAAAATTTTATATTTGCCTTTGTTCCATTTTTTTTTGGAACCATTAGCACACTTTTGGTTTTATTGAAATGGCTGTCACTTTTACATCTGTCATCCGACTTACATGAAGTCAGGTGCGTTTGAAAGAGGATGAATGTATCTTTTTAATGTTGCAAATTTTCAATAGATGGCGCTGTATGTTGTATGATTTAAATATAAAGTTCGGTTATTTTTGGGACACACCGTGTATGAAGTACTTGTAGGAACAATTAAGTCATGTTCGATGCTTAACATACTGTATAAGCTGGCAATGTACATCTTCATTCTCAAGGTGGCAACAGGTTTCTCTATCCGACTTATAGAGTGAAATTGTTGGAACAATTTATATGTATGCAGTATACGAAGACAACTCCCAATGCCTTTAAATACAATATATGGGACTAAATCCTTCCAAGTTTAGGTTTCAGTGTGCGGGGGTGTGGGTTATGGAGCACTCCGAAAATCTTAAAACTTACTACGAGTATATTCCTTTTCGTCTAACACACTCAGCTAACAACTTCCAAGCTCAAGTAATGGGGTTAGGAAAGTCATGAAGATCTCCACTGAATAATTAGTGAGGATTGGCGCTTTGTAACCGCTGAAGCGTTTTTCGGTCGTGCTCCTCCTCCAATTTGTGGTTTAGCGTCTTGATATTTTTCCAACAAATGGAGGGACCTACAATTTATACTAAGCCTCCTCCGAACGGCTGATGGTTTTTTTTTATGAGGAGCCTTTATTTCATGTCCAAAATACACTCGGAGGAGGGACCGGAATTAAAAAATTTAGCTTAATTTCTTATTAAAATTAAATTTCTATAACTTTTGGATATTGGTCGCAATGCTAATCACTCAGCTACCGCGGAATTTTCTTTTTTCTATAATTTTGGATGTTGATCTGTATAGGAGTCGAACTCATTACCTGCCGCATGGCAGAAAGCACTGCTAACTCCTCGGCTAATGGGATCGAAATATGAAAGTAATATTCAAAGAGCTTCTTTTTTTTAATTTATTATGACTATTAAATTCGGCAACATAACCTTTCACCTCTCCAAAATTCTTCTTGAAACACATATAGAATTTTAAATAAAATTCTTTCGAATTCAATAAACTCTACCTTAAAGAACCCATGCCTGATCACTCCGCTGACGAACTTAGTCGATCAATCACTGTGTATATACGAGGGGATTAACAAAAGTTCGGTAAATTGATCAGAAAATAAAAGAAAAATTCTTTTTGTATTTATTCATAATCTTTGCCCTTTAATTTCAATGCATTTCTTAAGCCTATAGATCACAGTCTTCAAGCTTCTCAAGTTCAGCATTAACCGCATTATTTATCTCCTCGTTGCTATTAAATACCTTTCCTTTTATCTTTTTTTTTTAATTTTTGGAAATAACTAGAAATCACAAGGTACTATGTCCGGGGAATATGGTACTGGACGTATTCCTTAGATCCCAGAGATCGCAATAAAATGACTCGTTATTTCAGCAGTGTCGGATGGTTCGTTGTCATGATGTAAAAAGTAGCGCCGCAAATCCTCTTTCTTCCATGGCATTCAAGCCTAATTTATTACCAATCATTTCTTGTGTCAATCGTGTGTCTTCGTCAATTGTGGACTTCACCAGAGCTACATTGACGTCATTAGTGGAAGATTTTGGTCGAAAATCTCGGCGCTTGTCCTCTACGGAAAAATGTCTGATAGGAAATCTTCGTAACCACTTAGAAATAGTCTTTAAAGACGGTGCAAACGTTCTATAAGCAATTTGGCATTCACTGAAGATTTTTATTGGCTGTAAATTGCGCTGAAACTCGAAGAGAATCACATGGCGAATTTCTGTTTGCGTCGGTGGTGGAATTTCGTCTGACCTATACTCAGCTATCTTGTGTTTTCTCGTCTTCAATTTAGCAGATCGTTCTGAAATTTGAAAGGAAGACTAATAAAGTAATTGTAAAGGATTTGGTATTTTTGTATTTAACAAAAATAAATTGAAAGTCACCAAGTGACCCAACTTTTGTTAATCCCCTCGTAGAACAGTGATTTTGAAATTTGTAATGAAAACAAGATAAACGACTTAAACAAAGTCGTCTCTAGTCTATAGACTCTACAATAAAACAGCCAATATTCTAGTACATTATGGGACAAATGTTTGGAAGTAATTTTTAACTAGACTTTATATATAAGCCACTGCTTCAATATTCCTGCATAAAGGCCACACCGTCAATCTTATCTTTCAATCCCATTTGCATTTATTTGCTAACAGAAAAAATTCCTAGCACTAATTACAAACTTTTTTTATGGAAAAACTAATTTTTTTTCGAAAAGTATTTTGTTAGGAAAATGAGAAAAATTTTAATTTAAGCCACTTCTATAAGCTATTATTATCATAACCATTATGGGACCTGAAATGTTCATTATACATACGTGTATTACTGATACGGCTACAGTTCTTGTGTCATCCAACCGAAGCCGAATTGTGTTAGATAAGATTTTTACAAAAACAAAGTCCCATACACGCTGTGCAGTAACAGCCAAATATTTGCGTTTGTACGTTTATACGTATGTTAAAGTCTAAAGAGCCAAAGATAAGCGAAAAAAGCACGTATTACCATTTTTGCAATTAGTGCCTCTAATTAGTTTCAATTAGTGCGTAGGACTACAGGAAGAAAGGAAATTTTTCTGCGAGTGACTATTACTGTAGCTACATACATACATATGTACATATATACAAATATATTTTTCTAATGTTTGTGATGTATAAAGCCGAGCCCAATACCCAATAACAAATTTTAAAAGCATGAGATTCTTAAATATGTGTATTCGTATATTATATACATACATATATATTTCAAATTAAATCTTCAATAAATCCTACATATGATAACCAAACGTATTCAATCTACGCATAAAACAAATTCACTCCACTCGCCAAATTCGCCATGAAATAAGTTTGTAAGCCTTAAAATATGCAACACATGAGTGACACAATTGTTATGCCGTTGAGAAAAAGTTACTTAAGCATATCTAGGCTCTTAAGATTTCAATCTTTTATTGATATGAATTGCTTAATGAGGGTTGCTAAAGGAAATATGTATGTTGAGATATACGTATACACTAGGCATAGAATATTTACAAAATAAAGAAGTTTGCTGTAACAGCAAAATTAAAAGTTTCCTCCTAACAATGGAGTAAATCAAATTTAAAGCTTTTCAGCTTTACATTAAATGCACCTTACTTAAGCCAATTTAATTTTTTTTGTTGTAATTTGTATTGCTTTTTTCCATTTTAAATTTAAAAATTATTTAATTTTCAAGCTGTGGTCGGCAGGGAATGTCAATCCTTCCGAGGGTATTTCTGACAAGAAATAAAAATGGAGAAGGAGTACGGCCGCAAATCACTTCAGCGATTATAATTATTAATAATTTTTTTGTTTTATTTTTTTTTTTAATTTATTTGTGCCCTATTATTTAAACATTTTTTTATTATTGTTTTATTTTATTGTATTTATTTATATTCTTTTTTTTTGTGAGATTATATCTTATTTATTTTTATTTTCAATTAACTTATTTCAATTAAAAAAAAATGCATTTTTTATTTTATGTGATGCTACTATAAATCTTGTATTCTTTTGTGTTATTTCAATTAATTTCATTTTATTTTATTATGCTATAATATATTTCAATTTGCTGAATTTAATTTTGTATTATATAAATATTTTTTTTTTTCATTTTAATTCACTTAGTTTTGCTTAATTTGATTTTATTTTACTTTATTTTACTTTAGTTCATTTTTTTTTACTTTATTCAAATTTATTTTATTTTATTCAAATTTATTTTATTTTAATTTATTTTATTTTCTTTTATTTCACTTTATTTTATTTTATTTTATTCAAATTTATTTTATTTATTTTCTTTCATTTTATTTAGCTTCATTTTATATAATTTAATTTTATTTAATTTCATTTTAATGTTTCCGTTTGTTTTCATTTTCTTCATTTTATTTTATATTAATTTATGCTGTTTTATTTATTTTTTTCCTTATTTTATTTTCTTTAAATTTATTTTATTTATTTATTTTTATTTCATTTTATTTATTTTCATTATTTTTTCATTTTAGCTCTTATTAATTTATATTGATTTAATTACTTTTTAACTTATTTCATTTTAATTCCCTTAGTTTTGTTCAATTTAATTTTATTTGATTTATTTTATTTTATTCAAATTTATTTTATTTCATTTTGTTTTATATTAATTTATGTTGTTTTATTTATTTTTACCTTATTTTATTTGTTTTAAATTATTGGATTTTATTTTATTTCATTTCGTTTTATTTTATTTTTCTTTGTTTTATCTTATCTTAAATTATTTTAAATAACTATAATTACTTAATTTTTTCTATTTCTTATATTTTATTTTGTACTATTTTATTTATTTTTTTCTGTATTTCACTTTATTTGTTTTATTTTAATTTATTTTACCTTATGTTATTTTGTATTATTTTACATTATATTATTATATTTTATTTCATTTTATGTTATATCAATTTATGTAATTTTATTTACCGTTTGGATTATTTTATTTTATATTATTTTATTTAATTTTTTTTACTTTATTTTTTATATAATATTATTTATTTTATGTTATTTAATTTTTTTTTAATATCTATATCATATCATATATCATATTATTTTATGTTCTATTATATTATTTTATTTCATTTAACTTTATTTTATTTGATACTATTTTATTTTGTATGTAGAACATAGGTATGTATATATTAATTTACTTTATTTCATTTCATTTTTTATTTTATATTAATTCATGTTATTTTCTTTATTTTTTACTTTATTTTGTTATATTATAATAAAATAATATTTCATTTTTTTTTTGTTATTGTATTTTTTATTAAATAAAATTTTCTAATTGTGGTTGCCCCTCATCAGGGAATGTCAACTCCTCTGATTGTATTTCTGACATGAAATAAAGGCTCCTCATAAAAAACCATCAGCCTTATACGAGTATATATAATTTCGTTCCTTTTATTTTATTTTAGATTTTTTATTTTATTTTAATTTATATCAATTTATGGTATATTTATTTATTTTAGCTTATTTTATTTTATCTTACTTTATTTTATTTTGCTTTTATTTTTTCATTTAATTTTATTTTGTATATGGTTTGAATTATTTTATTCTATTAGTGAACTAAAGAATACTACATAAGATTATACATATGTGCGTACACATAGTTATTTATTTATACAATTTTTTACTCCTCAAAAGTTCCATCTAACTGTCTCCGATAGAAAATCAATTTTCATCTAAGCAATTCAATATGGCGATGTAACTTTTTTATCGCGCCTTTAACTGTAGTGAATTGTTTTTAAGGTGAAAGCTAAAAACACAGATGCGCATATCTGCAGACACAAGTATTTCATTGATAATACAAAAATACTTAATATTGTTTGTGTTGTTTACACACGAGGAATACGGCTTTTGTCGCGCGAACAAATTGATTTCTTTCTGCCTTCTATCTTCATCGTCATGTTATTGTTTCACTTTTTTCTATGTATGTGCAATAGCTTGTGTTCGTCATACTATTATCCTCATTTCATTTATTTACCGTTATCTATTCATCTCGCAGCACTCTTGTTTTTCGGGTATAGAAATCATTCAGCATCCTAAATGTAGGCTATAGAAAGTATTTTGCTATACATCCCAAATGTATGCTACACAAACATGAATACAAACCAACACACACATATACGAGTGCAAGAAATACCAAAGTCAGTTCTATGGTATATTCTCCCTTGCTGTGTAACCAAAATAACAGTTAACAATACACAAACAAAACGCCTTTGACAGGTTGGCTAAAACTTTTGAACTCGAAAAGTGTGTGCACGCTTTTCGTAGAAATGGCACAAATGCAGCAGCGGGAGAGCAAAAGGGGCAAAGATTTCATCGTGTGCGGACAGCAATCAATGAAAGGTCAAAAATCAGCGGAAATGCCTCTGTGACTTTCGCTCCTCCATTGTTATTGTCTGTGGTGCCTGCTGCTGGCAATACTGTGTTTGTGGTGTTTGTTGTTCTTTTAACATAATAACAAAGTGTGAAGGGCATAGAAAAGTCACATCGTCTAGTGTTTATCTATAAGTCGAAATCACACTTGTAGAAAACTTGCTTTCCCAAGCAGCTTAAGAGTTTCGGACTCCAGCTGGCGAACTTGGCTGGGCAGTCTCAGTGTTTGTGGGTTAGGTGGCTGGTTGGCTGGTTGGCTGGTTGGGTGGTGCCCGGGTAGGTAATGAACAAAATCACGCCTGGTGTTTGAATCTGTTCACAACTACTACCCATTTATATATGCATACATATGTATATATACCATATATGTATGTATGGATGTCTGTATGGCAATCGTATTTATGGTATGTTGTGCTTGGGTATGATAATGAATACATTTGCTCATTTACGTCGTTAACTTTTGTTTTGGCCAAACTTCAATTGATACAAAATGCTAATTTACATGCATAACAACAAAAACTCATTGGAAATGAGAACATACTGAAGTGCTTATAAATTCTAATACAAACTTTAGGGGGTCAAATGTTATTTCCTATTTCTCTTATGTTCGCTCCAGTCATTTGTGGGCATATGCAAATATGAATTTATGTTAAGAGCAACAATTTAAAAAGAGGAAGAGTGCTTTAATGAGTGAAGAAGTCCGAATTTGCTGTGGAATCTCTGTAAATTGATGAACAAAAATCAAAAAAAAAGGAAAGGTAAAAGTTGTTTTTGCATGTTTTGAATAATGTTTGCCGCATTTTATTTGTTTAAGTTAGAGAGCAAAGTTTTTCGAATGATATAAGGTAAAGTAAAAATTTCGTTCGGTTTTTCTCTAAGAGATGGCGTTATTGTCCATAGTACTAGTGTTACGTGCCGCATCATGACATACTATACGGCGCTGAAAACGTGTTTATTCGCGCTAAAAGTTTGTCTTTGACAGTTTTTCGATTGATTGACTCAGTACGTTGTGAGCGCTCGTCAAAGATGGACACCAGCAAAGAGAAAATTCACCAAAGCGGCTAAAAAAATTAATTTAGTTCATGGGCCCGATACTGTAAACGAACGTGTAGCACAAAAGTGGTTTGCTAGGTTCCGTTTCGGTAATTTCGATGTCAAAGATGCACCAGTCGGGAGGCCTGTCGTCGAAATATGCGATAAAATCATGGAAATAGTGGAAACAGACCGTCACGTGAGCACTTATTAAAATGCTGAGGAACTAAAGATAAGCAAGAAAACCGTTTGGAACCATTTGCATAACCTTGGATTAAAAAAGAAGCTCGATGTATGGGTGCCACACGAACTAACACAAAAAACATGATGGACCGAATTTCCTTCTGCCAATCGCTGCTGAATCGCAACAAAATCGAACCATTTTGAATCGTTTGGTGACTGGCGATGAAAAGTGGATCACTTACGACAACTTCAAGCGAAATTGGTCGCCACATTGAGCCGGCGGAAACGGTGGCCAAGCCAGGATTGACGGCCAGGGAGGTTTTGCTGTGTGTTTGGTGGGATTGGCAAGGAATCATCTACCACGAGCTGCTCCGCTATAGCCAAACGCTCAATTCGTCCCCCTACTGCCAACAACTGAACCGCTTGAAGGCAGCACTCATCCAGAAGAGGCCATCTTTGAAATACAAAGGTCGAATTGTGTTCCATCAGGACAACGCCAGGCCACACACGTCTTTGGTGACGTGCCAGAAGCTCCAGGAGCTTGGATGGGAGGTCCTAATGCACCCAACTTATAGTACGGACCTGGTACCAAGTGATTACCATCTTTTTCTGTCCATGGCGAACGCGCTTAATGGTGAGAAGTTGGCCTCAAGAGAGGCCTGTGAAAATTGGCTCTCCGAGTTTTTTGCCAATAGGGACGCAGCCTTCTACGAGAGGGGTATAATGAAGTTTGCATCTCGTTGGCAACAAGTTTACAAACAAAACGGCGCATATCTGACTTAAATCGGACAAATGTATACAAAGTTATCATATTTTAAAAAATCAATAAAAAACCGAACGAACTTGACCTAACAGTTTTGAGAGCGAAACTCGCATTGGTAGACTATTTTTCTTTACTTACACCGCTCTTCGTCAAGTGCTTCTCCACCTGATCTTTCTACCAGGGTGGAGGTATTTCTCTTCTTCTATTTCCGCTGGTGCGTAGAGCATCGAAAACTCTCACAGCTGGAGTGCTCTTATTCATTCGGGGCACAAAACCTAGCAGACATAGCCACCGTTTCTTGATTCGCTGAACTACAGTGGCGGACTAAAGTCTACATACGACCCCTTTTTTTGGAATCCCTACCGTCCCATAGTTTTTACAGGAAAAGTATTGATGTAGTCTTGCTTTGAATTTAATTGTAAGATAAAACCGAAAATTTCATATTTGTTCAACATTAACTTTCAATGTTATTAACAAAAAACTCAAAAAAGCCGTTGACAAAAGTGAACATACGTTTCATTAATTTGTTTCGTTTATTACTTCAGCTATTGTTTTCAGCGGTCAAGTACCGTTTTTTTTTCTTTCTATACTTTTCTTGGTATTTGGCTTTATCTTTATTGTTTTCCATCATTTGAAAAAAGAAATACAATCGCGAAAATGTCGTCAGGAACGGAAATCCCGGTGGCTGTGCGAAAATTGGTTATAAAACACAGAAATGATAAGAAAACGTTCGGCGAAATAGCTAAATTGTTAAATTTAAGAAAAGCGACGGTGCAAACAATTTATAAAAACTTTGCAGAATCGGGCTCGTTCGAGAGTAAGCCGCGAAGTAGCCGTCCAAAGAAGCTTACCCATAGGGACATCTCTTTCATCCGTAATAAAGTAAGCCAAAATTCCAAGGTACATGCTACCAATTTGGCCCAGAAGCTAGCTAAATGATCCCAAATTGTTGTGCACTTACGCACAATAACAAGAACTCTTAACAACGAAGGATTCTACAGCAGAACTCCTCGCAAGAAGCCTCTCATAAGCGAGAAAAACCGCGCACATCGGTTGGATTTCGCTAAAAAGCATCTAAAGAAGGATCATGAGTTCTGGAAAAGCGTGCTATTTACGGATGAGTCAAAATATAACATATTTGGATGCGATGGCAGAGCAAAAGTTTGGAGAAAACCCATTACTACCATGGATCCCAGGCACCTTATTTCGACCTTAAAGCATGGTGGTGGGAGTGTCATGGATTGGAGAGCAGTTGCAGCGTCTGGAGTGGGTAAATTGGTCTTTATTGAAGGAAATATGGATCGCTTCGAGTATAAGACCATATTGGAAAATAATTTGAACCTATCTGTGGACAAACTGTGCCTTGGCTCGAGCTGGATCTTTCTACAGGATAATGATCCTAAGCACACAGCGCAAATTGTAAAGGATTGGCTGCTGTATTATGCTCCGCGGCAGTTGCACTCATCACCACAAAGCCCGGAATTGAATATTACATAGCACGTATGGAAAATATTGGAGCGGAAAATTCGAAAACACCCTATAAGTAATGCATCAAAGCTCAGAGAGAAACTTCAAGAAGAGTGGCAAAACATTACAGGAGAAGAGCTGGAAAATTTGGTTTTTTTCAATGTTAGACGCTTGCAAGCGGTGATCGATGCGCATGGTGGCCCAACAAAATATTAACTTAGCTATTAAAATTAATATGATTACCTAGAATAGCTAAGCAAAAAATCGTATGTTCACTTTTGTCAGTGCCTTTTTTCCATTTTTTGTTAATAACTTTGAAAGTTAATGTTGAATAAATGAGAAATTTTAGTTTTTGTTATATACTTGAATTTAAAACAAAACTGCATCATTATTTTTTCTGTGAAAGCTATAGGACGGGTTGAATTCCCAAAAAATGGATCGTATGTAGACTTTAGTCCGCCACTGTATGTCAATGTTGAGCCATATCTCGTAAAGCTTATTGTTCCATCGGGTGTGGTATTCGCCGTTCCCAACTCCCAGAGGACCATAAATCTTTCGCCAAACTTTTCTGTAAAAAAAAAACTCCCGACGCCAATTCATCAGATGTTGTCATCAACGAATACAGTGTGGAGAAAGTCGAACTCACGGCTCGGTTGCTCATATAGAAGATGTACTTTCTCTATTCAGCTCTGCAGTTCGTGTTATTAGCGCCAGTAATAGGTTATAGTATGTGGCTTCTATCACCTTATCTGAAACCGCGTTTGGTATCGAATGGCTCGGAGAGGCCGTTCCCGATTCTGACGGAGCTTTTAGTGTTTCTTAACGTCAGTTTACATAGCTGTATAAGTTTTGCAGGGATGTCAAACTCAGATACAGTGCTATAGATACAGCTCCTTTCGTGCTGTCGAAGGCTGTTTTAAAATTGACGAAGAGGTGGTATGTGCCGATCTGCTTTTCACGGATCTTTTCCAGCTCTAAAGCCACACTGATCCAAGGTCCAATCAGTTTGTTGACGGTGAGCTTTAGTCTTTCACACAATACATAGTACCTTATTGTATGGTATTTAGCGACTCTAAGGTCACCCTCTATGTGTGTTGTGCAAAGCACACTTAGGTTCCAATAGTTGGACATGGTTTCATCCGTCCACTATCTGCCAAAAAACTGATGCATACACCTTGTCAGTTGTTCGGGTAAAGAAACTTCTGTACCATCGTCATCGATTCACGAATCAGGTACGCCATCTTCTGGTGTTCCATTTTTACTACCATTCAGAAAGGTGGAGAAGAGTTCTTCCAAAGACTCAGTACACTCTGAGCATCAGTTGGTAGATCTCTCGGTTTTAAAAGAGATTATTGCTTTCTATTAATTCCCACTTCATTCGTAATGTCGATTACATGGCCGCATCTACCCAACTTCTACCTAATCACCAGCGTGATTTCTTTTCTGCTGAATTCGGCAAGAAGTTTCAAGGTCAAGTTTGGATAAACTCCCCCATATAATTCTGACTTCGGATCATTGTAATTTTTGGTGGGCGAAAGGTTCAGCTATAGAGTTGCCCAGATATTTGCAAGCAGAGCCACTGCAGAGAATACGTATCTACTTCTGTAGATAGACCAAGGCCTTACTCTCATGCAATTTAAAGTCGTAAGTGGACAAAATTTACGAAATGTAGGCTACCGGGGCATATGATAATGATATAACTGGCGAACTAGCTACAGAGAGAGTACTCTCTGAATATAATGTAGCTGTGGACCTACCAGACCCATCAAGGGAAGTAAAGAATCTGTAATGGAAATGAATAAAAGTCTGTGAAAATTGTTTGTGAATCTAGAAAACTTCTATGCCATCCTATAGAGCGTTAGTGAGCAACACCGAGGTGATATGGAAGAAAACTGTGTACTAGAGCTCTAGTTACCCGGCAGCTCGATAATCGCTGGTTGCTAAACTGTTCAAATGATAGTTTAAAATTTTTCAAATTGTTTATTCGAAATGCTCGAAAAAGCTCGAATTATTTTACTCGCACACTCGTTCATTGCTCATTGCTCGAAAATTTTCGACCTTGAGCTTGAGCAGCTCGAAAATGTTCGAGCAAGATCTTGAGCTCTACTATATACTACCCAGGCAGCATTAAGGTTAGCAATGATAACTTCAAGCACCGTCAACAATTCTAAGAAGGCATTCCAATGAACGATTCGTCGAAATTGTTTTGGTTCCAGAAAATTCAGCCCATAAGTATTCACCCCATAAGTATAGTGGAACCTGCTGTTACTTTGGAATGTCTATTGACAGCTTGTACAGTGCCATATTAAGCGCATATATTGAACATGACTTATGACTGGGCAGGCTGTTCTTTGTAATCCATTTAGCTTCTACATATTGTAGTGTTTCTGGAATGCTAGTCACGAAACCAAGGCTCCATAAGTTAGTATTGGTGCAATAACGCCATTCACATGGCTATCATTGGTTTAAGACACCAGTTCCTGCTAATTATTCTCATGCTAGTAAACTCATAATAGGCCACATTTGCTATCTACTTTCGTTTTTCAATATTCTACTTCCAGTTCAGTTTTGTATCTCAATCACCAGATATTTTGCTATGGGGGTGAAAGGAGTAGTAGCACTATTGAGTGAAAAAATAAAACTTTTGAGTGAAAAAACCGAAATTGTGGTATTTAAATCTTATTTGGGAATAGCACCAATTAAAACCCATACCGTTGTTCTCGTTGCATGAGTGTAATCTTCGAAAATCTCTCTCCATAATCGCAATGATTGTAGAGAGCAACAGTTCTGATATCATCAACATGAGGTTGTCTACATAAGCTACTGCTCTCACTACACATTCGTTAAATACGAGTAGCATTTCGTTCTTTGAGGGAACTCTCTGCTGAAATATATTACAAGGAAGGTTCTTCAAACATTGTATAATAAACGCTTGATAACCACGTAAGCTATTTGAGCGTTATAGCTGCGCTTCGTCTCCAATTTTTGGTCTACTGGTGATATTTTTTTTACTGAAAAAGGAAGCATTTATTATTTCGTTTCAGTGTCTGGAACATAATATAGAATTATTTTTATCGTTTCGAACTTAGGTTCATAGCCCAACACACTCGCTTGCGAATTCAACTTGGCCAAGGTGAGGCCATAAAAAGACATTAAATTGGAAAATATATGAAATGACGACGGCCTCATTCACCAATAACCGCATTAAATACATAAAAGAGGTCCTCCTTACAGTGAACCAACGTCACTACGTCACCAAGCTAACCCAACTCAAACCCATTATAATAAACCTTAATGTATCTTGCGACACTAAAAGCAGTCCCTACCATAATAAAATTATGTCAAAATTAATTAAATTCTAATTAAGAGATTTAGTATTTCGTACTTTCCGACCTTCATTAGCAGCAGAAGACTTAAGTTCATTACAAATTTATAAAATTTATGGGTATGCATAGCTATGTAAGAGGATTTAGCTACTTGTATGAGTATATGGTACATACGTGTATACGTATATGTATATGTATGTGCGCTTAACGAACGTAACCACAAATTATCAATCGCCAAATTAATGAATTTTAATAAAACAGCATTTTCACACCTACATGCACACAAATCTACATTCTTCTTTTGGCTATACGAGCACTTTAGTCCCTGGCTAACTCTCCGCTTTTTCATTACGTTTGTACGTAAAGGGTGTTTTTTTAGACCAGAGATTAGCTATTAGTTAATTTATACTGAGGTTGGCTTGCCATTTCATAATAAACAGACTTAAACCGATATTCGGTCAACGTAATCACCCACTAAAGTCGGCAGTTTGAGCAACCACAGATCACAGATCGGTTTCACACCTCGTTTACTCTAGCGGATGGAGCGCATTCTCAGAGACGCCGTACAATGCGCATCCAAGTATCTATTGTTTTTGTGCAGCAGAGTAACCCCATCTACTTTATGGAAGATATTGCGAAAAGATCTTGGTTTGCGTGCTGTTGAAATCCAACTTGTGCAATAATTTAAGCCGAACTACTCTCAAGCAAGTCGCACGTTCGCTGAGTGCAGCCAAAACGAGATGGCTACCGATTCTGATTTTCACAAGAAAATTTTATTCAGCAATAAAGTTCACTTTTGGTTAAATAGGCTCATTAGTGAACAAAATTGTCGCATTTGGAGTGCTAATAATCCACAAGCCGTTATTGAGACACCGTTACATCCTCCAAAAACCATAGTTTGGTGTGCTCTATGGACTGAGGGAATCATTGGTTCATATTTCTTCTGGTGTCACAGTTAATGAGGAACGCTTTAGAGCTATGATTATTGACTTTTTCGTGCCTGAATTATTGGATGTTGATTTGGGCGACCTTTAGTTCCAACAAGACGGCACTCCATATCATACAGTCAATAAAACAATAAATTTATTGAAGGAAACTTTTGGGGAGCGCATTATCCCGCTTGGTGGGCCTGTTTCATCAGCTCCAAGATCATGCGATTAAACGCCACTGGGCTATTTTTTGCGGAGTTATGTAAAGTCGCTTGTCTACGCACATAAGTGCGAGATAATTGAAGCCTTGGAAGAGAATGTTCGACGTCTTATTGCTGCAAAAAGTGGTATCTCGGCTGGAAATCATTTTTAATAGAAAATGGCAAACTTTTATCTTTAAAATAAAGCTAAACTCTTGACCATAACATTAAATTATATGCGTTTCATTCCATCTTGAAAATCAAATGTCTAAAAAAAAACACCCTTTACATGTACATACGTATGTATAAAAGCTAAGCTTTTGTTGGTATTCAAATCATTTCATTACAATCCCTTTGTAATCATTAACGTAACACTTATAAACATTAATACATATTTATTTACACAAACAGTACCTAAGTTCTTTGGGTCGAAGTTGGAGCAGAAGTGGCCATTTGTTTGGTCGATGGTCGTTTGTTATTTTGTTGTTGGTGATAAAGGTATGTAGTGCAGTGGCTGAGGATTAGTCTACTTCCTCGCAGTTGTAAGTTTGTAATCTTTGCGTTTATTGTTTACACTATTGATTATATTTCATTAGACTAATAAAATGGGCGGCCTTGGCACATTGAGGTACGCTTACATATAAATTAAAATCTTTTCATTGTTATTCAGATTATATCGTTAGTCATTAAAGCTACACTCATACATACTTACTTGCATATTTGAAATTCTTGCTCAACAAAAACTTAATGCGGAGCTTGTTAATTATGTAAGCGAATTAAGTGGAACTTAAATTAATTGGAAAATCACTACTTGTTGTATCCTTTTGGATTTAGTAGCAAAAAGTTTTGATTTCGCTAAGGATAAAACTTAGCGACTTTGTTGATAAAATGTCGCTATCGAAAACAACTTTGCTTAGTTGGTAGCATTGAATGGCCGAGCTGAGATAAAAGCTTTTTTTTCATAGATTAAAAGTGACTGAGCGTGAGCGAGTGCAAAAGGAGTTGCGAAAAACATTTATAGTATTTGAAAAGAATATCTTAAAAAACATATAAAATCGTTGAGTGGCTCATTAGCTGACTTATGGTCTTTTATGAGACCTTTTGCCGTAGATTCCGCGATGTTGTTCTAATGCACAAAAACCGCTTCACCTCTGGCTTTTGTGGAAGACTCTGAACTCTTTCTCTTAGTAAGAGCTGTACGAACTTTTTGAAAGTAGTAGGTTGGTATTTAACCAAGACTTCTCTATATTCAACCTCAACCATATTGAATTCTCTAGAACTTTACAACAGTTTTGATCCAGTGCTGGTTGAATACTTTCATTCATGATGTAGATCATAGTTAAAACAATCTGGCCAACATATTTTCATCTATCTCCATTTTACGGTACTCATGGCATGACAAAGTTATGGCGCATTTGACTTAGCTGAGTTACAAACAACAAGGAAATATGGAAATAACTGAATATTGAGTTTCAAGAAATGTGTAATATGGGCTCTTCTCTATTTTTCTTTACTGGATAAGAGACACCGCTTACGGGAATATAGCCGAGTTGACAACAGCGTGACATTCATTCCTTTGTACCAAGTACAGCTAGCTCCTTCTCTACCAGGTCTTTCTAACGAAGTGGAGGTCTTCATCTTCCTCTGCTTCCACCGGCGGGTACAACAACGAAAACTTTCATCCATCCGGATCACATGACTTAGCCAGCGTATTAATATCAATGTCGCCGTGTATATTGCATAGCTTATAGTTCAATCGTCTGCGGTATTCGCTGTGGCTAACGCGCAGGGTACCATAAATCTTCAATCTAAAACTTTCAATCAGAAACTCCCAACGCCAACTCATCAGATGATTTCATCGTCCATGCCTCCGCACCATACAGGAACGATGGGTTGAGTCCTCGTTCGTCGAAAGAGGACTTTACTTTTCAGTTGCCTACTCAGTCCATAGTAGCACCTGTTGGCAAAAGTGATTCCTCGCTGGATTTCCAAGCTGACATTGTTATTGGTGTTAATACTGGTTCCAATATAGATAAAGTTCAGAACGACTTGAAAGTTATGACTGTCAACAGTGACGTAAGAGCCGAGTCACGAATGCGATGGCTGTTTATTTGATAACAGCAGATATTTCATCTTGTTTTCGTTCACTACCAGACTCATATGCTTCGCTTCCTTTTCCAATCTAGTGAAAACAGAACTGACGGGCGCAGTTGTTGAGGCCAATAATGTCAATGTCATTGGCGTTCACCAGCAGCTGCACACTCTTATAGAGGATTGTACCTTCTCTATTCAGCTCTGCAGCTCGTATTATTTTCGCCAGCAATAAGTTATAGAAGTCACACGATAAGGAATCATCTTGTCAGGAACTTCGTTTGGTATCGAACGACTTGGAAAGGTCCTTCCCAATGCTGACGGAACTTTTTGTGTTGCCTAAGGTCAGTTTGCACAACCGTATAAGTTTTCATGGTGTCGAAGGCTGCTTTAAAATCGACGAAAAGGTGGTATGTGTCGATCCTATTTTCCAAGATTTATTGAATATCTGGTCAATGGCGTATTATTTACCTGGACTAAAGCTACACTGTTAAGGTCCTTTCAGTTTGTTTACGGATTTATTTATTTTACATAATATACTGGAGGCTTATCGCTTGGTAATTGGCGCACACTGTGGGGTCCACCTTTTTATGGAGTGTGCAGAGCAGAGTTAGCTTCGTTATTTTGAAATCTTCTGTCGCGTATCTTTTAATAGGATTTTCAAACATTATCTTTTCGAGCGAACTTCCTCACTTGTCTGGCGAACCCGGCGAACTTCCTCACGCCCTTAACATAAATCCATTGTGACAATAAAGCATAGATAGTTCAAATTTGAATATGATTTATTCGAAAGGTATCGATATCAGAAAACAAAATTACCAAAAAACAATATTTTTTTATTAGTCTTTCGACGGAAAATATACACACAAAGACTGCTTTTGACTAGCACGGTTCTAGGTCCTTTTTCCCAAAGAAAATGTGACTTATAACAATATTGAAGCCTAAAATGCTTATTCTTCTCGAAGATAATTAATTCAGGGCTGCATCGTTTTATTTGTTTTTGTTGTAAAAATAACGTCAAGCCTGGTAACAGGCTGAGTTACGTCTAAAGACAATATAATTATAAAACCAATAAGGAAACTTAATTATCCAAAATCTCATATTTATTCACAAACAAAAAGACATGTAACAAATTACGTTGATAACTTTTTCCAGCAAATACATATACATACTCGTATATGTGCTCATTAAAATATACATATTGCTCTATTTCTATCATTTATGTACGTAATGGAAAAAAAACAGTGGATAAGCACCTTCAACTTTCATTATCCACTGGGTTTTTTCCATTACATAAATCTTATAGCGCAACAACGAGATATGTATGTATGGTATGTAAATGATTGGATCTGATATCAAAAGAAATACCCGAATATAATTTAAAAAATAATATATATTTTACTGTCAAAAAAGATATTTCACCATGATATGCTCATACAGCTATCTAACATATCTACCATATATGTATATACACATATGCATGCACTTGTACATAGTATGTACATATGTATGTATATAAATTATAGGTGTTATGGCAATAAAATCTTAGTATAATATTTTTCCAAAAATAATTTATTCATTTTCATAAGTCACTCTATAAAATATTAGATTAAATCTTTGAATGTACATTCATACATACATATGTATACATACACGTATATCCAAATCTCAGTTTAAAAATTGGCACAACATCATTTTAGTAACGAAATATGTATGCTTACAGTAAGAGATAAAAAAGTGCTGGAAATGAGCATATGCCTAAATCGTATACTAATATACGTACACGTATGTGAGGTATTTGGAAATACAGTCGAACTTCAATAATTCGAATTTCTGTAACTCGAAGTACTTCATAACTCGAATGAAAGTACATACATATGAATTCTATCACTCCAAGTAATGAGCTTTCTCTCTTTCGCACTACATTTTGCTAGGAAGCCGTTGTTAGCTTCTTTGTTTTGAATTTGTTTTTATTCGTGGAAAGCCATTTTTTTCAGCTTCATTTGTTTATGTTTCTCTGCTTAATTCCCTTTCCCGACATTCCCTTAATTTTCAAATACCCTTTATTTCTGGTTAAATTTATATGGATAACCGCCAAGGTTTATAGAATACAAGGTTACGATAACCGTTGACGTCACCGAACCAACTTCGTCATACCCACAGTGGCTGGTACTTGATATTTATATAATAAAAAGAAATATTTTTTTTTGGTTAATTTTTTTTTTTTGTTTAAACAGTACTTCATTCTTAATAAAATAATAACAATCCGATGAATTCAAGATTTTTTTAATGCTAAAACTTCAAGTTTTCAGCCCGAAAATTTTAGCATTAAATTTATAAAATGGGGAAGTTAACGAGTATGTTACAACCCCGCATGTTTGTTTTAATTTTTCAGAAAATGTTAATATAAATCAATCACACAATTTTTTTAAAATTTTTTGTCCGCAATATCCCACTGTATACTTTTTCACCGTTTCGAATTTTTAAAAACGATTTTTTTACAAGATATATATCATCCATTTCACAAAAGCTTTTTAGCAGACAAACAAAATACGAAAATAAGTTCATAAATAAAATTCAAGGCAAATTCACACACGGTAGAATACAAAAACAAAAAGCCTATGTATTTTGTTTGTGGAATCGTAGTTTCGAAAAGTCAAAAACGAAAATTGTTCAATATATTTTGTTTGTGTAATAGAAAGTTCGTAATGTCAAAACCGATTTCTCATATATTTTGTTTGTGTAATTTGTTGAAATGAAAGGAAGAACAAGCTAACATATGATGTGACAACTTCACCTTCTATAAATTCGTCTTGATAAAATTAAAAAAAAAAACCTCTCTTTTCCCTTTAGAATTTTGATAATTTTACATTTTGACATTATTTATTCATGTCATTTGTATATGGTATATGACACCAAAAGTTAGAGTTACGAGCTATAGAAATTTTTGTTTAAAAATAATATTAATTTAAATTTTTTTTGAAATTCACAATACATTTGGATATAACACTATTTATAACGTTCTAATTGCAATTGTTATTCATTTAAAAAAATTTTAATGCCAAAATTGTGCAAATTTATTTTTGAATTTTCGGTAACCCACAAAATTGAACCAACATAAACATATGATTTCGCTCTTGTCGTAACCTTCTATAGTAAAAACCGTGGATAACCGCCATAAGTAGAATGGCAAAAGCTGCACTAAGACGCATGGATGGCATCAATCATATGACAAAAGCTTGGAATGTCTGTATCAAACCATAGCGAATTGTTTTAAAAAAAAGCTGGATTTGGTTAATATTCGGAATGGGAAGAAGAAGATGATATACCTCTAATGTTATTGAGAAGTATTGACGAATATCAAAAAATTATTGAAACTGATAACGAAGCATAATGAAAAGCGAACAACATAACTTGCAATGCTACTCTTCACAACTATCTTTCCTACCGATGATGATATTGTTGAGCATTACTGCCATGAATCAGAGGATCCAACCTTATCCAGTGCTGGCAAGGGCTCGTCGGAAGAAACTATTCATCAGCCTCCCAGAAATGATGTGGAAAATTCTCTTCGTACATTAAATTTATATTTAATATTTAACAAAAGTTCGGTAAAATGATCAGTAAAATTAATTCTTTTTGTATTTATTCGTAATCTTTGCCCTTTTTTATCCTCTCTTCATAATCGCCATTGATTTCAATGCATTTCTTAGCCCTATAGATCCACTTCTAAAAACAGTCTTCAAAATCTTGCTTTTTAAGCTTCTTAAGCTCAGGGCTAACCACATTAATTATCTCCTAGTTGCTATTAAAGACCTTCCCTTTTAAATTTTTTTTTTGAATTTTTGGAAATAACCAGAAGTTACAAGGTGCCATATTTGGGGAATATGGTGCTGAACGTATTTCTTCGATCCCAGAGATCACAATAAAATTACTCGTTATTTCAGCAGTGTGGGATGGCGCCGCGAATCCTCTTTCTTCCTGTTTTACAACAAATTTTTGAAATCTTTTGGTAAGCACTCTTCGATGTACCATTTTGCAGTTACCGTCCGACACTTTTCCAGTGGAATAGCAGCTACGATTTTAGATCGGCTGAAGCAAACTGACTTCTTTACTTTTGCTGCTGATTTTTTTTGCTTAGATTTTAAGGGTGGGTTTGCTCTTGTTGGGCTCCAAACCATGGACTGCTGTTTGGTTTCTGGATCGTGCTTATAGAACTAAGGTTAGTCACTAGTAACAACTTTACTAGAGTTGCTAGGCTGACCAGTTTCGAATTTTTTTAGGAAAAATTAAGCAAAATACACTCGAGCCTCTCTCATTTAAAATTCGTGGTACCCATCGAGCAGATTTCTTCGTGTATCCCAGATGATTACTTAATATTCAGAGGGTCGTGGGTCTACGTCAATTTTTGGACTTCACCAGAGCTACAGTGACGTCATCAGTGGAAGATTTTGGTCGACCTTCTCGGTGCTAGTCCTCTACGGAAAAATATCTGGTCTGGAATCTTCGGAACCAGCTACAAATAGTCTTTAAAGGCGGTGCAATCATTCCATAGGCGATTTGACTTTCACTTAATATTTGTATTGGCTGTAAATTGCGACGAAACTCGAAGAGAATCACATGGCGAAATTTTGTTTGCGTCGGTGGTGGAATTTCGTCTGACCTATCCTCAGCTATCTTGTGTTTTCTCGTTTTCATTTTAGCTGATCGTTCTAAAATTTTAAAAGAAGTCTAATAAAGTAATTGCAAAGGATTTGGGTATTTTTAGATTTAACAAAAACAAATTGAAAGTCACCAACTGAACGAACTTTTGATAATTCTTCAACTCGAACGAAGTCGCCGTAAGTTGAAGTTTCCTTTGAGATAATTGTAGTTCGAGTTATGGAAGTTCGACTGTATACAATTTTACTTTTGCTCACTTATATTTAAAGCTAGAAAAATACAAGGTTAAAGATGCCAGCCACTTCTCTTTAAATATATATATAAATATATTATATATGTATGACTTTGAAGTCAAGTGAGCTGCCACAAAAATCCAAAAAAAAGGAATAAATTTATCTCAAGTCAAGTCGCTTCCATGTGCATAGTCATTCTCGCCCTAAAATCTCTCCACATATGGTACGTACGTATATATGAGTATTTATGTATATATGTATGTGTGTAAATATATATGGTATATAGTATATGTACATCTATGTATGTATTTTCTCCGTATCTTGTGGGGATTATAAAGCAAGTAAGTACTACCATCAACGTTTTTACGCAATTTTTTTCTTGTGGTAGAAAAGATTCATTCAGACATTTTTATATGACTTATATGTACATACATATGTAGTTGTATGTAGGTACATATATATGTATATATTATATATGACTACAAGCTCATACATTATTCAGTAAAGCTGGTATGTAGAAGTGACATAAAAATAGACTTTAATTTGACGTGTCAGGTTTCCTTTTCTGCATTCAAAGACGCGGTCCAACATACTCCTGGAAACATACATCCATACATACGTGTATACATGCGAGTATACGAATGTATGGATGTGTTATGTCATACATAAATATTGAATATATTTAAATATTTTGCATTGCTAACCTTTTTTACCAATTTAAGGCACGTTCTTACATACATACATATAAATATATTACATTATCCTTTTAAATATTTACAACTTCTATAAAAAAAATAAATATATATACATATACCTATATTTATATAGTCATATACCATATGTATATAAAAAGGAAATCTAAGTAATTTGCCCAAAATCTACATATTTTCTAATAAAGTGGCTAAAGCTTTCACTATCCACGTTAGCTGAAGGTATAGGAATTCTTAGCCAGGCGGGCGTGAATGGCATTCTATAACTTCATTGTTATGCTAATATGAAATATGTTTGCAGGTATACCCGGAAGCAAATATACAAATATGTACATACGAGCATAATACTTTAATTTTTCTTGCCCATTAGCATTATAGAAGAAAGAAGCTGGAATTTTTTTGGTAATTTAATTGATAGAATTAACATAGAAATAACAGTGTGTATTGGCCGAGGTCATTGAACTGAGTAGAGATCGAAGCAAAAGCAATTCATCTTCCTCAAAGAATAACTTAATTTTGGTAGGCTTTTGTAAATTAAAAAAAGAAGCTTCTCATATGAAGCCAGTCATTCTACTTCTTCTTTGGCTTAGGCACCGCTTGCGCAATTAAAGCCGAATCAACAATAGCGGGTAGAACCTTCTTTCGCTATTGGACAACAGTTGAAAACAGCAAGTGAATTCAAGTTACTATCCATCTTTTCCTTTCCACGAAGTGGAGGGTTTCCTCTTTCTCTGCTTCCAGCAGTGGGTACTACATGGAATACTTTCAAAGCTGGAGTGCTTTCATCCATTCGGACGACATGACCTAGTCTCCTCATTCGCTGAACTATGTCAATGTCGTTGTTGTTGCAGTAGCGGCTACGTTAACCCCGCTTAGGGACATGTTTAAAATCAATCTAAGTCACCGAGGTCATCTAATGGGAGGTCCAGGAAACGTGCCGCTTCGACGGGATCGCAGTAGAGAGAGAGGGGAGTTAGATCTGACGGCTTAAGGGAGCATGTGAAGAGGTGGTTAGTGTCGTGCGGAGACTCTCCATATGTTGGGCATACGTTGGGTATGTTGGGGTCGAGTCTGGCTAAGTAGAGGTTTAACATACTACAGTATCCAGACCTAAGCTGTGCCAGTGTCACGCGGGTAGCTCGAGGCAGCTCGAGCTCGTTGTTTGCGATGGGTGGTGCTTTATCTCCGAGCATTATGCTTCGCTGTGCAAGTGATGCTCCGGCGACATCTGGAGGTTTCCTGTCGGGGTCCTGAGGGCAGTGTTTTGACAAGCCTGTAACTTCTTCATCTGCGTCTCGTTCATCCCCGGTGCCCAAATCGGTGCAGCATAGTTTACGACCGCCCGGTCACATTGCGGATGTTGACATCGTCCACGCTTCTGTACCACAAAGCAGGAATGATGTGCGACTTGTAGAGTTTGGTTTTTGTTCGTCGAGAGAAGCCTTTTCATTCCAATAGCCTACTCAGTCCAGAATAGCACTTGTTTGCAAGAGTGATTCTGCGCCGTATTTTCAGGCTAACACTTTTATTATTCGTTAACAGTGACGTATGAGTCAAGACGCGAATACGCTGAAATATTTCTTCTTCACTCTTTGTTTCTTTGTTTAAACTGGAGAAAGCAGAACTAGCCACGTCTAAAACCCAATTTGGTACCGAACGGCCGGCTCGTGAGGATTCTTTCCTATCCTGATCTGAAGCCACACTGATAAGATCCAATCCGTTCATTGATGATTCACAAAGTATTGTCGATAAGACGGCATGTCTTATATTAAGGTTAACTCACGATAATTGACGTAGATTGTGGGTTCCCACTTTTTACGGATTGGACAGAGTACACTATCGTTGAACATCTTTTCGTCCGACCATATTCTTTAAAGGATAGCTCAGCCAGTAAGCCAGCGACAGAATCGGGGATACGTGCTCGCTATCTCTTGGTGTACCATTTTCACTACCATTCACCAAGCTGGAGAAGTATTCTCTCCATAAATTCAGTATACTCTGGGCATCAATCGCTAGATCACCTCTTTGGATTCTGCATGAGTATGCTCCGGTCTTGAAACCTTCTGTAATTTGCCTCAGTTTTCGTGGGTTTTTCGAATATTATCCTTATCGGTCACCATCTCAAGATCGTTATATCTTTTTGCCTGCAAATCCCTCTTGCTACCCTCGTTATATGTTCCATTGTGATCGATTGCTTAACAAGGTAGCAATCCTTTTTCTCTCCACTACGTGGCGACATTCCTCTCACACTATCTCATATTTTGGCATTTCCGAAAACCAATTGTATCCTTTGTAGCTGTGCGTAGGGAGCTTGAAATAACATGCCATAGTTACCTTGTACCGGGTTGCTGATGAGCCCTCTCAGAGAGCAGAAGTTCAAGTTGAGTAAAAGATTGCCGGCACGACAAAGAAAACTGAGGAAGCATTAAAAAAAGTCCTGAAGTTTAAAAAAGGTTTTAAAATTTTTGTGAAGAAGCTATCAGATGCATATATTTAAAATATTTTTGCTTCAAATATTCAAAATAACCAAAACTCTAGGCGTACAAGCACCCGCAAGGATATTTCCATAACTGTTTTGAATTTAATTTTAATTAATCTATTTTCACTTTCTTCTTTGCTACACTTATTATTACTGTTGGGATAAGCTAAAATTAAATCTCACGGAACGCCAAAATATTCCCTTCGCGGTGTGTGGGTTCACTTATTTACACTTAATTAGTCTGTGTTGCGGAAAGATATTTCATTTTCTTATTTCTTATGTTAATTTGATGACTGACGTCATATTGTGTGTTTATATATGTGCATATATACTATAATATTTTATAATATCTTAACACATATTCCACTTCACAGCATCAGCTAATTGTTTTTAATGTCCCACCTACGGTGTGTCATTGTCTTTTCACTTGATACATACATATACAAATTGTTTACGCAAATATTCTTCTTTTAATTGATGACTAAATTATGAAGAAATAATCAATATGAGGCAATTGAGATGAATTGATGCTTGTATGTATGTATGTATTGTGGTATGTATATGTGGAGATATTTCGATTAGCATTTCCCCTCCTCCAGCAAAACTCAAATCAATCGACCATAAAACGTCAAATTGCTTTTGTTTGCACTACTAAGGACTAAATGAACTCTTCCTGCATCGAGCCCCACACCGAAGCCAGTCATAACTCGATAATGTGTGTGTGATACTTAGTTTAGGTCACGGCTGTGAATAATATTAAATCTTTTATTGCAATTTACTTTGTTCCGGACATACGTACATACGTACATACGTACATATGTATATCCAGACAAACACACAATACCACAAAATGAGCTCCACGATATTTTTTCAAAAAAAAAAAAAAGAAAATAACCGTTAAGGAATAATCCTCATAAACTCTTCTGACATCACGCTAAGCCACAGTGACGAGAATTCAACAAATGTTACCACCATCAACGCCTTCACATTGGATGAATTTGTTGGTATATGTAAGGTTGCAATGTACAAACAGTCTCTGGTTAGTGATGTGGAAACACATTTTATTTGACAAGTATATATCATTAATGGCCACGGACAAGTAAAGAAAAGAAGAATATTCTATGTCAGAAATTTCACGTCATCGACTAGGCTATCCGGAACGCTTCTGCGCTTCTGTGTACAGCTGATAAAAATAACTGCCATGGATTTGGGGGCGAGAATGTTAGACTTCCGGTAATTAAGTGGTGGGAAAGGTCGGACAGGTAGTTGTTCATCTTCGAATATAGGTTCAATATCCAGACCAGATGACAAGATCAATCATATGTCGTCACGGAGAGAAATCTCTCTTGAAACCCCTTTGTTTCATTTTCCTCAGTTTGGTTGAAAACGACAGTAATTTTCTTCCATAATGTTGTAGATGCGCACTGTAAGGGCTTAGATTTAGTAGAAGAGGAGGTTACCACCTCAATTTATGCCTACGGGACCGAAATGGACTCGAGACACTCTAGTCAAGTCAGCTAACATATTCTAAGCAGAAGTACTAGGCATAGTAGAGGCTTGTGGAGCATTATTAAAAAACAACGTGGAGATCCAGAAAGCAATCATAGACGCGGACAACCAAGCGGCATTACTGGCGTTGTGGATCGCAGATACAAGTTGGCCAATTCAGGAACTAATATCATATATATATATATATACATATATAATTGGCGCTTTGCAACCGCTGAAGCGATTTTCGGCCGAGCTCTTCCTCCAATTTGGGGCTTTGCATCTTGATGTTTTTCCAACATATAGAGGGAACTAAAGTTTTTACCAAACCGCCTCTGAACGGCGGATAATTTTTTTAAGGGGAGCCTTTATTTCAAGTCATAATTACACTTGGAGGGGTTGACATTCCCTGCCAAGGGCGACCGCAATTTTTTACTTAAACTAATTTTCTATAACTTTTGGATATTGGTCTTACCAGGATTTGAACCCTGGCTTTCCGAATGGCAGTACACAAAGCTAGCCACTCGGCTGCTGCGGCCGCCGAGAGTTAATATTATGACCGCTAGGATTGCACAATTTGAACAAGTAGCTCAGAACAGATGGAAATGTATATTCAATTGCAAAGTAAGGAAGCAGACCTGCCCTAAGTATCTAAAAAAACGAACTAAAGACTTGTTTAATATGTCCAAGAAAATTATATACAGACATACGACATCCACTACAGAACGGGTAGAATAGGATCGCCCCGGCGCGATCCTCACCTATCCATTTTGGTTGGCTGGTAAGAAATAATTATTTTTCTAAAACGAAAGGATCTATGCATTTTCCCTGAGTTCTGAATTATACCAAAGGTCGCAGTTGCGCCCATACTTACACTCGAAACTGGTTTAACGAAATCTGGTTGTAAGGTTACGCACTGTTTATATGGATGTCTGTACGTTGTAATGAAGCAAGTGTTAGCCGTTTGGAGGCCCTTAAGGTTCTAGTCCGAATCGGCCAGCAAAGAGCTCTTCTTCATTATCTTTAAATCTCAAAAAGCTATTTTTACTGGAACTCGATCGCAGAGAAGTGGCTTCCATAGGGAAGACATTGTATAAAATTGGAACAAAGTCCTGAGACTTCATCAGAATTGAAAATTCCAATAGTCAAACGGCCGAGTACGAGAGATCGTGAGTTCGAAGCTGGCCCAGACCAATATAGAAAATTTTTCTTTCTGCTATGAAATAAAAAGCTCCTCAAAAAGATATGTCCAGCAGACTAAGGTGTAGGTTTCTCTCTTTGTTTGAAAACATTGAGATACATACCACCGGGGTAGCCGAGTGGTTAGCAATGCGGCTCGGGTTCAAATCCCGGTACCGCCAACATACAAAAAAATTATGGAAAATTAATTTAAAATAAGAAATTAATGTCCATCCCTCCGAGTGTATTTCGGACATGAAATAAAGGTTCCTTTTAAAAAAAGCCATCACTCGTTCGGAGGCGGCTTAGTATAAACTGTAGGAAAAACATCAAGACGCAAAACAACAAATTGGAGGAGGAGCTTGGCCAGAAACCGCTTCAGCGGTTACAAAGTGCCAAAAAAAAAAACATACTAAAAAATGGAGGAGGAGCTCGTCCAAAAATCAATGAAGTAGTTATAAAGTTCCAAATGTAAGCAATTGTTAGTTAATTAAATTGAACCAGACTTTCGACCAGTGTTTGGTTGAGACTCCTATCAAGAAATGAACCGCAAGCGCATGCCGGAGTCCCTACACTTCGCCGCCATTCTACAGAGGATGCTGGTTTTTCAATTTTATGGAACATTGAGTGTAAATGAAAAATTTTTATATACTCGTACATATAGATGTTGATGTACTTATCTATGTATAAATACATATATACATATACACAAATATATTTAATAATTTTGCATTATTATTTATACTTGAAAACAAATGTTTGGCCACAGGCTTATGCATCCTCTAGTGACAGCTGTCATTTGCATCTAAAAATCAGTAAAAAATGATCATAAAATAGGAATAATTTGAAGGCATCAGGGCATGCATGACTTAGCACTTGTTGCGACACATTTGCACGTACCCTGTAGGGAAAAATACTAGTTGTTGGCTAGAATTCAATTGATTTGTATTTTTGCACTAACCCTGCAGGGGAAAACCAACTAGTATGCAAAAATTCTAGTTAAATCCTAGTATGTTGAAGAGGAAATCATACCAGTTCGTTATTTGTAAAGAAGTCCACCAGTAACGAGAGAAATAATAATACAGAGGTCTTCACTGTGGTGCGTGAGGGTCTCGGTTCTATTCTCGTGACCTGCAAACTCATTTTTATTTTATTTATTTATTTTTATTTTTTTGGTCAAATAGAAATTCAACATGCGAAGATGAACTAGTATACAACTAGTTTGAAGCTGATGCATAGTAGGACAATTGTCAGCTCGCCGTGTTAAAAATACCAGTTGCTTACATTGAAAATGAATGAAGATGAACTAGTTGGTGTAAAAATATAAACTATTGTATTTGGATTCTAGTTGACAACTAGTATTTTCACATGCAGGGAAGTAGTTCATGATCAATTGCCCAACTATGCATCAGCTTTATACTACTTAATTACTAGTTCATTAGGCATGTTGAATTTCTAATTCACCAAAAACAAAAACAAAATCAAAATGAGTTTGCATGCAGCAAAACTCCACTCAAGAGCCTCACACGCCACAGTGAGAGCCTTTAACCGCTCAACTATAGTGGCGTACGTCATTTTGCCCACTTCAACAGAGCGTAATGAGAATGCAACTCAGCCGAGGCGTTCGAGATGCAACAACAACAGAAAGTGGTGAAAATTCTTATAACACCCGTTACTGGTGAACTGCTATACAAATAACCAACTGATACGATTTCATCTTCAAAACACTGGTATTTCACTAGAATTTTTGCATACCAGTCTATTTTCTCCCTACGGGATACATACCTATGTATAAACATATGTACGTGTATGCGTATTTTTACATATTGAAATTTATATGACAAGTAACAAGTCACGTCATGGTTAACGAACAATTTTCACCCTGCAGTAGTCGTAAAACGTTTCGACAAATTAACCGCAGTCAAGCTAAAACTGAAGAACAAGAAGAAGAAGAAGAAGAAGAAGAAGATTATATATGGCATCCCGTAAAAATGAGAAAGACGCTTAAGTAGATTTTGAAGAGCAAACATACATACTAACCATATATGTAAATAATATAAAAGTGTAAATGCGCATATCTGTATATATATACTCGTACATATATATTTAATTATATGCATTAAAGTGGATAAAAATAAGCATGTGCGTAACGTAATCTTATTAGGCACACGAATTGCGACGAAAAGACAAATGTGTTGCATATGATGCCTGTTTATGGAAATTTAGCCGAAGTTTTATATATGGTATATACATAGGTGTTTATAAGTAGTTTTTTCTCCTCTTACCCATGTGGTTACTTAACTCTACAGATTGGTGGCTTCAAGAAGAATTAAAATGCACAAAAATTTAATCTTATGAACAGGAATTAAGCTTTATTATTGTATAAGAATAAGGGTTTGTCATTAAGGTTTAAAGATCATTTCGAGCAAGGCACCGCCGAACAAAGGTGTCTCGCGCTTTTCTTTGTAGACAAGCGACTTCACATAACCCCACAAAAAATGGTCATGAACATAGAGGTTTTAAATTGCACGATCTTGGGGATCACGCTAGAGTCGCACGGCGGTAGAAAATGTGCGCACCCAAAGTTTCCTTCAATAAATGAAGTGTTTCGTTGGCTGTTATGCCATGTAGCACCGTCTTGCTGGAACCAAAGGTCAACATCCCCCGATTCAGGTACGAAAAAGTCATTAATCATAACTCTAAAGCTTTCCCCATTGACTGTAACGCAATGGCCGGCTTCAGTTTTGTAGAAATATGGACCACAAAAGTCACTGTCTTTTTGAGAACGTAACGACATCTCAACAGTGGCTTGTGGGTTGTCATCAAATCAATTTTGTTAATTAACCTACTCATTCATTACATCGCTCAATTTTCTTGTGAATATCACGATCACTGGCCATCTCGTTTTTGGCCGATTCACCGAATATGGGTCGCGCTTGATGGTTGTTCGGCTTCAATTGACTTCGTCAATGTGTTGGATCATAATTAAACGGAAAGAAAGCAATATATTATATGAAATATGCTTTTTTATTTAAAGGAAAATGAGTATTTTTACTGTAACTATCACAAAAAAAAAGTTATTTACTTTTCGCTTTTGTGCATAATTTAGCGGAAAATCATAAAATAAACTTTAGGGCAATGAACGAAAATCTCTTTGTAGTGTTGTGTAATTTAAGTGAAATTTGGGAAATTCGTTAGACTAATTTATTCACATCCCCCTTATACGGCGTTTTAATAAATATTAGAGTAGAAAGCGCCATCTTACACGTATGTATAAGCGTTGGAGAATGATATATAATAATACATATGTGTATATAATTAGCGCTTTGTAACCGCTGATATGAGATTTAGCCGTGTGGCGGATGAGTGCTCTCAGAAAGCAGAAGTGTAAGTTGAGTAGAAAATCGTTCGACAGTCTGTTGTAATTGCAGCTTTTCGACGTCGAACATTCCTTGTGTTTGTTGACGGGCGTTCTTTGATACACAGAGGCGTATGCGTGTCTTCGCTGTAACAATATAGTGGGCCGAGTCGATGTTGGGGCCTCGAAATGTGCGCACGTCAAGAACACTGGAGACATGTCTTCCATATATCACAACATGATCGATCTGATTATGTGTTTTTCGATCACGGGACGGACTAGTAGCTTGTTGTTTTTTTTTTGTGCTGGAATCTAGTGCCATAGACAACCATATTTCGGGCCCTGACGAAGTCGATCAGCCTCAACCCATTAGGGGATGTTTCGTTGTCGTACCAAAGATTCCTTTTTTGCCCACCCTGGCATTAAAAGAGCCAAGCACGATTTTCACATCGTGTCGGGGGCAGCGCTGGTAAGTATGCTTTAGGCATCTTTGACCAAATCGTCCTTCTCTTCCGTCGGGGCATGGGCGCAAATCAACGATATGTTGAAAAATTTCGCTTGGATTCGGATTGTGGCGAGACGCTCATTCACCGGAGTGAATGCCAGTACTCGACGACAGACTTTCTCTCCCACCACGAATCCGACCCCAAATTTGCGCTCCTTTATATGGCCGCTGTAGTAAATGTCACAAGAACCTACTCGCTTTCGTCCTTGTCCCGTCCATAGCGCTTCTTGGTCGGCGGTAATGTCAGCCTTTATTCTTATGAGGACATCAACCAGCTGGGCAGCGGCACTTTCCCAATTAAGGGACCGGACATTTCAGGTGCATGCGATCCTTAATTTGTCGTTGCTAATTTTTTCATTGAAACTGGTTCTTAACCCAGGACACAACCTCGCTAGACGAGTAAGTTTAAAATTTTTACACATTTATATAGCGAGCCGCTTGCTTCAAGACCGACTTCTTGTGAACAGACGCTGCAATTAGACTTCAGCGGACCCTTAAACCGAATAAGTCGGAATGGCTCCACTGAAGCTTCCTCGCTCATTAGCCGTGACCCAAGGCTCCACACGGGTTGGTTACCGCATCTTGCACAAGGGTTGCTCACGTTTCCAGGATGCGCGACGTGGGCGCAAGAGTAGGAATTGAGTACAGCCTCGCAACTGTAACACAGCATACCCAGAAGCTTGACTACCCTCCATTACATTATATATATATATATATATATATAGCGCTTTGTAACCACTGAAGCGAATATCGGCCAAACTCCTTCTCCAATTTGTGGTTTTGCGTCTTGATGTTTTTCCAACAAATGGAAAAGTTCATACTAAGCCGCCTCCGAACGGCTGATGGCTTTTTATGAGGAGGCTTTTATTTCATGTCAGAAATACACTCGAAGTGGTTGACATTCCCTGCCGAGGGGTGACCGCAATTAGAAAATTTAGCCTTCCGAATGACAGTACGATAAGAATCTGAGTGTGCTCTTCCCTATCCACTAAGAGGGTCCGTCTGAACGCATATAAGATACTGTGTAAAAGACTAAATCCCACTTAAGAACAGGCAAAAATACAATTGACCAGATATTCACCAGCGCCAAATCTTGGAAAAAACCAGTGAAAAGAGATACGATATACAACAACCAACAACAAACAAAGCATGAAAAGGATGTCTCTATGTCTGCCGCTATGTCTGAAATCCCCACCAAACTTACAAGGCTGCGTCATTGATCCGATTTCCTTCGGAAATATGGAAGTAAATACCGTTACCGTCAATGCCGGTCATTACCGTGCCTTACTCAGAGATTGATTGTTTCCAAATGTCGAAGAGAATGACATTTGTAGACGATGAATGGTTTCAACTGAACGACGTTATGTGCAACACAACCAACGTTACAATCGCGTAATTCATCTTAATTTGAGGATAGCCTCAAATGCTTCCAATAAAAAAAAATTAAAAAGTTATAAATATTCGTTTTAAAAATGGTCCTCAGTGGTACACTGCGTATACGTAACTTATTTGTATTTGAAATTGGTAAAGTTTGTTTGAGTGTTTATTTTACTAATTATTCTTTACTTTCATTACATATTTATTAAATGGTGCGTTACCATAATAGCTATGAATTTCCAAAAGGTCACGCTATATTAAAGCCCAAAGTGCATAGAATTATTTAAGCTTCTTGCATGTTACATATACTCGTACATACATAAACCGCGCGTTTGCATAATTACAACCGACCAGTCGTTGTTCGAATTAAAACTTAAGCTAAAGAAAAAATTTGTAATGAAACTTGGGAATAAAAGTTCTTGGAAACACACATGTTGTGTGAAATCTACTTAACTTTTTTGCTTACTTAACTTCTGCACTTTTTTTCTATAGCAGGTGCGATGAATACATATGTGCATGTCTTTATATTATCGATACTAATTTGGCATAGTGATATTGATATTTGTCATAGTATAAGAGTTCATCAATCTGCTATTATCAAAAGAAGTTTTTGTAGAAGATTTATATAGATGATGTATCGATGTAATTCCTTCAATGTACGAAAATATATTATTAATGAAATAAGAACACATTTAAACTCTGAGCTACCTGTATGAGTGAAATTTAACCTCTTCACTTATAACGTTTCAATCCTTAAACGTGCCAATAAACCAACCTAAGTTATCTTTAAATACCACTTAGTTCAATAACTCGTAAATCTTATATTCTGCAGCAGCTTAAAAAACACTTTGCGTTATTCGTGCATACATATGTATTATAGGTATATACCAAAAGTACACGCGCGTACAAAAGTATTGGCCAGCAGGGAAATTCACTTTCGTAGAATTATTGCCCTTTTTGTAAACCTTTCGCCTTAATACATGTAACCTACTGTTGAGAGTTAGTCATAGCCCGATTGCTGGATTAGTTTTCAACAAAATCCTCGGTCTGACAATTTCATGATTTATTTGTTGATTCCTATATACAGGGTGATTGAAAAGCATAACTGAGCTTAAGAAATTTGTTTACGGCTAAATAGAGGATTTTAAAGTCTTTAGTACAAATTTTTTTTCATTTTTTTTTTATTTGGTCTTGTTTTAGTTTATTTTAAGTTATTTATTAACATTTTTTTATTTTGTCCTATTTTAGCTTATTGTATTTTATGCTATTTATCTTTCCTTTACTTTATTTAATGTTTTATTTTGTTTTTTTTCCTTTTGTTTTACTTTATTTTAATTTACCTAATTTTAATTTATTTTACTTTATCTTATTTTGTTTTATTTTATTTTATTTTATTTTAATTTAATTTACTTTATTTTATTTTATTTTACTATATTTTATTTTGTTTTATTTTATTTTACTTTATTTTATTTTATTTTATTTTATTTTATTTTATGTTATTTTATTTTATTTTATTTTATTTCATTTTCATTAACCTCATTTTATTTTATTTATTTTATTTTAGTTTACTTTATTTTATTTTACTTTATTTTATTTCATTTTATTTTATTTTACTTTATTTTATTTTATTTTATTTTATTTAATTTTTTTAAATTTTATTTAATTTTATTTTATTTAATTTAATTTAATTTTATTTTATTTTGTTTTATTTTATTTTATTTAATTTTGTTTTATTTTATTTTACTTTATTTTATTTTATTTAATTTAATTTTATTTAATTTTATTTTATCTTATTTTATTTTGTTTTATTTTATTTTATTTTATTTTATTTTATTTTATTTTATTTTATTTTATTTTATTATATTTTATTATATTTTATTTTATTTTATTTTAATTTACTTTATTTTATTTTATTTTATTTTACTTTATTTTATTTTATTTTATTTTATTTAATTTAATTTTATTTAATTTTATTTAATTTTATTTTATTTTATTTAATTTTATTTTATTTAATTTTGTTTTATTTTATTTTACTTTATTTTATTTAATTTAATTTAATTTAATTTTATTTTATTTTGTTTTATTTTATTTTATAACATTTTATTTTATTTTATTTGATTTTATTTTATTTTATTTTAATTTACTTTATTTTATTTTATTCTACTTTATTTTATTTTGTTTTACTTTATTTTATTTTGTTTTATTTTATTTTACTTTATTTTATTTTATTTTATTTTGTTTTATTTTAATTTACTTTATTTTATTTTATTTTAATTTTATATATTTTATTTTAATTTACCTTGTTTTGTTATATTTTATTTTACTTTAGTTTATTTTATTTTATTTTAATTTACTTTATTTTATTTTATTTTAATTTCCTTTGTTTTGTTATATTTTGTTTCATCTTATTTTATATTATTGTATATTATTCTATTTTATTTAACTTTATGTTATTTTATTTTAATCAATTTTATTTTATTTTTTTGGTTTATTTTATATTGTTTTGTCTTATATTATTTTGTTTTCTTAATATTTAATATAATGTATATTATAATAATTTATTTTGCTACATTTTATTTTATTTTGTTTAAATTAATGGTATTCTGTTTTTTCTTCCTTTATTTTGATTCTGTGCATTTCATTTTATTTTTGTTTTATTGCATCTTATTTTTTAATTTTATTTTGTTTTATTATGTTTTATTTTATTTCAATTCAATTTAGGATTTAATTTTTTTTTTCTATTTTATTCTAATTTTGTGGTGTATTTAATCTTATTTTGTTTTGTTATTTTATTTTTTTTATATTTCATTTTATTTTATTTTTATTTATATTATAGCATTTATTTTTTATTTCTTTAATTTATTTCAATTTATTTTATTTTTGTTTACTTTTATATAAAAAATAAAAATCTTACTATTTAGTTTATTTTGTTTATATTTTATTTCATTTCACTTTACTCTAATTTATTTTTTTTATTTATTTTGTTTTAAAGTATTTTATTTTTTTATTTCATTTTATTTAATTTTCTTTCATTTAGTTTTATTTTATTAAATTCAATTTTATTTTGTTTTATTATGTTTTATATATTTGGTATAGTTTTGTGTCTTTTATGTTATTTTATTTTATTTTGTTTTATTTTAAAGTAGTTTATTTTTCATAATTCATTAGACTTAATTTAATTTAATTTAATTTATTTTTTCTTTTGTTATTTTATTTAATTTAATTTTATTTCATTTTTTATTTTATTTTTTTCACTTGGTTTTTTTTTTGTTTTTGTTTTATTACATTTTATTTATTTATTTTTGTATGTTAAATTATTATTTTATATTTTATTTTATTTTGATTTAATCGTATTTGTTTGCAAATAGACACACCTTGTATTTATTCTCATGTTTCGTTGTTTTTTGCATTTAAGGAATCTACATTTGTTTGGGTACATCCTCTTTATAGCAAACTTTCTTAATAAACTTTCTTTTCAGCTGGACAGAAGCATTGTTTAGTTGCAAATAAAACGTACATAAAAATATTCTGAATAATACATCCATACTTGCATACAAACATACTCGTACATATATGTATACGCTATAATAAAGTGTTTTTACGATTTAGGCGAAGAGTGTTACCAAACGAAACAATACCAAGCTATATACATACATATTTGTATGTAGTTTCAACCATAAAAGAAGCTTATCAACACTAAATATCGTAATAAAAATATTCATCAAAATAAATACAGTAAAATCTCCATAGTAGAAACAATATTTGCTTAGCAGTTTAAGGTTTTATATCCTCAACTGCATTAGTTCCGCATATGCAATACCTTTGTTTATACATACATACATATACATTAGATAAATATACATATTTCTAGACCCTCGGTAGTAGTTGGAAGATTAGCCGGGTCATGGTACAGAAATTAAAGGTTCATCCATAAGTTCCATTGCGACGTGGCTACATTAAAATTGTGCTGGAACTTATGTATGTATATGAGTATTCACACTCCTTCGCATACATATTTATTCAAGTACTTAAATTCAAATGCTTTTGTTAGTAACCTCTCAAGCTTTTTAAGTAAAATGAACAAAGAAAATTCAAACTTTTTATGTACTTGTGTGTGTGCGCATGTTTGTAGGCGTACTTGTAATGAGGCGAAAAATCTACAATAAATATTTTCTAAAACAGTCTCAAACAAAACGCACACTTTGCAAGCACCATCAATTCGCTCTGAACGAAAACATTAACGCAAACTACTGTATGTACGTGTGCGTGTTCAATCGTATTTATGCGGATACCTGTATGTATGTATGAGTATGTGTACATGCAGGCGTAATTATATTTAACTTTCGGCAAGCATTAAAAATGAAATGAAAATTCTTGAAGAAAACTTTAAAACATATTTTAGAAAATATGAGACAATGCTTACGGCGGTTAGTTTGTTCTTTAAGAGTTATTTAAATTAAATTTAATGACGACGCACACTCTTTCAGACAGTTGAGAAAAGTCTGCATTTAGCAATTTGCGGACGGTCTCCCTAACCAACTTAACTCTTATTTACTCCCAGTTTATCACGGCGCCTTAGGCTTACAAACAAACAAAAGAAAATCATTTAGAAAATATATTATTTAGCTAAGCAATATTTGTACATACATATGTGAGCAACTAATTTTTGCAGTTTTCCGCTTGTGTTATTGCAAAATAAAAAAAATAAAAAACAAAACACAATCAGCGGCATTTCTACACTATGTCAGTCACACGAGGTCTAACACATTAAGGGATAACATTCGACCTTAATTTCTTATCGCTCAACCACTCATCTCTTTCAACAATCTTTTCTCATTCAGTGACTCTAATCTAATTGCAAAACAAAAACAAAAGAAAAATATTTAATTTTTTAAACCACTGACTGTCTACATAACTGACCACCAGCACACTTAACGGTGTTTTTTTCGCGCCTCCCACAACTATTTTTAGAAGGAAAGCCATTTTTGGTTCTACAATGGAATCACAATGCATTGACCTAGGCGCCTGGTAAACGTTTCCAATTGTGTTAAGGGTTGCATTTCACGGGCAAGTGAACATCAGCAGTAAGCATTCTGTGTTTTTGACATGCTGACAATTCGAAAAGATAAAGGCAGTGGAAAAATACAAGCGCAACAAACCAGCAAATCCTCTTCATAAGTCATTAACTAAAAACAATTTTGGCAAAGAAAAACAAAAAAAAACTATGAGAGAAAGAAAAATAATATATAAAACCTCGTCAGCGTCAGTGGGGTGCAATGGGATGTAGTCTGGTAGTCTTGTTTGTGGTTATGCAATTATAGTCGTAGGTTTATACTCAATACCTACTTAGGTCACGGCTGAAAGACAGGAACATCTCCGATATAACTGGTTTAGGGCTTCACTGAAGTCTAATTGCAACGTATTGTAGAAGTGGACTTTAAACAAGCTGCTCGCTTTAAGATGTGTCCAAATCAGTAGCCCTTCGTGCAGCGACTTTGAGCAGTCGGTAAAAATCTCTCTGACGGTGACTACGGAAAAAGAAAACAATTACAGGGAACGTAAAGGCCGACAATACAGCTGGCCAGGAAATGTGATGGGTGAGATAAGGACCGAAAGATAGATCCTTGTAACATTTATAACAGCGGTCATAAAAAGGAAAACAAATTTGTTGTCGAACTCGTGTTGGGAGAAGGCTTAGTCACGGATCTGAGAAGAGACGAGCCATACAGACAGTTGATGGACCTCGTCGCGAGGCGAAATATGCTTGTCTGTAATACCAGGTTACAACAAAATATCCATCAAGTCAATTGACTGTTACCAGTTGGAAACACACGAAACTAAATAATAAAAAATACATGTATCCTGTGTCTCCGAGATTCTAACATCGGCTCGGACCGCTTTCTTGAAGCACTTAAGATGCGCGCCCGCCAGTGTGCTCTGTGCAGTAACCACCACTTGGAACGTTGAAAAGCTGCAATCACAACAGAAAGCCAAGCAATCATCTTGCTCTCTGAGAGCACTGGTCAATAAATCGATATAAGAGCACTGTAGGACGGCATTTCAAACTCCTTATGTATCGCAGTCAAAGACACAAATGGGCTTCGATAATATCGAGAGATAAACTGGAGCGATAAGAAATGCGACCTGAATAGGACAGCCTCAGAACACTTCTGTGACGATTCATTGAAAATGTATAAAAAAAACAACAACTATCTAATCAAAGATTATGTAAAACATTTATTTTTTAATTTTATGAGCAGTTCCTATCACACTGCAGAAGCTTAAATTTGCTGCCACCTGTTACTGCTGCACATAAGCACTAAAATGCTTTACATCAACGTTGAACTGTATAAACTTCGTCTTTTTTGATATATTTGTTTATACGTTATATATGTATGCATGTGTTTCAGCTTCCTGCTGAGTAGACATTGTCAGTTGGTCAATCATTTTGAATACTACGCAATAAAATTTTGATTTTCTAGTTTACATAGCTTTTTGTATTCTATTTCCTTTTTTGTCACTGTTCATTTCCTTCTATTTCCGGAAAGAGTAGCAGCATCCGTAGATAAATTGCCTAATTAATCATAATTTAATTATAGGGTAATCTACACCATCTTTCAAAGTAGAAAAAATTGATGTAGAAAGAGATAGATTTTATGCAAAAGAAAAATAAAAAATTATTCAAAAATAATGAAATAAATTAGATAATAATAATAATTTAAATGAAAAATTAAATAATATTAAATAGAAGAAAGAAAGGAAAAAAATAATAAAATAAAATCAAATTAAATAAATAAAAAGAAAAGAAAAGAAATGAGAAAAGGAAAAAAATTAAAAGAAAAGAAAAGCATAGAAAAGCAAAGAAAATAAAAGAAAAGTTAAGAGAAGAAATTAAAGGATAAGAAATGTTAAGAAAACGAAAGCAAAGAAAAGTAAATAAAATAAAATTAAAGAAAAGACAACAAAATACAAAAAAACAAGATTAAATTAAATTAAATAAAAGAATAGAAAATATATTAAAATTTAATGTAATCATAAAAATATTAAATTAAATTAAAAATTTTAAATTTAAATAAATTTAAATTTAATGAAAAAAAAATAAATAAAATATAATTAATTAAACTGAATTGCGTAAAGAAAATAAAATATTTAATTATTTAAATATATAAGACAAAAAAATAATAAAACAAGTTTAAAAAATGCAACAAATATAAATAAAGCAAAGAAAAATAAAATGTTTAAATAAATTCAAAAACTGGTAAATACAATAAAAAACATTATATTAAAATAAATTAAATCGAACTAAAACAATAACGAATGATATAATTAAAATAAAATATTACTTTTTTGTTTAAAGTAATTTATTTAATATATTAATATATTCAATAAAATAAAATTAAATAAAGAACAAAATTAAATAAAATGTAAATAAAGAAAATATAATAAAATAAAAATAATTAAATTAAATTAAATATAGAGTAATGTGATTAAAGTAAAATATTACTTTCTTATATAAAATATTATAATTCTTCTTCTTCTTTCTTGGCGTTGGCACCACTTATTAGATATATTATAAATGACCAAATAGCATGAAATAATTTGTAATAAAATAAAATAATATAAAATGTGTCTAGAAAAAATAATAATAAAATATTTAAAACTGAATAAAATTAAATCAATTAAATAAAATAAAATAATATAAAATAAAATAAAAGCAATTAAACGAAATAAAATGAAATAAAAATTTATTTAAATTAAATTAAATCAAATTTATCAAAATAAAATAAAGATAATATAATAATTAAATTAAAAGTAATAATATATAAACTAATACAAAATAATAGAAAAATGAAATAAATGAATATAATTTAAATGAAATCAGATTAGATTAATTTAAGGAAATAGTATAAAATAAAATATATTAAAATTTAACAAAACAAAATAAAGTAAAATGAATAAATCCAAATAATTAAATTGAACTATATTACAAAATATAAATTAAATAAAACAAGATAACATCAGATAAAAAATCTAAAATAAAAATAAAGTAATATTAGGTAATAAATAAAATTAAATTAAATAAAAACAATATTAAATAAAATGTAAATAAATAAAATATAATAAAATAAAAACAATTAAATTAAATTAAATGTAGAATAATGTAATTACAGTAAAATATTATTTTCTTATTTAAATATTATAAATAATTTAATATATTATTATATTCAATTAATAAAGTCAAATGACAAAAATATCATGAAATAATAAAGGGTGGTTAAATTGTAAGGGCCGATGTTGAATGTGAACCACACCTAAACGCCAAGTTTTTTTCCGAATTTAATTTGACATTTCTCTATTTCAGACTTACTCAATTTGAACCATGGAGAGATACACAATCCAACAACGTGTTAAAGTTATCCAGACTTATTATGAAAATTTTCGAAGAAAATCATCTTCAGTGATGAGGCACATTTTCACCTCAGTGGATTCGTCAATAAACAGAATTGCCGCATTTGGGCGAATGAGAATCCAAGAGTGATTGTCGAAAAACCAATGCACACACAAAGAGTGACTGTTTGGTGCGGTTTATGGGCTGGCGGCATCATCGGCCGTATTTTTTCCAAAATGAGGCCGGTCAGGCAGTTACTGTGAATGGTGTTCGCTATCGTGAGATGATAACGAATTTTTTATGGCCACAATTGGAAGATATGGATGTGGACGATATGTGGTTTCAGCAGGACGGTGCCACTTGCCACACAGCTAACGAAACAATGGCTCTTTTGCGCAACAAATTCAATGGCCGTGTTATCTCACGTAATGGCGATGTCAATTGGCCCCCAAGATCATGTGATTTGACACCGTTGGACTTTTTTCTCTGGGGTTATTTGAAAGAAAAGGTGTACGTCGATAAGCCAGCAACAATTCAAGAGCTAAAGGATGAGATAATTCGGCACATTAACGGCATAGAAACTCCATTATGCCTCAGCGTCATCGAAAATTTGGACCATCGTATGGAGGTGTGCCGCCGAGGTCGCGGCGCTCATTTGGCCGATATTTTGTTACATACATAATTGAGTAATACCAATATATCATAATAAAATAAAATTTCAATAATTTCCTAAATAGTTTGTGTTTTATTCAAAATCAACATCGGCCCTTGAAAATTTAACCACCCTTTATGTAATAAAATAAATTAATATAAAATAAGGCTAAAAAATATAATAAAATATTTAAAATTGAATAAAATGAAATCAATTAAATAAACTAAAATAATATAAAATAAAATAAAAGCAATTAAACGAAATAAAATCTAATAAATTTTTTTTTAAATTAAATTAAATTAATTTTTGGATTCTAGTTTTTGTGGAACTGTTTCAGACCATATTAAGTTAAATTAAATTTATCAAAATAAAATAAAAGAAATTATAATAAAATAAAATTAAAAATAATAATATTATATAAATTAATATAAAATAATAAAAAATTAAGAAAATAATTTTAATTAAAATTTAATTAAACTAGATTAATGTAAGCAAATAGTATAATATAAAATATGTTAAAATTGAACAAACCAAAAAAATGAAAATAAAATAAATAAGTCCAAAAAATTAAATTGAATTAAATTACACAACATAGAATAATAATATAGAAATTAAAAAATGAAGGAATTAAATTAAATTTAAAAACTACAATAAAATTAATTAAAACAAAGTAAAATAAAACATTGAAAAAACGAAACTACAGGAAAATAAAATAAAATAAAATAAAACAAGATAACATAAGATAAAAGATATAATATAAAAATAAAATGAGATATTAAAAATAAATAAAATTAGAAATTATTTTATTTTATTTTGTTTCATTTTATTTTATTTTCCTGTATTTTAATAAATTAAAACGAGTTAATAAAATAAAATGAATTAATTTAAATAAAATTTAAAAAAAAAATGAAAACTATTAATTTTACAAATTAATGTAAATTAAAAGAAAAAAAGTAAAGCAGAGTAAAATAAAAAGCAAAATAAAAAAATTACACCAATATTGAATAAAAGAAACTGAAATATTTCAACTGGTTAAGCTAAATTAATTAACCAAAAACATGATTAAATGAAACAAAATGAATTAAAATGGATTACGTTTGGTTGGCTAGCTGAAAAATAATAATAATGATAAGTCATTGTTATTAGAAAATTGGAAATAAATAATTAATTCCTTTAAGAGGGAAACCTTTTAACATTTTCTTTTTAACATTTTATACATTTACCAAATATAAATACATGTATGTATGTATGTACCACAAATAGCTCTGAATGAAAGATTTTTAGACTCGCCTACGAAATGAGAACAAAATGCGCAAAATGACTTTGAAAATTTAACAAGTATTATACACAAGAGAGTGAAGAAATAACGCCAGACAACCTTCCATACAAACAAAGTAAAGAACACGTGTTCAAATAAGTAAATATCGCTACTCAAACGGCTTTAATAGACTTAACATTTGTATAAAGCACTTAACATTTTAGCCAAAATTGAATTCCACGAAAAAAAGCTCAGGTAAAACATCGCAAGAAATATAGGATTTACGCGTTTTTATTTTTGTGAATCTGCGTTTTAAGAGAAAAAACAAAAATTAGCGATTTATTTAAATAAAATTTTAGGCAAAAAATACGTAGCTACGCTCATGCCTACGTAAATATGTACTACTACACACAAATATGTATATAGGTATGTATATTTAAACAAGTATACATGGTTACGTGGAACCAGAAGAGTATTGTGGGTAAGAAAAAACACCTCTTGATTGAATTAAAATCTAATTATTTGATGTTTGTAAATTGACAATAAACCTGCGTTACGTAAAAAACCAACAAGTGTACTTCATTAGTAGCAATGTATGTACACGTACATATGTTTGCATACCTGTGTATGGGCATAATATATGCATGTATTGACTTTAATACAATCGTAAATTTTTTACTCCCCAGTTCAATGAATTCAATTACTTTAAGGATTTTGCTGTTCAGATAGAGCTAGATGAACATTACCATGGATTACTGTTATTGAGGACGTTAAAAAACACATTTTAAGAGGGCAGCTCATTCACCATTTGGTGATAAGAACAATAATGGCTCTTAGGAACACAAAGATGGTCCCGAGTTTAGAGTCTTGCAACCCATCTACACCTGAGCAAACATCTCTAGGTGATTAATTTCTCACTCACTTACCCCTTGAGAAGAAATAATACTGTCAACGAAGGCCGCAAAATTTCAGCTGCCGAATACTACAATGCCAACTAAACCTTGGCTTTATTCGCGTCGTTTCTGAATGGCCGCAAAATTAACTTATTTTTTAGCTGTTTGACACTTACTAAAAACCAGTGAAGTCAGGTCGTTCACCACAATATCTTTCCAACTAAGTTGAGGTCTTCCTCTTCCTCTACCTACCTAACCCACGTAACCGTACGTATGTAGGTATATGGATAGTTATGACTGTTAAAAGTAACATGCGAGGCCATATGGATCCTCGTTCACTACCATTCGCTTCGCTTCCTTATCTAGCAGTTGTATATTCTTGTAGAAGATTCCCTATTAAGCTCGTATTATTTTCGCCAGCTTAAGGCTACAAAAGCCACACGATAAAGGGTCTCCTTATTTGAAACTTCTTGATGCTTAACGACTATCGAAAAGCTCAGAGGGATACTTTCCAATTCTAACAGAACTTTTGTTAATCAAACATCAGCTTACTTAAGCTTACGGGGATAACAAATATTTAAGATTGCTTTAAAATCGACGAAGAGGTGATGTGTCTCGGTTTCCAATGGATCTCTTCCAAGAGTTTATATATGTATGATGAATATCTGATCCATGGTGGATCTACCAAACCTGAGGATATTCTGGCAAGGTACGAACAATTCGTTGATGGTGTTCTTTAATCTTTATAGAATACACTACATAAGACCTCATATGGGATATTGAGGCAGCTTTTTCCACTATAATTTGAGCCTACAAAGCTTATTTGGGTTCTAATTATTGCATAGGCTTTCGTCCGTCCCTACTTATAATACTTTCTTTTAATTCCAGCAACAATAATGAAATAAGATGTATTTAATTTAATCATCGAGTCTTATAGATCCACTTATTTTGTTCTGGCAAATTTTTCAATTACTTCTCAGTTAAAAATATTTAAATTAGATTTGGTGTTTCTTTATAAATAGGAATGTAAGTTGTAGGTAGGTAGGTATACATATATATATGTATGTATGTATTTAACTACTTGACTACAACAAAATAATGACTAAAAATCGAGCTAAAATAGCAACATTAATAACAAGATTATTTTCATCATTTATTTTATTCATGGAACTTCAGTTATGATACATACACACATATGTACACATATTATTTCTATATACAAATATACGAGTACGTTCGCACTCGAAGAAAAGTGCATATTCAATAGGGCATTAACATCTGTTGTTAGGATTATGTAAAATTAGAAAATGGAATTAGTAAGAGGCAATTTGAAGATAATGAGTTTAACTCCAAAATTTCAACACATAACGGGGGCAAGTATCGCTAATCTCATACATTGAAGATTTACAGAGATTTTAATATGACAATTCATAGTAACTGTTAACAAGAAGGATATGCCGCCTAGCGTTACACATTTGACACCACTTTTCATTACTTAAAAATCTAATTATACTAGCGCAAAAAAACCGCTAATCTAAAAAAAAAATTAACAGTCACTACCTCTACGAGTAAAAGTCTAATGATTGATTGTTTTACGCTTTGATATTTATAAATTTATTATAACCATCAAAGCGTGTCGGAAAATTTGCGCGCTCGTAAACTAATATCTTATGCTTTAATTTTTTAGTATGCCTCTGCAGTATGCAGTTTCCAACAGTCGTAATATAAAACCTTACGGTACGTAGACGTATATAAGAGCAGCTCCCATTATACAATTCACCATAAGTTAAAACTACTACCGATATGGCAGCATTCAGACAGTGGTGAATAAAAAACACGGAAGAAGCAAACGCCGAGAGAGACGTTGAATAAAATATTGAAAACAATAAAATTACAATTATTCTGTATGTTAAACAATAACAACACGAATAGTTAAAATCAAAAAGGGAAACATTTTCCAAAGAAAGTCGAGTCTATGTGGATCGCTTTACCAAGTGAGCTGCATTCAGAAAAGTGCAAATAGAAAGGCCAAATAAGTAATTGTGTACAAGTGTAGTGGCGCTAGAAACGAAATAAAATTGCTGTAATTTAATTCTCCTATATCTATACACATACATATATGTGTACATTAATCTATAATATATATTTAAAATAGCAAATTGCAATTCATATATTTAAATGAGTTATCTCGTGTCTCGTGCACTTCTATCTAATATATAAATATGTATAGCTGTGATCATGAATGCCTAAGTAGAAAAGTGTGTTTGTACGATTATTTGCACGTACGCATAAATTTGAATTCACCCTGAAAATAAGTGACAGAGTGGCGAGCGTCGTCTGCATTTGTTTAAACCACATACACGTACATATATACATACTTGTTAATTTAATAGTACGAAAAGCATTTTGGAGCTAGTGAAAGTTTTCAAAAAAAATTCCAGAGCGTGTTTGTTGAAAGAAGGTCATTATTTGTGTTCCGGATTATAGAGACGCGAAAGTTTGTTGTTTGTGTGATAAAAATGCTGCCCTTTTTCTATTTAAAAGGGTTGTGTGCAAATGTATAAACGACTGCCTTTTCATTTTCAAAGCCATTAAATGGAAATGTACTCTGCGGTTGTTGGGATTACACGGCGAAAGCTCTGATAAATATAAATTTTGTATTACTGAACCCTAACCACGGGTCGTTTTTAAAATTAGTTTGAATAAACTGATTCCTTATTTGTATTACACACAATTTCTCATCGTAGCTTTCCTAGAAAGTGGTACAAATTAAGAAAAATTTACAAAATATTTTTTGCAAAATGAGCGAAAACCCATCGCTACCATTTTTTTCTATTCATCTGGCAGCCTTTCGATAAAAATACACATATGTTATCGAAACAACGTATGTATAATAATCAGCTGTTGGCTTTTCTCAAATTCAGTGCTAAGTACATAAATATGTATGTACATGGCTACATATCATTGTCATATTTGTGCAAATGTGCCGTGGATAAAATTTACCTGCGGTTTGGGCTGATTTTACATACATTATTCAATATCAAGAAGGCCAATGAATAGAATTTCATTCGTTAAGTGAAAATTCAGCCGAAATGTTCTAATTGAGTGATACTTATTTTGATAAAATTAACATAATTTTTTCAATTCGGTTATATACTAATATGCTTTCACCGCGATAGCTTCACATACACGCTTGCAATTTATCCAATTACGCTCAGACACTGCGCTACAGCTTTTTGATCATTTTCACTTGATGAGCTCATGTTCAATAGTGGTAAAAAACAAGAAAAATTAAAAGAAAAAAATGGCCAAGAAAACCTAAGATGTGGGAATGAAAAAGAAAAATTATGCTACTACAATTGCAAGGAACATGAATTGATTTTTTGTTATGCTATGAATCAACTTTGTCTAGTATAGAAGAACGTGCACGAGTGCGAAATATTTGCAAAAAGCAAAATTGACAAAATTTCTTCAAAAAAAAATATTTGAATGCTATGCTTAATTGAAAGTATGTAGATTATACTTATGTACATATATTACATTATTAAATTCCGTGTTATTCATTTTACAAATAATGTGTATATTGTTTAGTCTTCTTTCAAACAAATGAATATGTGATGTGCCAACACATGCACATACTATTGTACATAATTACTTATCTTTAGAGCATACAATTTGGCGGAGACGACGGCATAAACAAACCTTGGCTACGTACGGTGTTTATTTTATTTGAATAAAAAAAAATTATATACAAGTAAGTGATTTAAAAATATACACGAGTATAATATTTTTGATGATATTAAATTGTTTAAACTTTTTCATACGATGTACCCAGCAAATATAATTTCGATAATCAATCAATAAACTACGGGTTAAATTTATTGGAGAGTATCAAATTTCATTATTGGATTTGTAACTATAATGGTGGATAAAGACGAAGAGAAGAATATTGTAACGAACAATATAATACAGAAACAGGAAGTGAATAAGAATACGCTGAAATCACATAACGTAAACGCAGCAACATTACAAAACACTTCAAATGCAGCAACAGCATCAGCAGCAGCAGCAACCGGAGCCAGCTCGAATCAAAATGCAGCTAATCAAACACATTTGGTAGGCAGTCATAACCATCCAAAATTGATACCCATACAGAGTGTACTAAACACCACCGACTCACACCATCAGAATACTACCACATCGAGTCATCATCAAACTAAAGGCCATGAAAATACGACATCAGCATTTCCCCAATTTCTTGCACCTGGCGGTAATGTCCATACACAAGTGGCTACAGAGTTGCCACATGAAGACGAGGAACGATTGGAGAATCTTTTCAAACGTTTAGATAGGGATGGAAATGGACGTATTGATATACACGATCTATCGGAGGCACTACGTGAATTTGGTCTATCAAGCGTTTACGCTGAGGTATGTTTAAAAACAAAAGTTGTTCGATAAGGATAAATACAAATATAAAAAAATGTTAAAATTTACCGAATGGAGTGCAAAGTACAAATATTGCAAATATTTATGTAAAGAAGTTTATGTGCAAACTTTTTGTTATAGCGAAAAAAGAGTTTATGAGAAAATATACTGTAAATTCTAATTAGTATTATCTATTTCCAACAATATGCGTATAAAAGTGCATACCTATATTTTTATGATTTTTAAAATACTTTGCATTAAAATCTTTAAATTATATTATACGTGTACATAAAAGTCACCAAAAATCTTTTTTAGTTGTCTTCAAGCTTGTTTATATTTACTTAAAGAAATTCCTGGAGCAATCCGCTATCAATCAAACTGGCGATGTTGGGCTAGCAGAATTCGTTTTCTATGTGCGTGAACATGAAAAAAATTTACGTTTGCAGTTCTCACATTTGGATAAGAATAAGGATGGTATGTGCTTTTAAATGTTTACGTTATAAGATACAAACATTAAATGAATACTCGTACTTTTTTTTTAGGTAAAGTCGATTTGGAAGAGCTCATAGACGCTTTCAAAGATTTGGGTCTCGAAGTTGATCATGAAGAAGCCAAAAATCTTTTAGCGCGGTAGGTTTCTACATTAAATATGTTTTGAATAGATTAACATGATTTACAATAAATATTTAATTTTTAACTGTTTGTAGCAAATTTGATTAGTTGTAGTTTAGCTGTCATTTACAAAATAATATATATTAATCACCACACACGGCAAATCATTGTAACTGTGGGATTCAATTTGAACAAAAACTCTGCAGAAATATTTATTTTTGTAGAATATATTACTATTTGCAATTAAATTTATCATTTATCATATATAAAAAATCATGTGTCCTTAAAAGAATTTAACACCTTAACCATAACAAAATTTTCATATTCATTTTTCATCAACCAAAACAAATTTTGACATTTAACATTATGAATACCTTTCATAATACAATTTTTAGCAGTTTTTAGTTCCTCCAAAAAAAATATGTAGGGTAAGTCCAAACATTTCGACACTTTAACTTCTCCCCAAATACATACATACGTAACTGCGTACCAAAACTATTTGATTTGAAGGGAAACAAATTTAGTTATAGAGCAAATTGTTATTATTTCTTTTTTAAGAAAGTTCAAGGCAGCTTGATATTTTGTTTTTATACCAGCTTCTGCAAATACAATTACAATTAAATATAAAATTTTTACTTATAGTACTAACAAACTGTTGTTTGTGCCTAATTAAATACGTAAAAAATAGTAATAAATAAATTTAAAAAAAAAAACACTCAAATTCGTTATATGTTGTACATACACACAGAATAATAAAAATTTGCAATTATTTCTTATGTTGGGCTAAATTTGATGTTTGAATTTTTCGTTCCCAAATTAGGATAAAATATGAGAAAATCTCAATTTTAAGGTGAGAGATCGTGTATAGATTTAGTGAAACTGTATGTGACGTGCACAAGTTAATTGTCTGAATGTAAATATGTATGTATGTATGTATCGGTAAAGATTCCAATATTTTATGCATGCTATCTTTTTTTTTAACTGATTGCTTTTAAATTTTTATTAAAATTCACAATTTTTTCAATGTTATTTATAATATTTTTTCCCTCACTTTTTTCTGTCTTACAATCAACCACTCACTCATACAGTATGGATCAAGATGGCAGTCTAAATATAAGCTTTAATGAATGGCGTGATTTCTTGTTATTGGCACCTTCAACTGATATTCACGATTTGATAAAATTCTGGCGGCATTCTACTGTAAGTACAATTGATGCTGTGTTTTAGTTGTATGAAAAATGTATGTTTCATATAAAAAATATTCAGCCATATGTGCTGCATATAATAGATATATTATGGGCAATAGGAGTAATTATAATTGTAAAATTGAATTTTCGAAAGTTATAGCTGAGCGCAAAAAGTACAAAAAATATTCAATATCACGTTGCAAATTAATTTTGCAAAATGAGCTATTTTTAAATAGAAATACTTAAAAAAATTCAATTTCGCAATGACATATAAACGTGTTTGAAAATTAGATAACACACTGCAATGCTAAAAAATATTTATTTCAATCATAAAATTTGACTTGTGAAATAAATAATAAATTAATCTACTCACGAATTCTGTGTACATGTATGCTTGTATGTATGTGTATATCAACAAAAACAATGACTTGTTAATTTAAATGTACGAAATATTTACCAAATTTTATGCTACAATATTCGACTGTATTTTCAGCATGAAATGTCAAACAGCAACGAAATATGCTTATAAATATCTACGTACATACACATACTTGTATTTGCATGCTCGTGCACATACCAAAATCTAATCACATTTTTATGTTCTTCTTTTTCTCTTTGTCACTATAAGAACTGATTTATTTCTTATTCAATTAACTTGCACAAAACTAATGCAACACAAGAAAAAAAAACAACGACAGCTTCAAATAATCCCTCCCAAACACTCGTTAGACTGAATGCAATTTGCGTAAAATTCTGATTATATTCAAAATACAATAACATGCTCCAGTTCGCCATTATTTAACTATTGCACATCTAATTTTTAATATAAATAGTTAAAATGACGCTTTTGTATATCTATTAGCACCCATTGTAGAAAGGGGTGTTAGAAAAGTCATTCGCTTGCTGTGTAACTGTGTGTGTCGTCAATGGAAAATTACTTAGATTATTTTATTAAAAAAGTATTTTGTTATGACAATTTAGATTTTGGGCAGGTCACACTGACAATGCAACACCGTTGTGCAGGGCGGGGCTCGCCCAATGTGCTTGTGATGAATGAGGGACTGAATGAATTGTGTGGCTACTTATTTTCTTTTATTTGTTTTTATTTTTTATCTTTGGAAGAATTGTTGCTGAAGTAAAGTGTAAGGTAGACTGGTATTGTGGAGGATAGTAATGATCTATTGAGATTTTTTTGAGCAAAGAAGCAGCATTTTGCTTTCATCCAAAAAAAAATTTATTAGAAATAAAAATTTGTTTCAAGCTCAATAATAGTTTTAATTAGTAGTAAAAAATAATAAAAAGACTAAATAATATCACAACTATCAAATTTTGTTTCGAAAATGGCTTAAAAATAATTTTATAATTTTTTGTTGCATACTTTTATGCGTAAATGCAGTCTGACGGATATACATACAAATAATATAAAAGTCCTTATAATTAGAACTAAAAAAATATGAAAATTAAAATTAAAACTAAAAAAAAAAACAAAATTAAAACTAAAAAATAAATTAAAAATTAAAATAAAAAAAAATTTAATTAAAACTAAAATAAAAATAAAAAATTAATTAAAATTTGAAAAGTTAAATTAAAAAATAAAATTAAAACTAGAAAATTAAATTAAAATTAAAAAATATTAAATTAAAATTAAAAAAGTTATTTATAATTAAGATTTATGCGTAAATGCAGTCTCACGGATATACAAACAATTTAAAACACCTTTATGATAAGAATTAAAAAAATATAAAAATTAAAATTAAAACTAAAAAAAATGAAATTAAAACTAAAAAAAATTAAAATTTAATTAAAATTTAAAAAGTTAAATTAAAATTCAAAACTAAGATTAAAACTAAAAAAATTAAATTAAAATTAAAAAATATTAAATTAAATTAAAAAAAGAATTAAAAAAATATAAAAATTAAAATTAAAACTAAAAAAAAATTAAAATTAAAACTAAAAAAAATTAAAATTTGAAAAGTTAATTTAAAATTAAAAAATAAAATTAAAACTAAAAACTAAAATTAAAATTAAAAAATTTTAAATTAAAATAAAAAATCAATTAAAATTAAAAAATTAAAAATTTAAATTAAAATAAAAAATAATTAAAAAAATAATTGAATTAAAATTAAAAAAAAATTCAATTAAAATTGAAAAAAATTTAAAATTAAAATATTTGAATTAAAATTTAAAAAATAACAAAAATAAATATTGAAAAATTTTAAAATAAAATGTGTGCAAAGGAAATTTAGAACACTATTAAAATTTACCCACTAAAATGTTTCTTGAGTTAACCATTCACATTAATTATTGCAACAAAAATTTTTCATTTTCCTTGTAAATAAATGTAATATTACAATTTCAATCGTATATATGTATATGCAAATAACCGCGGCTTCATTTAAAAAGGAATAATCAAAATTAAGCTTAAAAAAATTTTGTATACTTTTAAATTCAAAATAACTACTTACCATTCAGAAATATTTAAAATATATGCTACTTGCTACTTACCATATACAAATAATTCAAATGTGTGCTGTTTATTCTTAAAAAAAAAAACAACACATTGTTAAAGATAACACCATTAATTTGGCGCTGTAAAATAATACTCCTTACAAACAGAGACTGTATTCTTGATACCGTGATTTCAAAACGATAATTATGGAACGGTAAAATTTGTCATGGCTAAACTTACCGTGAAGACTATAAATGACAGTTCGTTGTGGTGATTGTATAATTTTGATTTTTGCTATATTATTAATATTGCCAAGGTGTAATTGATTTCGATACGGTGACTGGAATTACATACATATAACATTGGAATGTATGCGCAAGGGCAGCACAATGTTACATTACAGTTGCTAACTGGAATTCATATGAATTTAAGATGGAACGGTCACTTTGCGTGTGATGTTTTTTATACGCCTAAAAGTAGGCTGGGGAAAAGTAGTTGCTCGGACTCCTCCTTTTTTTCTAATTTGTTTTGAAATCTTATTTCTTTGGCGGAAAATTAATAAACTGAAATAAATAAAAAAATATTTCCATGCGCAAAAAATTTAATTTTCCTGACAAAATTCACAATCATGTGAAATTAAGGTATAATGAATTAAAAGATACATATGTACATAGAAAAGAGTATATTCAATAATTCACTCTTTTATTTTTGCAGCACTTTGGAAATTTTTGGCGCCAAATTTTTCCTCAAATTTTGTATACGAAAAATTGCAATGACATTGCCAAAAATTTCTTTGTAGTTAATGAGGTTTCCAAAAATTTCAATACGTGTATGTGTGTCATGCCTACATACATACCCTTATACAATGCAATTGTGTACCCAACCAGCCTTTTGAATTTCATTTTACCTTACAGCTGCCGGTTTTTGGAATGGCTTGTTCTGGGAAAGACTACTTAACCGGAAAGATATATCATCTGCCTCTTTTGTTTGGAACAGCACTTGCAGGAAAACACATACATACGTGTATGTATGTACATATACTGATCCCCTACATTCTGGCATACAAACATAGAGAGATCCTGCTTTTAGGGGGGTCTTTTTTTCTGAAAAGAGCATTGTTCGATCACTAAATTATCAATAATATAACAACAATATAATTTAGTATGCTCGTACTTTGCACTGAGCTATCTATGTACGACTGTTTGACTGGTGAGCGCATGCATGTGTTGGTGAGACAGAGAATAACATGATAATACATATTTGGTACTTTATGAGCCAACCGCCAAGTTCCCTCAGCCAGCTAACTGAGTGACTAGAGTTAGTCAGTCTCTGTTCATCATGCTCACATAGAAGACGTGTTTTCCGAGCTCTCGCTTGCAATTGCAGTGAATTACGTAACAAAAACGCATTAAACAAGAGCGAAGTAATTTAATTTACACTAAACGGGAGTTATTTCGTGATTTGTAATCGATTTTGGAAACGTACATATATACACAATTTTTTTTTTCGAAATTTTTAATTATTCGAAAAAAAAATCTAAAAATTTCGCATAACTTTCATAACTGCACCGAGCAACGTAATAGGGCGACTTCGTAATTGAAATCGCGAGCGTAATCTTCTATAATTTACAACATAACAAGCAACACGTAATCGCTGATAGAACGAGTACTCGTTTAAGTGCAATAATAATAGAAAATAAAAACATATTAAATTTTAACCATTTTCTAAATAATTTTAATTAATTAAAAAAATAAAAACCAAAAGAAAAATAAAACAATTTAAACAAAAAGTGTACGTCATCCAAACCAATAGAAATACCAAACAAGCGAACAACAACAACAACTGTAGTGACAACGTCAGCGCGCATTGCAGTTGCTTCGTTCGTTACGTTCAACAAAATAGCAGAAATTGCAAAGCACTCGCGTGCGTGTGCAGTGTTTTTTTCGAAAATTTGTTGTTTTTCTAATTTATTGTTTTACAAATTACATAAAATAAATATACAAAATGCTACGCAGCAACAATAATTGGCCTACAGATTATCAGAATTTTCAACAAATGGCTATTCAAGGTGATGTTCTGGAAGATTTTGTTGTAATCTTCCGTGACGTTATGACGCGGGTATGTATTTATCTGATCTTTTTTTTTTTTTTTTTGTTGATACCAAACAAGTACGAGGTGTGTTCAGAAAATATCCGTTATTTTCAAATTTCGTGAGTTACGTATATTAGATTTTCGCTTCTTTTTCTGTTATGTTGGTACACATGTCTGTTATATATGTTGGCAATATCAGCCATTTTGGATTGTCAGTTTGCTTTTGACAGATAAAAAGGTTAGTCGTGTTTTGGTGTGGTCTTTCGAAAAAATGGATCAAAGAAACTGTATTAAGTTTTGTGTAAAAAATGAAATTAAATAACATTTGAAATATTGACTTGGCGTTTGGCGAGTCTACTATGAGCAGAACACAAGTTCAATTGTGGTATAACCGGTTTAAGAAAGACCGAGAAGATGTCAATGACAATGCTCGGCCTGGTCGCCCGAGCACGTCAACAACAAAACATTGAAAGAAGTGATTTTGGATAATCCTCGAATCACTATCAGAGAGGTTGCTGATGATGTTGGCATATCGTTTGGCTCATGTCAAGCAATTTTACGGATGTGTTAGGCATGAAAAGTGCGGAATTGTGGAAAAACCATCATGGATTTTGCACCATGATAACGCACCAGCTCACATATCGATGCTTGTGCGTGAGTTTTTGGCCAAAAACAAAACCGTTATCATGCACCGTATTCACCAGACTTGGCCCCCGCTGACTTTTTCCTCTTTCCAAAACTGAAGACACCGATGAAAGGAAAGCGTTTTGCTACGATTAAGGAGATAAAAGAAAGATCGATATCGGTATTATATCTGAGGGGATTACTTTGAGACAAGATAGTTATTGATGAATAAAGAAATATATATATATAATTGGCACTTTGTAACCGCTGAAGAGATTTTCGGCCGAGCTCCTCCTCCAATTTGTGGTTTTGCGTCTTGATGTTTTTCCAACAAATGGAGGGGCCTAGAGTTTATATTAAGCCGCCTCCGAACGGCTGATGGTTTTTTTACGAGAGCCTTTTATTTGACGTCCGAAATACACTCGGAGGGGTGGACATTCCCTGCCGAGGGGCGACCGCAATTAGAAAATTTAACTTAATTTTTTATTTAAATTAATTTTTCATAACTTTTGGATGTTGCTGGCACTGGGATATGAACCCGAGTCTTTCGAATGTCAGTACGCAATGCTAACCACTCGGCTATCGCGGCCGAAATACTTTTTGAAAAAAATGGAAAATAACGTTTATTTTCTGATCACACCTCGTATACATACATTATCAATTTATTCCACTTAAAATTTATCTGAAATTGAGGAAATGACTCATACACGCGCCCGCTTGCCTGGGGCACTGCGTTGTATATATTTATATATGTTAGTGTGTGTGTGCAATAGCGATTTCTTGATAAAGATAAAAACCAATTTCAAGTTATTCAAGCAATAATTGTGCTTGTTGTAAAGAAAAATTCCTCTTATTGACATTCAAGTCTAGACATACACGTACATATTTATATTTATATGAATATTTGTATTTTTTTTGTATTTTATTATTTATAATTATGTGTATGTATGTATGCATGTAGTCGCAATGCTTAGTCAACAATAACCGGATTGATAAGCTTGCTTGGTAATTACAATGTAATTTTTTTTCGCTCTCTTGCAATGTCTTCCTCTTCCTCTGCTTCTACCGGCGGGTACTGCAACGAAAACTTTGTCATTTTTTTACCCTGTTTTTTTGTCTGCTGCATACCTATTTTTTTGTTTTCTCCTTTTTTGTGTCTTTTTTTTGTTGTTTTTTATTTTTTTTTTTTTTTTTTTTTTTTTTTGTTTTATAACGTTGTTGCGGCTAAGGCGCGCCATCAAAATGCATACAATTGCATTCGTTTGACGTAATTAAATTTGGGTACAAGCAAACATACATATTTAGGCAAATGAACTATTGAAGATACACACATATATTCATGTAGATACATAAACATACCTATGTTTGAATGTATGTACAAATGAGCATATGTAAATTATCATGTTGTAAAAGGTATCAAAAAAATAATGAACTGGTATTTCCAATGTAAACTGCTTCTTTTTCTTCATAATTAATAGTTTTTAGTTTTGTTGTTGTAACAAGAAAAACCCACAAAAAATTTTATTAGTGAGCTTAACTACTTTGATCGTGTGCAAATCCAGCTTTTGCCGGTAGCTGGAGCCTCATTGCGGTCTTAATTAAAAATTAGACATAAATATATAAAATATAAGCACATTTTAATGGTTTCCTAAATTCCTATGTATAACACACTTATAATATTTATATATGACCTCTCATAGCTATGAAATGTTATTGTAATATGCTAAAAAGCAATAAGAATAATAATGATTTCCTTGAAAGCCAATTGGAATCTCATTTTAAGAAATGTATGGCGTTAGTATGTTGGTTTTTAATGAGAATTTTTCATTGGAAATTGCGGTTAGATTCCTATATATAATATGTATGTATGTATATAGAGAACACCAGGCATATGCTTCTTAAATGTTGTTGTTAAAATTAATTTATTTTTAATATTAATTAATTTTGTTTAATATTGTTGCTATTGTTTTTATTTTATTATTTTTACCATTTTTTTATTATTATTATGGGGTTTTTTATTACGTGTTGTTTATTTTGTTTGTTTTTATTATTATTAATATTATTTTTGCTTTTATACATATTTATTATTATTATTTTTTAATTGTTTATTTCACTGTTTTTAATATTATCAATATTATTACTTTTATTGCATATTTATTATTATTAATATTACCGTTTTTATTATCATTTATATTTTATTATTATTGTTATAATTATTACATACTTTTTATTCTTATTGTTATTATTTTTTAATTGTTTATTTTATTTTTCTTTTATTACCTATATTATTGCTTTTATTTTTGTTGTTATTATTACTTTTATTTTATTGTTATTGGTTCTTTTTACAGATTTTTATTATTTTACTATTGTTATTAATATTATTATTAATTATGTTATATTAGTACTTTTTATTAATATTATTATTTTGCTTTTATTTTTGTTTTTATTTTATTAATATTGGTTTTTTATTATAATTGTTATTATTATTATTATTATAGCTTTTATATTTGTTTTTATTATTATTTTTATGTTTTATTACTATTATAGCTTATTTTTGTTATTTTTTTATTTTATTTTAATTTTTTTTTATTGCTTTTTATTATTATCAATATTATTGGTCTTGTTTTTATTATTTTTTTATTTCAATTGTTTTTATTATTATTATTATTTTAATTGTTATTAATATTTTATTATTATTGGCTTTTTATTGTTATAATTATTACATACTTTTTATTCTTATTGTTATTATTTTTTATTGTTTATTTTATTTTTTTATTACATATGTTATTGCATTTATTTTTGTTTTTATTATTACTTTTATTTTAATGTTATTGGGTTTTTATTACATATTTTTATTATTTTACTGTTATTAATATTATTTTAGTTAGTATTTTTTTATTATTGCTTTTACTATTATTTTTACTTTATTTATTATTATTGGGTTTTAATACATATTGTATTATTATCATTGTTATTATTAATATTATTGCTTTTATTTTTGTTTTTATTTTATTAATATTGGTTTTTTATTATTATTATTATTATTATTGTTATTATAATTATTATTGTTATTATTATAGCTTTTATTTTTATTATTATTTTTTGTTTTTATTATTATTATTTTGTTTTATTATTATTATAGCTTTTATTTTTGTTTTTGTTTATTATTATTATTATTTTATATTTTATTTTAATTCTGTTTTTATTGCTTTTATTATTATCAATATTATTGGTCTTGTTTTTATTATTTTTTCTATTTTAATGGTTTTTATTATTATTATTATTATTATTTTATTATTATTGTTTTTTTTATAATTCTACTATTCTTATTATTATTATCAATTATAATATTCTTATTAATATTATTGGTTTTACTATTATTATTATTGGTTTTTTATTACATTTTTATTATTATAGAAATATTTGTATTGCTTTTTTTATGGTTATTTTATTTTAATATATTATATTGTTTTTATTATTATTAATATTATTGCTTTTATTTTTGTTTTTATTATTATTTTTATTTATTATTATTTTTTATTGCATATTTATTATTTTAATATTTTATTATTGTTATTAATTATATTATTATTATTGTTTTTATTATTATTACTAATATTATTAATTATTATATTGGTTTTCCCCTTTAAAAATAATTGTAATTTAAATTACAACTTAAATTCTAACCACCCTGTATTTTATTTTAAAATCTAAATATATATGTACTTGTATTTGTATTTACATACATAGGTATGCCTATTTACACACTTGCCGTTGACGCCAAGCTAGCTAAAACATACCGAACTGCGCATGGCAACCAATAACGTAGAGGCAAACTAAGGCGACATATTTTAAACGCGCACACTTTATATCATTTAACTTGACTTTTTGTTGTTGCCAATGAATCTTATATTGTACATACATATGTATGCGAGAGTTTAATCGCTAAGCAAAATCTTTTAAAATAATAGATTAACAAATATGCAGAAATTTATACATGTATACGTGGTACATATACCATATATAGCTATGCCCCTAAAAATATAAAAATATATATATATATGTATATATATATTTGGTATTTTATTAAATAACTCGTAAACAAATTAATAAACATCTTAATAAAGGAGACAAACAAGCAAAGACAATGAAGAAAGAAGAAATGTACATACACGTGTATGTATAAAAGGCGCAGTGCTGCATAGAATTTTTGCAAAAGTGCAAATTTTAATATAAACAAACAAACATATAAATTAAAAATACGACAGTGTGTCGCACGACCATTGAAGTTGTTCGAATTATTTTTTTCTCTTTCTTCTCTTTTGCAATTAGAATCATTATTTCAAGCATTGCTTATAAAGCAGAATTTTTTTTTTAATTTATTTATATATATATATGTATGTATATATTTCTTGTTCATTCTAGTATTAAGTGGTTCAATATAAATTACAAAGTCTATCACTTGCATACATACATTCGAGTGTTAGTACATATGTACATACTTATGTAAATATATTTTAACGCTTTGCTATTATCTCACTGATAAGCGATGTCGGCGACGTGATGAAAACAAACTGAAAATATAAACTTTAATCACTTTTTATTTTGCTTTAGAAAACAAATTTCAAATACGTAAATACAATTAATGAATTGGTGAATAAAATTTAGCAAAATAAAATGCATTCAATCACTGATAACTGGAAAGTAATAGCTAAAGTTTAATTGTGAAAAATAGATAATTTTTTTAGAGGAGCGTGTTCTGTTATTTACATATGTTATATACATATGTATGATCACTTCCTTCACTAAACGGTTTTTTGATTATTAAAAAAGCTTAGTTGTTGAGATTGTTTGTTTAATATTTGGTTCTAAAATCATATACATAGGTACATATGTACATATAAGAGCGTAAAATATTTCATAATTAGGCATTTAGATTTAGTTTGATTGATCACTACAACTTTCTTTCTGATACCTCGATGTATTCCTTAATAATAATTTGAAATTGTTAACAGAAACTGTCATATCGGAACAGGTTGAGTTCTAGATGTCTGAAACTACACTTGTCCAGCAGGATATTAAACTTGTCTATATTATAAGTATCTTGATAATTTTGATTGAATGTGTTGATTAATGAATTTTTTTGTCGGATTCCACATACTGACATTACTAATTCAACTCAATATTTTATTAACTTCTGCGTTTTCAAATGGAATAAACAAGCTAAACTGAAAACTGTCTAATTGCGTGCCGTGTGAATGGGGTAATTTGCTTTCGTAATTGAGAGGACGAACAATGTAATTCACGATGTCGTGGAAAAAGCGTATTATTTTAAACATTTTTATTGTTTGAATTTTTAAGCATGTTTGGATTCTGAAATAATTATTATAAATTTTTTGAAAACCATATTGAAAAGAAAAAAAAAACGGAAACCCGATTTTACTATGCTTATCGTTATGGACTTTATGTTAAAAAATTCAATTTTCTCTTTTCGCTCTTGTTAAATTTTATTTGATTTTATTTATTAAGGAATAACTTTAGTTTAATTTTTTTTTTTAATTTTCTGCTGGCTGAAACATTTAGTTTATTATTATTATTATTGTTATTATTATTATTATTATTATTATTATTATTGTTATTATCATTATTATTATTATTATTATTATTATTATTATTATTATTATTATTATTATTATTATTATTTACTTATTTACTTATTTAATTCACAATTTTTATCTTCTTTTTCTTCCAATGAATTTTTGTCGAAACAAAGTTAACGTTTTTATTAATTTATTAAATTATTATTTAAAATTTATTTTAATTTTTCCAATTGAATTTTCTTCCGCAAGTGAAATTATTTGTTAACTATTACTTTTGCCTTTATTTTGCTTTTAGAGTTCATAAACTTTAACTCTTCCCAATTTTTAAATAGGAAAAAGTAAATTTTGAATTTTATTTATTTATTAACTTTTATTTTTTTTTCTTTCTTTTGCTCTTAGAGTAGCTATTGCTAATTGAATTTTCTTTAGAATTTGTTTTTTTTTTTTTTGGATCTGCCTTATTTAGATTTCTTCCGTTTTTAGGTTTTTTCTTTATATTGGGTTGCCCAAAAAGTAATTACGGATTTTTCATATAGTCGGCTTTGACAATTTTTTTGAACGGCGGTGACTCTGTAATTGCATTCTTTCTTTTGTCAGTTATTAGCTGTCACTTTTAGCTTGCTTTAGAAAAAAAGTGCGCGAAATTTTGTTTACATTTGTTTGTTTGGCGTCAATTTTAATATGGAGCCCACAAAAGAACATTTTCGTCATATTTTACTTCATTATTTCCGTAAAGGAAAAAACGCGGAGCAGGTTGCTAAAAAGTTACGAGATGTGTATGGTGATAAAGCCTTAAAAGAAAGACATTGTCAAAATTGGTTTCGCAAATTCCGTTCTGGAGATTTTTCACTTAAAGATGAGCCATGTTCAGGTCGGCCAAGTGAAGTTGACGATGACGATATCAAGGCTTTAATCGAATCGGATCGTCATGTAACTGAGCGTGAGATAGGAGAGAAATTAAATATACCAAAGTCAACCGTTCATTATCACATAAAGAGTCTTGGACTCGTAAAAAAACTTGATATTTGGGTACCACATGAATTGAAAGAATTTCATTTAACAAACCGAATCAACGCTTGTGATATGCACCTTAAACGCAATGAATTCGATCCGTTTTTAAAACGAATCATAACTGGAGATGAAAAATGGATTCTTTACAATAACGTCAATCGAAAACGATCATGGTCCAAGCATGGTGAACCAGCTCAAACCACTTCAAAAGCTGATATCCACCAAAAGATGGTTATGCTGTCTGTTTGGTGGGATTGGAAGGGTGTGATATATTTTGAGCTGCTTCCAAGGAACCAAACGATTAATTCGGATGTTTACTGTCAACAATTGGACAAATTGAATACAGCCATCAAGGAGAAGCGACCAGAATTGGTCAATCGTAAAGGTGTCGTATTCCATCATGACAACGCCAGACCACACACATCTTTGGTCACTCGCCAAAAACTGAGTGAGCTTGGCTGGGAACTTTTGATGCATCCACCATAAAGCCCTGACCTTGCACCATCAGACTACCATTTATTTCGATCTTTGCAGAACTCCTTAAATGGTAAAACTTTCGGCAGTGATGAGGGTATAAAATCGCACTTGGTTCAGTTTTTTGCAGATAAAGGCCAGAAGTTCTATGAGCGTGGAATACTAAATTTGCTGGGAAGATGGCAAAAGGTTATCGAACAAAATGGCAATTATATATTTGATTAAAGTTCATTCTAAGTTTTATTAAAAATGCATTTACTTTCTTTTAAAAAATCCGCAATTACTTTTTGGGCAACCCAATATATATAATTGGCGCTTTGTAACCGCTGAAGCGATTATAGCCGAATTTATAACTTTGCGCCATTCATTCCTTTTACTGCATCGATTATTTCCAAAGCTGGAGTATTCTTATCCATCCGCTGCGGTATTCGCCGTTACCTTGTTGTATTTTCATGTGCTGGAATCTAGTACTATAGACAACTATATTTCGGGTCGATCAGCCTCAAACCATTAGGCAATGTTTCGTTGTGGAGGCTGAATTTCCCGTCAGTTCTACCAAAGATACCCTCTTTGCCCACCCTGGCATTAAAATCGCCAAGCACGATTTTGACGTCGTGGCGGGGGCAGCGCTCATGAGCACGCTCCAGGCGCTCATAAAAGTCATATTTGGACAAATCGTCGGCATGAGCGAAAATCAACGATATGTTGAAAAATTTCGCTATGATGCGGATTGTGGCGACACGTTCACCTATCAGGTGAATGCCAGTACTCGACGACGGTGTCTCTCTCCCACCACAAAACCAACACCAAATTTGAGCTCCTTTATATGACCGCTGTAGTCACAATGGACCTACTCGCTTCGGTCTTTGTTCCGTCCATCGGACTTCTTGGACGGAGGTGATGTCAGCCTTTATTCTTACGACTACATCAACCAGCTGGGCAGCGGCACTTTCCCAATTAAGGACCGGACATTTCAGGTGCATGCCCACAAATCGTGATCCTTAGTTCGTTTGCAGCGGTCGTCATCAGGGGTTATAAGAGAATACATAGCCGTTAATTATCAGACAGTCTGATATACATATAATAATTGTATTCAACTTTTTTTATAAATTTAAATTTATTTTTAAGACCACCTACTTTAATGTCACATCAATTTCAATTCAATTCAATTTTCCAGCTTGAAACTTATTTTTCCCTCATTAAGTATTTCCTGTTTACTAGAAATCATTAGTTTTTTGTATCAAATATTCATTTTTTCTGGACTTATTTATGATAATTTAATTATTATTTATTTATTTTAGCTATATTTTATAAAATCGCAAGTTTTTTATTGTTTTTGGGCGTCTGAAAAATCATTGTTGGTTTGATGTATAGATATTTGTACATACATTAATCAAATTCTATAAATTTCCCACACTTCATTCATCATTTAATTGGAAACGTTGCCTTTTGCGCACACTGTGTCGTCTTTAGAAATTATTTTCTTGCATTCTTCGCAGCTCCCAATAGCTTGCAATTGTCTAAAATAAATTGGAATATTTGTTTGTTCTCGGTAGAAATATATTCTACTTGTACAATATATACCATACATAAAATTGTTTTAAATGCAAGGTGATTGGCCGATCCAATGAAAGTGTGTATGTGCATGCATACCATACCAGTATATAATATATAAAGAAATTTTCTATGAATTTATTATATCGAAATGTCTACAACACACTTTCATATCTACACGTACTTTGTAGCTTAATTACGCCTCAAATTGTCGCTGCCAAATATCAAATCAAAGAAATAAATTTGCGCATATACCTACTTCTTTATGTATATGCATTTGTGTGTGAAAAAATAGCACACACACATTCATTTTTTTAGGTTTTTTTTTTTTCTTAATTAACACCTCGTGACTGTGGGCGACTTTCATGTTTGGAGGCCGGTCTAAATATATATGTAATTATATTCAATACTATATCTAAATATATAGCTTAGGCAGAAATCGCGTGCAAAACTACGCAGAAATTTGTATGCATACACTTATTTATGTATATCCTATGTATTATATCTACATAATTGTTTAATTCATTCACTGTCCACATGATTTATATTAACTTCTCTTTGTTTGTTCTTCGCATTTGCAGTACCTTGACATTGGTGAAGATTTAAATGTACCTGATGATTTCACGCAAAGTGAAATGCAGACCGGCATGTGGTGGCGTCACTTAGCGGCTGGTGGTATTGCAGGTGCAGTCTCACGTACATGTACAGCACCGTTAGATAGGATAAAAGTGTTCTTGCAGGTAAGACAACGCCACTAAGCGCTGTTGAATTCATATTACACATGTATTTTATTTTAATTTATATTATTTTTCTATTTTTACTCTCGCTCGCTCGCTCGCACTATAGGTTCAAACACATAAAGCCGGAATCTCTGATAGTTTAAGATATATGCTAAACGAAGGTGGCATGCGCAGTATGTGGCGTGGCAATGGTATAAATGTTTTGAAAATTGCACCCGAATCGGCAATTAAATTTGCTGCCTATGAGAAAATCAAGCGTCTCATACGCGGCGATGAGAAGCGACAAATGACAATTGGTGAACGTTTTATGGCTGGTGCAGCGGCTGGTGGTATCTCACAGACGGCCATCTATCCAATGGAAGTATTAAAGACACGCTTAGCGTTGCGCAAAACCGGTCAATATAAGGGTATATTGGATGCAGCGAAAAAAATCTATCTAATGGAGGGTGTACGTAGCTTTTATCGTGGTTACATTCCGAATATGTTGGGCATTATTCCTTATGCTGGCATTGATCTGGCAGTTTATGAAACATTAAAGAAAAAGTATTTGAGTAGTCATAATACGGAACAGCCAAGCTTTCTGGTGCTGTTGGCATGTGGCAGTGCGTCGAGTACGTTGGGACAGGTGTGCTCCTATCCATTGGCATTGGTGCGAACGCGGCTGCAAGCGCAAGGTAATAAATGGATGAATGAATGTGATGATGAAAAATACCATACTTATTTTTTATTTATTAAATTTTAATTTTCCTTTTACAGTCATCACCAAAAGTAAACAACCCAGTGTTGGTATACCCTTGCGGCAAGCGGGCGCTATCAATGATGACAACATGTTCGGCGTATTTCGCAAAATCCTACACAATGAGGGCATTTGTGGTTTATATCGTGGCATAACACCAAACTTTATAAAAGTGCTTCCCGCTGTCTCTATCAGTTATGTGGTTTATGAATATTCAAGTCGTGCTTTGGGTGTAAATATGACGTGATCCCTTTATATTAAGATCAATGTTAACATTTTAATAAAAATGGTCTTTGTTACAAATACACACACACATACACTATTAACAACAATGGCGCTCAGATGCATATTAATACTTTTATGGTATACAAACATACATAAATATATGTGAATTGAATATTGCTCTAGCACTTTGTAGTATGTACTACTGTTGTACTCTTACTCCCAGTCTCTGCCTATTGATTAAACAAACAAACAAACAAAAAGAAAAAAAAAACGGAAAAAATGCTACATACATTTGTATAATTCATATATATATATATATATACATGTATAATTTTTCTCTGATAGTAATATTGTAGTGATAATTTAGCAAAGATGCTCCGCGTGATACTAATTGCTAATTACATACATAAATAAATAATGAAAAAAATTACAAACTACGAAATGAAAAATAAAATAAAAAAAATGTGGAAAACAGAATTTGAAAAGTGAAGAATGGAAAATTGGTGTTGCAGTAGAGGAAGCAGAAGAAGAAATTCATAAAGCGCTGTAGAATGATGAGAGTCGTTGACTTAAAACAAATATATAATTTAGTTTATATAAACTTACTGTGTAATATGTATAATAATACTTGATAGGATTATATATGTACGAGTATATGTATGTACGTGTATGTACTATACGCATATGTAATACTAAATATATTTATTTCTAAACTATTTTTTACGCAAACAAACGAATACACATGCAAAGAGAGTAGACGCATTAAAGCATTGAAACGAATGTATGTATGTATATTATAGATACTAATTTATTATTTATTTAGTTAAATGAAAAATTTGGCGCATGTAAGTGAAAATGTTTAGGTATATATCTACTATATTATATGTATGCAGTATGTATGTTATTGTATAATCCGTTTTAAATAAACTGTACGAGAGAAGAATGCATTTGCAGTACTTTTTCGTTTAAATATACATTTTCTGTTTGCCAATTTAATTTCAAAAAACAAAAAAAAAAAAGAAATACAAAAATAAAAAAAAGAATTATGTGACATCTTTAGACAACCATTTATTCTTTTAACTTCCTATATATGAAAAGTACTACTTCTAAATAAATATATATATATATATATATGGTCAGTAATAAACATTAATGAACACAGTTACTTACTTTGTAATTATTTATGTATATCTATTTAGATCTTTTTATCTTAAATGTATGTACTGTGACTGCTTTGAAAGCAATTACATATATCGACATTCACAAACATATATATACATATATATATACATAAAAGAAATCTTAAAGATTCAATATAAAATTCAGACTCTAATAAATAACTTCTTTAGCATTACAACAAATTAGATATTTAAAAATAAAAATATTAAAATTATAACCTACTCGTATATATAACATGCATACTTTTTGAGGCTGCAAACTAAACATACATAAATACATACATACATACATACATAAACATCGCAATAAGTCGTAACTTCTTAACATAAAGAACTGAAAGAAAGATAATTAAGTTTTAAGTCAAATAGTAAAGAAGAAAAAAATCACTTCAATCAATCAATCAATCAAAACTAACAATTAAATTTAATATGAATACATACATGCATATAGTTATATATACATACATTCATTTAGAAATATAAATAAATAAATAAATCAAATAGCAAACAAATGACGAGATTATTGTAGCATATTTTTTATTAATAAAATAAAAAACAAATTACGCAAATGATTTTACAATAACAATCGGTTAAATTTCTTAAAAAATGTAGATAATGAATTACAAATTATAAAACATAAATATGTTTTTTAGACATATTGTTTTTTTTTTATATATGCCAGCCTTTTTAATTATGCCAAAATACATTTGCATTTATTGTTTTCACACATCATAACCTAAAACATCTATTTACATACTTACTTACTCGTATGTACATGCATTGGTGTGTATGTATGTACGTTGCAAAATAATACGATATCTAAATGCGAAGTTAACGTTTAAAGTAATAAAGTAAATAAATAAAAGACCAATAGTGTATGTAATAATAAGAATTCACTCTCTTTATATACATATGTACATATGTATATACATACTAATATATATATATCTTTCTCTCTCTCTCTGGTTGACTTATTTGTTTGTGATTTATGCAGGACTCAACTTTCAAATAAATAAATAAAATAAAATAAAAGTTTAATTGTTTAAAACTAAAGTGATTTTTGTGTTCTTTTTTTTCTTCTCTTAACAAAATAAAATAGGAAATATTACATTTGCATTCTAAAATTTCGGATTTTGCTGACGATTCTATTAAAATCCTTTTCCGAGTATTTTGTTGTAATCTATATTGAGTGCAAGTGCTTGTAGAATAATTTAGCGAGTTTTGAAACACAAATACCATACTTATATGTAATATATGTACTTTAGGTATGTAAAAAAGGGACTACAAAACTACAGAACAGATTCTTGAATCTCCAGCACATTGGTGATGGTCTGGAAACATCACTGCCTTCGATCCCTCGGAGTCAGTTTCGATGGATTGATAGTCTTTTTTTATTTCGAAGATTAATTACCTTGAACATATTTTTTTTTTTACTTCAAAGGCATATGTGCACACAAACATGTACCCTTAAGCCTGCTTACGTCAGAAAACAAAAACAAAAATTCGTTGTTTAACTATAAAACCAGCTGAAAAATAATATAATAAAAAGTGATGAATACAATTTTTTTCTTATCAACGGCATACATTTTTAGTGCTAAAGTTGATAAACAAGACGTCACAGCGTCTGATAGCCAAAGCAAACAAAGCAATTTTAGATACTTGCATTTATTTTTAAATTATGTTTATATATACTTTTTTTTATATATAATTTTCCCTTTTTTGTACTCCGACATCATGAGGTATAGTCACCTGTTGTATAGATAGTGAACTTGAAAATTAAATAATCTTGAGTTATCATGGGCACATAGTGATACTGCTGGAAGATTCCTATAAAAGTTACGAAATTGCTAAATTAATAGAATTTAATGTATTGTTAAACTACTAAACGACTCATTTTAAAAAAAATATTGGATCCTTTTGTTCCTATAGCCGATCCCCAGAAGGGCCTCCAAAAAAAGGTGTCTGGCGGTGAGGAAGATATTTTTGCTTCAAATTATCTGAAACCCGAAAATCCAAAAAAAATTTACTATTATAATGGAAGAATGCATGTAATGATCGAAGAAATAGTGAAAATTTTGATTTTTGACAAATTTTTTGTGAGAAATTCTACACTTCAAAGTGTCTTAAAAATTGAAATTGTTGTCAAAAATTTATTCTTTAGCCGGTGGGTTCAGTCGTTGCAAATAAATTTTGCTCACTGATTCTGAAAACAGCGTTTCGAGAAAAACGCATTTAAAGTTTTGCGAACCATTTACACTAAGTTAAACTACTCCGCCTTGCGCTTCGCCTATTTTCGTAAACCACGAGACGTCCTTAATGATACGATAATGTCTCCGACACTATTTGTCGGATCAACTTCAGATTTTTGGAAAATATTCTCAAAAATATGTACATAGGTTTGTGCATTCGAAAAATTCCTTCTTCGTCCTTACAACTGCATTTTTTGCAGTGATACAGCCACATCAGATCCATCTCTTATTGTAGTTAGAAGTGTTCCACCTTTCGCTAGCTCGTGCAGTTCCCTACGATGTCCCTCTGTTCGGACACCCACTTCAAATTTACTCAACAGCTTGTTCAGGGTACTTCTATAGTTTATCGACACTTTTCAATACATTTACCTGCAACACGGATACCTTTTTCAGATATTTCATTTAATTGATTTATACCCTCATAAATAATGTTTTATCTTCAAAAAGCACAGAAACTGCCTCCTTGACGTCATCATCGGCGAGCATCATCGAGGACAATTTTTTTCAACTCTTTGGATAAGTTCTGGCGTGGTGGCGCAGGAGGTGCGTGGCTCTTGCCTAACATCTGGTCGTCTTTAAGATATTATCTTCCTTATTTTTTAAACTGTTCCACTAGTACATCATGGTTTTCCCCAGACAAGAGTCGCTGTAATCCATTGGCATATCATTCATTATGGTTACTACTGATTTTCTTTGCTCGGTAAGGAACTTTATAACGTCACGATATTCGATTTTTCAGATTTCACTTTTCACTCCCGACTGTGTTGCTTGGTTAACATTGGCTAATAACAATGAAAACTCGTATTTATACATATATTATTATTATTATTATGAGGCGCTGAACACATTACGATCTCAATGAGCCTAATCATCCTCCTACAACACTCTCATGCCGCGAACATAAAAACGCTTCCTAGTATATTTGCAGTCAGTTAAGATCTCGGTGTGAATTTGAGCAACCACTTGTCGACTTCATGATTGCAATAAGTTCTGCTTGAAATACATGCAATGGTCTGATAGTCTGATGATCATAAGAATCAATAAAGTGAAGCGGAGCACTAAAAACTGATTTGTGTTTTAATTCAAAGTTAGCTCCATACAGTTACTGGCTTCAATGAGTGGATCTCACAGTCCATCGAGTTAAAGTGTCATCTAGTTTTGAGTCCTTTGTAAAAATGGCTAAGGCTCTCCAATTCAAGACCTTTATATTTTCACATTCGCAACTGTCTGGTTTGAATAAAGCAGAAATATAGGTTATGTAATCCAGCGAGAGATATAGATTTTAGGCGTTTCCTATACTGCGACTCCTCTCACTAATATCTGTCCCAAAAAATGGTATAGCTAAAAATTAATAAAAAAATGTTTTATAACAAAATTATCGAAAATTCGTTCTTTAATTAATAGAGTAATAAATATTAGTTATTTTATATTTTAATAATTTATTGTATTCCAAGGATTTTAATAGCTTTCAAACGATTTTTAAGGGACTGAAAATATGTTATCTCTTTGAATATTAAAATATTACTAATTCTTCCATAAAGCAAAAAATTCAAATAAACACAGAAATTAAAACAAATAGTGTTTTAATTAGATTCGATACGTTTTTTTCATGATGAAAAAAACAGGTATGAATTTTTTTTCTAGTTGCCTTCGGTTTCTCTCCCCTACCTTTTCGCACTGGATCTTCGTTGCGATCATTAAGACGAAAATACTTTTCTACGATGCTCTAGTATGATGGCAGGCTTTAGATGGAGAGGTCTGAAAGGATTCACAAACTTTCAATTATCACGATCACCGGAGCAAACAACACCAACTGCAGTGCTTCAGGATAAATTGAGTATAACAACAGCGAACCCAAGGGCTAAAAAGAGTTTCTGATAGCTACAATAGATGTGAAGAGCTGGAGCAAAGGGGCGGGGTTTTGCAAGCAAAGCTTTGTATATCTTTAGAGATGCTTCAAACAGAGATTAGAAGAGTAATTAAGCTGTTAAGCCATTGCAGTACCTCCCATGCCTAAACTTTGCTTATGTCACAGAATTTCTGCAGAAAGCCGACCTTCATTAAACGGGACTACATATTAGTGGACATTAAGACCTTATTTTCACATAGCACGAAATCGGTAGTGGTTGCACACTCTGTAACGAGGCGATTAAAGCACTGGCTGAGAAAAGAAGGTTTCTTATTTACTTGGTTTCAAGACAAACATACATCGAAGGCAATGAGATTGCTGATAAACTGAATACAGAGTATGTCCTTTGAGAACAAAATGTAACTTTGAACCCACCAGCTCCAGCTCAGGGAGGTGAAGCAAGCACAAGAAAGGACTGTGTTTCATCAGGCGTGCAAACTTTGGGAACGAGCGAAGGGCTACAGAATCGCGAAAATTATGTGCAAGACTTAAGACACGAAACTTACTAAGTTCTTATGGGCGAAAAAGAGCATACACTCCACACTGTTATAAGGAGTGTTACCTGTTGACATCGCATTACTTCAATTTAGGTCTGCTTGAGAACAATAAGTCGCAGCAAGTTCGAAGAATATGCCGAAACAGTGGAGCATGCGAGCACAGGGAAATACGGGGCCGATGAGATGACCCCTTGAAATTCCTTTTCCCTTCTTCCGGCATCCTCATTTCCATTGATACATTTGCAATCGCTCTAGCTTTTTTAGTTCGCCTGCTTTGTCGTGTTCGTGGTGCTCGTCACGAAAATTGAAAAACGAAATCAAAAGCAACGCGTCGCGATAAAATTTTGTGCCAAATTGGGCGCAACAGTTTCGGAAACATACGCTAAAATTGTAAAAGTGCATGATGAGAGTGCTGTTAGTCGTGCCCAGGTGTTTCGATGGCGTAAAGAGTTTAAGTTTAAGTAAAGGCTCGCATGATCAAGACGCAGGAGAAAATGATGATTATTGCTTTTTTTGATCGTCCGTGGAATCGTCCACAAAGAATTTCTTCCGTGCTACACCGCCCTCGGCGCGTCTCAATATTTGGCCTCTAAAGGGATCGTCGTGTTCCAACAACCGCCTTATTCGCCCGATGGTCAAAGGAACCCATTTGGAGTCGATTGAGGACATCCAGGCGGCCGAGACGAGGGTACTCGTGGACATCCCAGTCGAAGCGTTCCAGAAATGTTAGGAAACATGGAAAACGCACTGGAATCGTTGTATAGCTGCCCAAGGGGACTACTTTGAAGGGGATGGCAGAGTTGTAGAATAACTTTGAAATATACGGTTTTTATGGAATCAGTCTCATTATTTAATTGTCACATCTCGTACAAAACTTCCTTAAAACATCTCTAAAACTGTGAGCCTGATTTGTATTCAAACGTAGAAATAGCAAATCCAATCAGCTCCTCATCTTTTTGAATACGATTTAAATTTTGGTGGGCAAATCTCTTCCCTTTCTGATATATAATATATAATTTGCGCTTTGTAACCGCTGAAGCGATTTTCGGCCGAGCTCCTCCTCCTATTTGTGGTTTTGCGTCTTGATGTTTTTCCAACAAATGGAGGGACCTACAATTTACACTAAGCCGCCTCCGAACGGCTGATGGTTTTTTTACGAGGAGCCTTTATTTTATGTCCGGAATATACTCGGAGAAGTGGACATTCCCTGCCGAGGGGCGACCGCAAATAGAAAATTTCTTACAATTTACTAAATCTCTATTAATCAATCATGAAAGGCATACACTCGATGAATGGTAGATTTTTAAGAGAAAGGTAGCACGAAAAAGTCGAAAAACATTTAATGTCAGATAGCTATGAAGCCGGCTGCGAAGAGAGAATGAAACTACCTTTAAATTATTGTATCATGGTAGCTTTTATCTGAGACTTGCTAGAGTCAGCCAATACATCCTAACCTCTGTGCATTTGAATTTCATGTGATTTCTCACTAAAATTCGATTGCATTCTGAAACTGTGCATACAAGAGTTTTTGTATATACCATATTTTCCATTCACAATAGGCAATAGTTTTTGAACTAAAAAACATAATAATTATTTTTAGATACTTAGATGTGCAAGAAGATATCTTTCGGCGAGCAAAGTTGAATAAGAAGTGAACTCAAAGTAGCAGCTGTGAAAGAATGGGCTTTTATTAAATAAATAAAATATTTCTTACTTCATACATTTGCATTTCTAAAAAAGGAATATTCAATTCAAAAACTGCAAATTATCAAATAGTAAAAATAGAACCACCCGCACAAGAGTTGAGAGTATGGATATCACCGACATTTCGTATCAGCAGATTTGCAGTGCACGTACCGTGCAATCCGACCAAAAGGGTTTCTTCAATGAATTCTATTTGGAGGTAAAAGAAGGTTGCGGTGGCAAGTGGTTGAAACACTACTTCAGTCAGTTGAAGTCAAACGAGGCGCGCATACTATCGATCTTTAGTGATCGTGAAGTTTGTGATACGGTGTTGGGTGTACTGGAAAATGTTGCGCCCGTGTATAAGACTAAAGATGGCGTCTTCTCGGTGCAAAGACGTGCACAGGCGGACAAATTCAATTTATTGGGCGATTTCCAACAGGCTCTAGCGCATGCCAATTTGGCTGTAATGCGTGCACCAGCGAAGGGTGAGTGGTGAAAAGTTTGGGGTTTTTTTTCTTTTCTTTTCTAAAAACAAATATGTATTTATTGATTCACCTTCGCAGATGTTGATATTGATATCGATAATGGTCTTAGCCTAGCAATGGCTTATCGTTCGCGTGCTACAATTCTACTTAATTTGAGTGATGGTCAGACTGCGATAAGTGATCTTAAGTTGGCTGCCTCATATGGTTTGGAGTTAAAGGAGAATGTGGACTACTATATTAAATTGGCGAAAGCGTATGCTTGTAAGTATGATGTACACATAAGGAATTTTGTGAGGGAAGGTAATAGAAAGAGAGATTCACAGTTTTTATTGCATTTGATAGACCTTTATACTGGAAATTTCATATAACGATAATTTTAAATATCTAACAGTGGCTGATGGTAGGAAAGTCGCAGTTTTGGTGGCATCTAGCTCGAAGATTAGTTAATTTAAAGAAGATTTTAAAAGTTTACATAACTCTCGCTCTAGATTTTCAAAGCTTACCATATGCTTTGGAGTAATTTGAGCTGCAGGGTTATAGTAGGGACGGTTGCAAAAGGTTTGTGAAGTAGTAGCGTAAGTAGTGGGTTGTCGGCGGGTGATTAGATATAAATACGAGTTTTTATTGTTATTAGATAATTAGTCTTTAAGCTATTGCCAGACAAGCTACACGAGTCGTTATAAATTTCCTTACCAGGCAAAGAAAATCAGTTGCGACCACAGTGAATGGGATGTCATTGGTTTACGGCACAGTTTATTTAAACAAGAAAGGGAAGGGACGGGAAGATGATCCGATGCCGAGCAGGAGCATCGAGATGACGCCGTCAGAACTTATTCAAAATGTTGAAAAAATTGTGCTCGGCGTTGTTTAAGGTCTCATTATCAGCTGGGGAAACTCATGGCAACGGTTTTATTGATCGATTACAAAAATAAGATTCTATAACTGAAAAATATTACTTTTCAATATTAGTGTCTACAGGAAATCATTAAAGAGAAAAATTGACGAAAGCTGTGGTGCTTTCGCGCTACAAGAAGTCCGTCCACAAGAGTCGCGTTGCGCTGGTTGCAATGTGTAAGGAAGGTTTCAGCCCAGGCCTGACCCCGAATGAAGAAAGAGCTGAGTTTAGGAAATTGATCACCGATGATGTGGTCAAGGAAGCATTTTCGGCGTAGATAAAGTTGAAGATAAAGGGAAACCATTTTTTTTACGAGGATATATATCAATTAAATGAAAGATATTAAAAATGTATGCTTCACATATTCCGCGAACATAGAGACGTACCCTCGTATATGATGTTCTATAGGACTTCGTTAAGAAATTTGAAACTGATGGTAGTAAGAAGCTCCCTCTTGGGATTCGGTTAAGAGCTTTCGTGGATACTATTTTAACAAAGCGTAGAGAGAAAGTTTTTCTTCACTTTGCTTGGCATGTTTTCCGGTCGTCCTAAATGATTTTAGTTTAATTTTCGAAGCGGGAGTGCTGAGAGTAACAAGGTGGAGAAAGTGATAACCTCGGCTAAAGAACTCGAAGGTTAAAAGCTATATAACTCATTAGGGGTTGTCAGAAATGAAATTCGACTCGACAAAATTTTTCTATGTAATGAAGCAGATTTGGCTGAATAATGAATAAGCTGGTATAACAGTAGCAAGAAAAGAGCTCACCATGCCTTACTGCTGTGACTATCAAACTTTGATAACCTGGATTAATATTTATTTAAGAGGAATGAAAAGGCGATATTAAAAAAGAGGATAGTAAAATTATGTATGTATATGTTAGCAGCCGGAGGCTCTGGATTCGAGCTATGGTAAGATCAGTATCTAAATATTTTTTTCTTAACTCGTTCAACCTCTCGTCGAGGAACACCTTTGAGTGCATTTCTGATATGAAATATGAATACTATTTTTGTCTTTTCTTTCAGTAATCGGCGAAACGGCACGCTCTGAAATATCTCTCAAGATTGCAGAGAAACTTTCAGGAAATATTGCGCTGAGAGAGGCCTTCGAAAAGGAACTATCACTTATAAAATCTTTTGAAAGGAACCAACCTGCTGTAGCACCCCCACTGGCAAGTGGAGAAAACTCCGCGTTGAATGGTGCCTCCAACCTAGTAAAATTGGCCGAGACAAAAGACAAAGGACGTTTCATTGTTGCTGATGGTTTTATAAAAACCGGTGATGTTGTCTTGTGTGAGAATCCAATTACTGCCTGCTTATCGCCAACATACTTCGGTAGTCACTGTCATCATTGTTTCGAGAGGTATGCACATTAGTCGCTTATGAGGTAATGAGGAGAAATTTAATTTGTTTACTTCGAACTCTCAAACGACGTTTGAGTTTAGCCAACCAACAATATGCAAAAGAAATTTAAATATTTCCACACATCACTGCTAATATTGTGGATGTTACTTAAATCAAACAAAGACTGATTTATGCGAAAATGTTCCATGTCTTAATTTTTCTTCCGAAAAAAAAATTAAATAAAAAGTGTTAAACATGTGAAAAATATTAGCATATTATGTAAATAAATATTCACACATGTAAATGTACACGAATATAATCATATTTAAATCTACTTACATGTGTGAATGTATGTATATAATGTGCACTTATATATATACATATGTACCGGGATGTTAGTTGAAGTTTGCCGGTTTCACTAGTAGATGTCGCTAGCAATATGTATAAATTTCTATGATTTGGCATGTATGTAATTTTTTTCTATTGACATTAACAAAAATACGCAAGTCACATTCAGCCAAAATAATAGCGTCATATTTGTTTACCTCAGGGAATATGTCGAGTTTTGTTCCAAGTAAATCGCATTTGCACGAATGCTTTTCTTATTTCATTAAAAAAAAAGCAGCTGAAGCTGGTAGAAACTCATGGTGAACATGCTCCAGTGATTAGAACATGTGAGATATGGTTTCGTCAATTTAAAAGTGGAGATTTCGATTTGACAGACAATGAACATCCTGGTGCAGCGAAAAAGTTCGAAGACGAGGAATTGCATGTTGATCCACCCCAATCGCAACAAAAATTGGCAGAAGCACTACATGTGACTCGAGGAGCAATTTGCCAACGTTTAAAAGCCATGGGAAAGATCCAGAAGTATGGAAAATGGGTGCCACACCAGCTGAACGATAGACAAATAGAAAATCGAAAAACCGATTGCATTCCAGCTGATTCAACGATTCGAAAGGAAATCTTTTCTGCATTGAGAACCCGAATCGAAAAAAAATCATGGCTTTCCCCTGGTGAAGCTGGCCCATCGACTGCAAGGCCAAATCGCTTTGGCCGTAAGACAAGGCTCTGTGCTTGGTGGGACCAGTGTGGTGTGGTGTACTACGAGTTGTTAAAACCTGGTGAAACGGTGAACACGGATCGCTACCGACAACAAATCATCAATTTGAATCATGCGTTGATCGAAAAACGGTGGGAATGGGCCCGAAGACATGGTAAAGTTATCTTGCAACATGACAACGCGCTGTCTCATACCGCTAAACTGGTAAACAATATTAAAAACACTTAATTGGGAAATGTTATCGCACCCGCCGTACTCTCCAGACCTCGCCCCGTCCGACTATCACCTTTTCGCATCGATGGGACACTCCCTTGCAGAGCAGTGCTTCGCTAATTTTGAAGAAGTCGAAAAATGGCTCGTCGAATGGTTTGCCTCGAAAAGAAAAAGTTTTTTTGGAATGGTATCCATAATTTGCCTGAGAGATGGGCGAAATGTGTAGAAACCATTGGTCAATACTTTGAATAAAAAAATTTTGAGGTTCTTTTGAAATATATAAAGGGTAAGGGCAACTATCCATCTTACATGCCTCACAGCCGTACCACTCGACTGGAAGAGAATATACAAACACGAGTACTTACTGCAGGAGAACCGTCAGTAACGGCATCGGCAAGCGGTCACAACTTTTCACTTACATGGTGCTCTCTCTAAGAGACGATTTGGCCATTTTTAGTATTAGAATAATTAATATTAAGCCCAACGAATACCCTCCACCCGCCCAACCAATACGAGTGGCGACATCCGCATAACGTACGGAATATCCCGAGTCATGATTGTTAAGCGTCGAGATTTAAAACTGTTCAGCTACAGAAAAAATAATTATTCAACAGCTGAAATGTAGTAATTATGGATTTTTGAAATTTAATTGTTGAGAGAAGCAAGAATAGTTTTTTTGATGCTAAAAATGAGTCAGAGAGATCGAAGGTGCTGGAATGAAAATTAAAATTGTGACACAATAGGCGAAAAGCTTCATTCAATTCATAATTTGTTTTACATTACTTTAATAGCAAAAGGCCTAAACTGGCTAGGTACACGAGTTGGCACATTAAAGTTTACCTCAGATAAGAGCCATTAAGAAGTTTCACTACGAACAGGTGGAAAGTGACTTGAATTCACTTGGTATTCCCAACTGGTGTCAAACAGCGAAAAGAAGTGAAGAATGGCGCACTATAATTGATTCGGCAATAATCGTGTAAGCGGTGCCAACGCCAATAAAGGAGAAGAAAGGTTCTATATCAGTGAACCATTGACCTCATCAAAGTCGTATAAAGTGCTTTATAAATATGTCATGATCTGTCATATTTTTTCCATTGTATTCAGTAATGTTTACAATTTCATCTTGGCAAGATACATGACAAACAACAACAACTACTTGAAAACGACAACAATTTTTTTTTTAAATCATCTTCCCCGTTGGGGCTCACTTTCATCTGAGTGATGCGGTAAATAAACTAAACTGTCGATTCTGGTGTGAAGAAAATGCATAAATTATTCATGAACAACCACTAAATTCACCTAAATTGACAGTTTGTGGCTTTGGTCTGGTGGAATCATCGGTCCGCACTTCCATCGAAATAAGGCTGGTATCACCATTACTGTCAATGGAGAGCGGTATAGATCGATGATAACCAACTTATTATGGCCACAATTGGACGAAATTGATCTTAATAGCATCTGGTTCCAACAAAGCGGGGCTACGTGTCACACAGCACGTGCAACAATCGAATTATTGCGAGAGAGGTTCGAAGTTTTGATTATTTCAAGAAATTGTGACATTCAATGAAAGGCCTCCAAGAAGTTGTGATTCAACACTATAAGATTACTACTTTTGGAGTTATTTTAAGTCATTGGAATTTAGCAATAAATCAGACTCTTTTCAAGTCTTTAAAAGTCAATATTTAACGTGCTATACATGAGACATGTGACTTGATTTCGTGGAAAAAGTGTTCAAAATTTGAGTTCATCGAATTCGTTCCCGCAAAAAAAGTCGTGGAGGCCACTTGAATGAAGTTGTATTCAGAAATTATTGGAACGAGTGTACTATTAAACATAAAAAACATTTGAATTTACTTAACAATTAGTCTGTGTGTGTTTTTTTAAAGAAATCATATCACTCTTATTGGAAAACCCTATACCATTGACACTGTAGCGATTTTCGGCATACATAATTTTATACTTGTATACATGTGTATATTAAATGTGGTACATTTATGACTATAAATACTATACTAAATAGAAATAATTTAAAATGCATTAGCGCTAAATAAATATTTTTACACTTTTAGACTAATTACTCCAATACCATGTGTTAATTGCTCTGGAATTGCTTTCTGTTCGGCACAATGTATGGGCGAAGCATGTGACAGTTATCATCGTTTTGAATGTCAGTATATGGACCTTTATATAGGTATGTAATTCAAATTAATTATGACTAAAAATAAGCGTAAAAGGTAGTTATTTAAAAAAAAAATTATAATTTCTAAAGTATTTATAACCATCAGTAGATTGAGGGATGCCGTTGAAGCTGTGTGAGATGGGCTCGTACAGCAGCAAGTTCAACGTCTAAACTAAAAAAAAATAAAAAAAAATACTTTTTAACTCGCTATAAGTAATAAAAGTTTAATTGCTTGGGTTTTAGTTAGCAAATTAAAACAAAAAAAAAACATTTTATTTACGATCGCTTCTAATTCCCTCTGAGTGTATTTCTAACATGAAAAAATATAGTTGGCGCTTTGTAACAGCTGAAGCGATTTTCGGCAGAGCTTCTGCTCCAATTTGTGCAGTACGTCTTGATATTTTAAATGGAGTAATCTACAGTTTATAGTAAGCCTCCTCCGAACGTCTGTTGGTTTTAATGGGGAGCTGTTTAGTACATGTCAGAAATACACTAGAGAAGTCCGCAATTAAAAAAATTAACTTCAGTTTTTATGGAAAAAAGCTTCAACATCACCGCCTCGGAAGGGGCTCAGAATAAATATTAAGCTTCCTCATTTTGTCGGGAAAAGATCCAGATCATAAATTAGAGGCTGCAACAGTTATAAAGAGTCAGTAATGTATATATAATATGAGTCGAAATATTTTTCACGAAAGATGGACTCAACCTCAACATACCCAACGTATGTCCCGCATGTTGAAAGTCTTTGCACAACACTAACCACCACTTTACATGCTCCATGAAACCGACGCATCTAACTCCCCTCCCCCTCTGGTTCGAACTGCTCCAAACAGCTCGTTTCCTGGACCTCCCGTTAGTGGTCCTCGGTGACATAGATAAATTAGCCTGTCTCTAAGAGGGGATAGTTAACTGCTACAACAACTGGTAATGATTAGTGACTTGTTGAGTTTGGTTTTTGTTCGTCGAGAGAGGACTTTACTTTTCAATTGCCTACTCAATCCAAAGTAGCAACAAAAGTATTGGCAAAAGTGATTCTGCGCTGGATTTGTTGATGTTTCAAGAGAGGCGAAATTATAAACTTTAATGTTATGACTGTCAACAGTGACGTGGGAGCCGAGTCGCAAGTGCGATGACTGTTTATTTGATTATAGGAGATATTTCGTCCCATATGCTTCGCTTCCTCATACAGTCCGGAGAAAGCAAAACTCACGGTGTGACTATTTACGCCAAAGATAACAATACCTTAACGTACGCCAGCAGTTGTAAACACTTATAGATGTTTGTACCTTCTCTATTCAGTTCTTAAACCTGCATTAGAGTTTCGAATTCATCTGGAGGTGGCGTCCGATTTTGAGGTCTCTCCTCGATATTAGTTATATGCTCAAGGGTAGAAAGACAGTATGTTCCAGATTCGCAATAATAACCTCGAATCGCTGGAGAAATGGTTGGTGTTTTTGCCAACATTCAAGACAATCATTCGGTCCGTGACACCTAACTGAAGAAACTACTAATTTTTCTCTATACTGAGAATCAAGATAGACCTTTAATCTCACATATACACTATTTAAGTAGTAGTTAAGTAGATTCTCCCAATTTGTGATCATAATGAGATGGTTTTCAGCAGAATCTACTAAGATTCTAAGGCAGTATCATTCTTGCAAACGCCTACGCAAAGCAGAACCACCGTTAAGAGGGGCGTATAGGAACTGAGCACAACAATAAAACACCGAACTACTAGACGACCGACTACAGACAGACACTAAACTTTATTCCGTAAGAATACATCTACTCTTCACGAGTTATAACCCTGTATATGACGTATTTGAAACTAAAAAGCAAGTACTCGAGTAGCTTCATTAGATCCGTGAACTTATCACAGTTAAGGTCCGGAAATATTAAGCTGCTGACTATCTGACTAATTAAGAACAATTTTTAAAACCGATAAAGACTGAAAAAGGCTACCGTCACCGGTATTACAAACATATATAAGAGCAGCCGAAGAAAGCATCCCAAATGTGATGGTCATAAATCTTTTCCGCTGAAACTCAATCTAGATTAAAACTATACCACTTTATCTACTTTTAATAAATAAGTTTTCAAAGTCTTCCAATCAATCAAAGAAGGGGTCTTTTAACAATCTTCACTTTCTTTCAAGGTTCCGGCATGTCGATACTCAGCTACTTGGCGCTACGTGTGTTCACCCAAGCAAAGAGCGTCGAAAGTGCTCTCAAGGACGCGAACGCAATGTATGAGAATCTTTGTGCGCACGTTGAGAGTCGACAAGCTGAAGATTACCTACAACGTTCTCTAATGGCTGCATTTCTACTACGTTGCTTGCAGAAAGCACAATACTTTGGACATCGTAAAAGTGAAGGCGTTAATCCAACCGCAGTCGAATTACAGGTGGGCACTGCACTACTAGGACTACTACAAGTTTTGCAATATAATGCGCATGAGGTTTTCGAAACGAAAATCACCGAGGAACATCATTTCGAAGGTTCCAAAGTTGTGTACGTAGGCGCAGCAATATATTCAACCGGAGCTTACTTCAATCACGAATGTTGGCCGAGTGTGGCACGTTATTTTGTTGGAAAAAAGCTAGTACTAACAACCATCAAACCCCATCAACCGAACGAACTGCTAGCCGAGAATTATGGTCCAATATTCACTAAAAATAATTTAAAAGAGCGTCAAAGAGCATTACGTGGACGTTACTTGTTCGACTGTAAGTGTATGGCCTGTCAGGAGAATTGGCCAACAATACATAAAATTGATAAGCAAGTTAGATTTCGTTGTCCAACGCCGAATTGTATTAATGTTCTGAAGTTTCCAAAGGATTTAGCCAAAGATGTACGCTGTGCACGTTGTCGGAAGAATGTTTCGTTAAAAACGAGTGTTGCGAAAATGATACAAATAGAGGAGCTCTATCGTAAAGCTGCTGAAGACATGCACAAACAAAATGTTTCCGAGGCAATCGAGCAATTTAAGGAAGGTATCGAAATGTTTTTCGAAATTGCAGTTCTGCCTCACAAGGATACCATCATAGCACAGCATTCGTTGATAAAATGTCTAGCCGATAAAGGCACTACATTTATATAGGTGGGGACACGGAATGTAAAGCTCATTTTTCAGCATTTCCCATTCGGAGCGGGACTCTCAGAACGTTGATAGATCAATTTAAAAAAAAACTCTGTTAAATTAAAATTAAAAAATTTGTATGATAATATTACTGTTTATTAATTTTTTCCATAAAGTGTTTCTATTTTAAGCTGTCGGGAGGGATGCAAGGAGAACAGGCTTAGGTGAGCACGCAAAAAGGGGATTAGTGTCATGCGTAGACTCGATGTATGCAGAACACAATAAATTAGCGCTTTTATAACCACTGAAGCGATTTTAGGCCGAGCTCCTCCTCCAATTTGAGGTGTGCGTTCTGATGTTCTGATGTTTTTCCAACAAATGTAGGGGCCTGCAGTTTATACTAAGCCCCCTCCGAACGGCTGATGGTTTTTTATGTGTAAAATACACTCAGAGGGGTTGACATTCCCTACCGCCATTTGAAAAATTAACTTTTATTAAGGCAAGTTAATTCCAATTATTCCGTCTGATCCGTGGAGAGGGTTCAGCTTCCAGCAAGTGTCTGCAGACATTGCTTTCTCAGCATAACATAACTAGCATCTAACCAAGCAAATGGCGACAAGCTCCGTGTTATGGTCTTGAAGATTCCATATTTGTTGTTCTACAATTATTATCTTTAAAATATGCTAGAAGTTTTAAAAAAATGTCTTAAAAATTAACTTTCATATCCATAATTATTAAAATCAAATTAATTAATGGATTAATTAAATGTTAAAAAAATTTCCTGCGAACGACAATATTGTCGTGAGAACAATTTACCATTAATTAAAAAAATTTCGCATCTGGCACCACTACAAAATCATATGGCATTTGTTTATGTATAACAGCGCTCAGTTGGTGTGAAATTTATAAACAATTTGTACAATTTTCTATTATTAATTGAATTAAACTAACAATGATTAAGCGACCACAAAGCGGTGAAACTGAAGAGGACATATTGCGCATGCAAAATGAATTTTTATCACAAAGAGCCAAGAATCCCAAATTGCAACCGGCGGCACAATGTGTGAAAGTGCAGAAAGGTAGATGTACATAAATAAATATATTTTTTTATACTTATCCCCTAAATTGAATTATACTTTCCATTTAGAACCTAAAAAGTCATTGTTCGTAAGGAATCGACGGAAGGATAGTGAGAAAGGTGCGAGTGCCAATGCTGATCAGCCACCCAGGAATGCGTTGCCTATTTCGCACGTTCAAAAACAAATCTTGGGTGAAATTCATGAGAAAATCGTGGGAGATGTGAATGTGAAACCAGTGGAAAATTTTAGTGAGATTGTGCTTGGTGATATTGTAGAGCGTAAATTTGATGCGCCAATGCTGAATGATAAAAGCAATGTGGAGGCTATAGCATTTCCCACCATAGAAAGAACAGTTTTAATTGTAAGTTATAAAGCTGTATGTCTAATACCAAACTAAGAATATAACTATTTTATTTAAAATAGAAACCTGTAAAAGCGGGAAAGAGCATATTTGCATCCAACGATGCTGGAAAAAAGCAGCAGTTCAACAGAAATGTTGCATCAGTGAACACTGAAGATTTGACGAAATTGTATGGCAGTGAAAGTGTAATTGTCAATAACTCGCAAATTGCAACTGAAGTGCACAAAGAAAATTTAGATCTTTTGAGCAAAATGCCAAAGGACGAAATTTTAGCTGAAAGAGAAAAACTGCTGAATTCAATTGGTAGGTTATTAAAAATAATAAGAAGAACTTGTAATTAACTTTTATATGCCCATTTTTGTGTGTTTCTTCCAAAAGATCCTACACTCTTGACATTATTGAAGAAGAAACGTCAAGAAAAGTTGAATCCTCCAGCTTCTATACCAGAAAGCAGTATCAAAGTCTCTAAAGATCGTGAAAAATCTGCTGCTCCGGAACCTATGGATGTGAGTGACGTGTTGACGCCATCAAATGCTGCCTTTGATATAATACAACAAAGTGAGGCAGAAAACTGGGTGCACTTTGATGTAGTTGAAACAGATAAACTAAAGTGGATGCGTGATGTAGACGAAAGTGCATCACAAATGAAACCAGGCGAAAAATTCGATGCACGTTTTGATTGGAAAGGCGTTCTTCTACCATACTCAGTTGATACAATCTCCAATAGAAGCAAGCCTGACAAAAATACGCCAGTAAACGATGATAGAGAACTTTACCTGCATGGTGACGAACCTCATCGACCTGGCTATACGCTGCAAGAACTTTTTCGTTTAGCACGGTAATTTTCAAAGTAAATATTAATTTGCAAAGCAATTTAAGAACTATTTCTTTCACATACAGCTCGAATGTAATGCAACAACGTATATCAGCATTTGGCGCTATTGGTGGTATTTTAAGTATATACAATCAGGGCTTCTATGATGGTGTCCTAGAGTTACCAATTTCGAAAATATTCTTCTTACTACGTTTCGGTCTCGATGACAATACGCCAGCGGTTTTGGAAGTCGCCTCCAGAGCGCTTGCCTACCTCTTTTACAATGAAGCAGATGAGGTATGATATGATTAATATTTAATGAAATTAATTGTAACAACTGAATTCTTATAATATTTACATCACAGACACTGTTGGATTTCATTTTCGAAAATCCAGGCTGTCATTGGCAGCCACGTTTAGAGACTGCGGATATGTCTGCCGATATTAAAGAACTCAATGCTTTGGAAAGTCTACAAAAACAAATGCGTCAGTTGCAAGTTAACGATGAGGGCAATCGTTCCTTATTTCGCAGTGATTTCGAGGATAATGAAAGTGAAAGTAAAACTTCTATGAGCGATTTTCAATTAGCCGAAACGAATTTAATGGAATGTTTACTGCGTACAAATATTTTGCAACGCATATAGTAAGTGATTTTTTCTAGTTATTTTCCTTTAAATAAATCAATGTGTTTTGCCATGTTTAGTTTTATATTGAACACTGTTAAGCCGGAAAATAGTACCGTGACATCGTGTTTAAAAATATTAATACGCTTGGCCCGCACCAACTCAGACATTGCTGGCAAAATTGTCGCAAATACTGATTTAATGCATTGTGTTTTCAAATATTTCCTGCCCGATTTGAGTCGCATTGGTAAGTAAATACAATAAGGAAAATTAGCATTGAATAAATGTATTAGGTAACCAATATCAATATATTTTCCATATCTTTTATAGAAACAAATTTGGCTACACCGCAATTTTATTATTATCCACAATTTTTATGCTTAAAGCTGTTGCGTATTTTAATAACACAAAATCTTGGCATTGCTGTGAGATTAATGAACTTGCAGTTAACACAAATTTTGATCAATTATTTGTCCTATCGTGCAGATATTCAAGTTTGTACACCATTGACGCACATTTTTAACTTGTTTATATAAACAAAAATCAAAAACATTTATTTTCTCTTACAGGATGTAATGATTAAAGTGCAAATAGAGTGTTTACGTATTGTGCGTTGCCTACTTTTACTGCGTATTGACGATTCACTTTACAGGTGCGTTTTGTTAATTCTTACTATTGTAATTAATTTTCTATTTACATAAACTAATTAGGTAATTTTAGTTGAATTTGGCTATTTTCCACTGCACAATCAATCCGAAAATGTTGAAAATAACAGTTTTAATATCACTGGATTTGTTTTAATGTAACACTCGGTAGTTAGAAATGCCGTTTCACAGCCATCAGCTCCACCTGTTTTGAGTTTGAGAATATTTAAATAAAAATATTTGTTAATAATTTAATTGCACTAACTTTGTGTGCCACAAGTTGTATGTAGCTGTTCTACAACCGGTACAAATTCAGGCGGCAATATTTCCAAGAGATTATCCAAATGCACTATGTTGTCCGCATCGATCTGCGTGAGGAATTTGCAAAACAATTAGTAGTTTTTTGGTTGTAAATTACGTAAAATTTAGTTTTTTTTTATTTATCAATTGACTTCTTAGTTTTAAACAGATTTTTTATATTATAATTAATTTTTGATTTATTTTTTATTTGAACTTTTATTTTATTTGACTTTTTTTATTTAGTTTTGTAACTTTTTGTTTTAGATTTCAGTTGCAGTTCTGGTTTTTATTTTTTTCGTTTTTTATCGTTCTTCATTTTTAAATCTTATAAAATTATTATTCTTTTGTATTAATATTTTTAGTAATTTAAATTATTTTGGTTTAATTTTTAATTTATATTATATACATAAATATTTTAAGCCTTCCCTTACCAAACCAATTTTATCGAGTATACAATGTACAAAGCATTTCAATTGCTTATCGTTAGGCATTTTTCCAGTTTCCTTCGCCTGTATAAACAAGTCTAGAAAATAAATTGAGTTTTTATTTTAATTTTTATTTTATATTTTTTTATTAGGGTTTTTATTGTTTTTTTTTGTTTTTTTTTTTGTTTTTTTTTTGTTTTTTTTTTGTTTTTTTTTTTTTGTTTTTTTTTTTGTTTTTTCTTTATTTTTTCTTTGTTTTCTTCTAAATTATCTTCTTGAATTAATAAATTAATTAATTATTTATAACTGTTTCATTATAGAAAAGAGCTTAAACATACCTTCGGAGACGCCAGTTTCCTTAACACATAGATTTGTTAACTTTTTCGCACCTGAACGCATATGTTTGGGCACCTCTAACTATTTTAAAGCAGAAAATTGTAAAATATAATATTGTTTTCGACAAAACTAACTTCCAATATCCACTCACACTTTGCACATTCCCCAACAAATTGCACTGATAAATAATTAATAAAATCGCCAACCGTCTGTAGTTCATCTTGTTAGTCGTCTTTACTATTTGAAAACTTTAAAGAAGTGATTTAAGAGCAAAAATGTTTGCTTATATATTGTTAGTATTTCCCAGATAATATCATTTGTTTGTAAATATGTATATATATTTTTTTTCTTCTAATTTTCCACGGCAAGTGTAGCAGCTTGGACTCCGCCTTCTATAATATGCTACAATGGCACAGCAATTACTTAAAGTTCGAAGTGGGCAGTCCATATTTGCTGCGACAGCACGCTTCAGCTTTATTAATGGCAATTAGTAGCGAACCTTACAGTGCAAAAACGAATCGTGTTTTAAGCGAGTTGCTAAGTAAATGTTGTTGCGAGTGGTTTTATCGTGCAACACGAAATGAAGTTACAGAGGTAATATCTTACTTGAGTTTTTAAACATTTACGCAATGTTGTTTAATATATTTGCATTGAATTTTTCATATATTTTTGCAGTTTTCACATACAACGCTACTCAGTGCCTGCCTGCATGTTGTGACTTGGGCCTTCCAAAGGGATGAAGTTGTATATTTTCATGAATATATTGTAAAATATTTGCGTGAATTTTTACTTTCCGCATCATTTAACAAATATATAAGCCAACTTATGTAAGTTGAAATATATATATGTATATATATATTTTTTTTTAAATACATACACATTAAATAATAATAATAATAATTTATCCTCCTTTTAAAACCAAACAGCACCTCCTCAGTAATTTTACGCAAGTCAGGCGATCGTCGTTACGTGCATACACCTTTACCTAATGTGGGTGCTGTATTGTTGAATGAAAATGGTCCACAATTGATTATACCACAAGCTTATAGCGTTTATTTTCAAACCACTTTATGGCGTCTCATGGAGTTACAAGCGTGCCAAAATCATAACGCAGATAATAAACTGCTAGTAGATGCTTTAATGTCGCCGTCAATAGTAGCGAGTCTTGTGGAGTATCTAACTTTACTCACAACTAATTTAAATCATTATTTATGTAGCAATTTTTATGCGAAAATTGAAGTGAAATTTGTTTATAAACTTTTGAATTGTGTTGATTTGTTAAAGCATTTCAATTCAGCACAAATACTACAACTTGCCTATAACTACCTCTGCTGTCTCGGTGCGGAGCATATACAGGAGATTGAACAACTTTTCCAAGGCATAATATTCAATACGAAATATCTGAATGTCTCCGATTTGGCGTTGAATAAGTGGAAAGATGTTTTCGTGAGTTTAGTGCAAACGCATTACATTATCGTGGTGAGTATTTAATTTTTTATTGTTTCCTTATAAAGACATGAAATTTGTTTATAAAATTGTTACAATCAATCAATAATTTTTAATATTTCGATATTTTTTTAATTTTTTGAATAACTTGTTTTTATTTTATTTATTACTAAAAAACTATAAAAAACACTCGAAAGGAGTAGGAAAATGAAAAATATATATATTCTAAATGTCGTTTTGTTAATAATTCTTTAATATTTCTTTTATTTTTTAAGTAACCCAAACATATATATAGAAGTAAAACAAAAAATAACAAAAACTATAAAATATTCAAAAGCTTGAGATCAGTAAGAAAAATAAAAAAATATGTTTTTTAAATAAATGTTCAGTATTTTTTAATTAATTAAATATTATTTTTAAAATTTCCTTTCTTTTATTATTATTATCAATATATAAAATATCAAAATTTAAAAAAAAATTTTTATTAAGTTTTTTTTAATTCTTTAATTTTTTATTTTTAATTTTTAAATTTTTTCTACGCCTCATAATACATTTTAGGTAATCCAAATATTTATATAGAAATAAAGTAAAAATTACGAAAACTAAGAAATATTCAAATATTTTGAACTAGTAAGGAATATAAATAATATAACATGTTTTTTTAAATATTTTTTTTTTGTATATTTTTTTTGGATTTTTTTTTATTTTTTTGTTTTTAATTTTACCAATTATTTTTAATATAGTTTCAATATTTTTTGTAAATTTTTTTTATTTTAAATTTGTATTAAGCGTCCTACTAAATTTTGTATATTCTAAATATATAGAAATGAAATCAAAATTATTAAAAAAAAAATATTCGAAGCTAGTAAGGAATAAAAATAAAATTGATAAATTTTCAGTATTTCTTTTTAATATCCCAACTATTCTTAATATTATTTTAATATTTGCTAAATTTCTTAATTCTTTATTTTTTGTGTTTTAATATCCAAATAAAGCAAATAAAATAAAAATTACAGGCACTAAAATAATTTTTGAAACCAATAAAAATATATTTTTCAAAAATATTTTCATTTTTCTTTAATATATCTTTGAATATTTTTTTAAATTTTTTAATTTCTTCCTAAACATGTTTTCAATTTTATATAATCCAATCAATTATAAAAAAATTTAAAAAATACCAGCATGGGATACTAAAAATATACGAATATTTTTTTAAATATATTTTCAATTTTCCCCCCATATTTTTTACATTTTTTAATCTAAATTTTAAATTTTACTTAATATAAAAAAACAAAAAAAAAACAAAAATATTTGAAACCAGTACGGAAAATTAAAAATAAAAGTTATAAGAGCACGTTTACATAATTTTTTTCTTTTACCACTAGGAATCGTCAAATATAAGTTTGTCAAAGTCTTCGCATACCAACGCTATTTTATCACGTGATTGGCCATATTTTTTCTTCAAGTTAATGCTGCAAAACTTCATCGATAATTCCGCGCAAAAGACAACAGTTGATTTCACTGGTAAATTATAGCAAATGCATATTTGTATATTTCTCTATGCGTTCTAACTTACAATTATCTGTTAAACCTCTCTCTCTGTAATCTTATAGAGCGTGATGTTCTGGAAATGACTCTCATGCTGGTCACTCAACTGGAGGACTCAAGTACCGATTTGAAAATTGTCACACCTACCGAAGAATTAATGTATGCTATGGCCGCTTTTATGGGTCCAGAAAGTGAGTTTTTGACAGATGAAATACGTCCGCTGATACGTAAGCATTTGCTACGATTTTATGGTAAATACAAGGACTATACATTTGAGTTCGACAAAGCGGCATTAGGTATGTATTCAAGTTTTTTTTTTGTATTTTAAACAAATAAGCTTTGATTTCGGAAAATTCTTTCAGGCAAATGCACATTTGAAAGTTTATACTCGCTATTCGTCGATCACTTTCAGGCCACCAGCTATGGCGATGAATTATTTGGCTCCTTAGTATTAGTACCGATGGCACAAAAGTATGATAGTAAATGGCGTCGGCGCATGTGGTCGGATTATGCGCCAGCGCTTTGCTACTTGAATTGTGATGAATCACTGGTAAATAATTAGAACCCCCGCAAATCTTTGAATTCCTTTCAATAAGCAATTTTATATCACTTTCAGCTCATGAATGGCATAAGTGCATATTTGGAGCCTGTGGAAGAGGAAGAGTCCTTAATAAAGTCTTATGCGCTTGCTTTAAGCACGAATGATGTGCGTGCTGGTAGTTTACCTTATAAAATTGCTAAATATCATGTCGAACATTTTAAAAGGAAATCACAAAAATAAAAGAACGCGTTTTTCTTCATTATTGTATATAATAATAAAATGCATATTTAAATGAAAATTAATTTTAATCAATGCAGCAATAAATTTAACTTCATATTAATATGACATTCAACTCGATGGCACTTTTAAATACTTATTAATATTTGTATATGTATTAAAGGAGAGGTTTAAAGAAAAGCATTAAGAGAAAGATGTGCTCACATAAATTAAAAATTAAAAAGCAAAAAAAACAAAAATATAAGCTTTTCATTATTACCGTTAATTCAATTTAAGCTTTACACTTGTGTTATATAAATATATATATATTTTTTTAATTATACACTTTGTTCCCATAGATAGCTTTTAGATGCACCCACTGATATGCACGTGTCTACGTGTGTATGTATGTAAGACAAATTTAATTATCGCGTTGGCGTGGTAAAGTTTTCTTCACATTTTGTTCAAATGACATATCGTTGCACTGCAATTGACATTAATTAACCCCAAAAGTATAGTTTTAGCTAAATAACACGTATGTCGGATCGGCTTATGTATGTTTGGATAGGTATATGAATACGCATGAGTTAGTAGGTAAATTTGTATTGTATATGTGTCTTAGCACAAAAATAATCACACTTCCGTGACCAAAATAATTTGATAGGCTCAGAAGCAACCAAACCTTTTCGTTGTTTAGAAAAGAAAATTCGAGCTTCTATATGAGTTTCGACGGTTTTTATTGTTGTTGTTGTAGTGTTAGGTAAACCCGCTTAAAAGGAAAGAGGGATATTCGAAGTCATCTAAGACATCTAACGGGAGATCCAAGAAAAAAACTATTTCGAAGAGTACGGACCAAAGGGACACACTTTTTCATAGATGAGTAAGCTTTGTTGGGTATGCCAAGTGGTGATTAGTGTTTTGCGGGGACTCATTACATGCAGGACATACGTCCGATCGAGTCTGGATAAGTAAGAGTTGAATTTGCTACAGTATTCGGACCTTAATAGTGTTAAAACTACGGAACTTAAGCTCTTCGTCTGCCATGAGCGATGGTTGGGTTCCTTCCTATTACACCTCTGTGAATAGTACTCAGATCCTGTCAGTAGCAGAATGGCGTCCGTAAAGTCACATACTCTTCCAGCCTGAACTGGCATGTTTCACTGTAAAAATGGTGTGCATTTGTGATCAGGAGGATTCCTGTAATGGTCCTCAAGGCGGTGTTCTTATTCTGAGTCTTTCCTGTTGTTGTTGTTGTTGTTGTAGCGGCTACGTTTACCGCTTAGGGACAGCTTAATTAATCTAAGTCGCCGAGGCCATCTAACGGAAGGTTCAGGAAACGTGCTGTTTCGAGGGGATTAGACCAGAGGGAGGAAGGGGTTAGATGTGTCGACTTAAGAGGGCATTAGTGACGTGCGGAGACTCTCCACATCCAGGACATATGTACGTTGAGTATGTTGGGTCGAGTCTGCTACAATATCCAGACCTAAGTTGCGCCAATGTCACGCGGGTCTCTCGCGGCAGCTCGAGCTCGTTGTTTGTAATAGGTGGTAGTTTTTCTGTGAACAAGCCATTCACGGGAAGGCCGTCCTGTACAGCGGTTGTTGCATTTTGTTGCGACTCTGGAGTTTTGCGGCAATTGCAGGTTGTATGCGGAGTGAAGGAGTGCAGGCTGTCGAGTATGACTTCCAATATATGGGTTGTTTATGGTCGGAATTTTTACGTCATCGATCTTCACATCTAATTCGAGCCTGTATTCCTTCGTCCAGCTGGAGAAAAGAGTAGCCGAGTATTTAGTTGGTTGTGTTTTGAGCTTGATAATAACTTAAATTAGTTTTTTATTTAAATGTATTTTCTATATGTTTTGGAGGTTGGTCGGACCTGGTCCCGAACCCTGGCCTTCCGAATGGCTGTACCCAATGCTAACCACAAACAATAAGAGACGCAGAGCAGGTGACTAGTACCTTATTTTGCTTCATTTGTGGAGCTAATGCAATGGTGCATTAAGCCCTTCTCACAATATTCATTTTCGCTTTTGGTGTCTTCAGAGGATGTACTGAAACTTGCATATATATATATGGTATACAGTATTTCGTTGGAGGTATTCCATGCTCTTCTTCTTCTTCTTCTTTATTGGCTTAGGCACCGCTTACACGATTAACGCCGAATCAACAGGACCCGACTGTCGCGGGAACATTGGGATTTTAGTCATCTCTTCGCCTCTTACGACAAGCATGGCTTACCGCGAGAAAATTCTTACCCCGCGTTGCTGCTGTCTCTTCATTCGCTGAACTGAGTCAATGTCATCGTATAACTCGTACAGTTCATCCTTCCATCATCTGCGGTATTCGCCGTTGCCAATGTGCAAAGGACCATAAATCGTTCGCAAAACTTTTCTCTCAAAAACTCATAGAGCCGACTCATTAGATGTTGACATCGTCCATGTCTCCACACCATAAAGTGGGACGGGAACGATGAGTGGCTTGTATATTTTGGTTTTTCTTCGTGTAAACAGTCCAAAGTAGCATCTATTTGTAGGAGTGATTCTGCATTGGATCTCAAGGCTGACACTATTATTATATTCATTCAAAATGAACTAGTTTCCGCTGGTTTCAATACATAACAATCTATTACTGGGCACCTTTAAACAACAAGCAAATACAATAAAATAAAATAAAATAAAATAAATAGAAATATAAATAAAGGTCTTTAAGTACTTACATTACAAACGTGACACATGCAAATATGCAGAGGTGAGTCAGTTGACATGTACACGATCGCAAATAAGCGTGTAGCCATAAGTATTCGTATGTAAGAGAAAACGAATTCTTCTTGCTCAAGTTACAAGATTTCTGAGTTCAGTTCTCTATTTTTTTAATGAGACACAAAAGTTCACGTGCAATAGGTGCCCAGTAGGAATGTTGATTGCTGCATTTTTATTTCGCTTTTCTAACGTTTAAAAATTATTTCTATTAGTCATTTGAATGTGTTCAAAATGTAAATTTGTATGCACATACGTACGTGTATACTCGTATAGGCAAATGGGCGTTGGTAACACAAGTTAACAATGATGGAGTATTAAACTAACTGCGTCGAGCCGCTTCTGTGAAAACTTAATGGATTTATTTGGAATGCATATACCTACGTGTATGTATGTACACTAGTAACATATCTACATACATACATATGGTATATACGAAGTAAATGTGATTCATTTTCATTAAACATTCAATACTCGTTTACTTTTCTTTCTTTTATTGATTTAAAGCCTGAAAAATCTCATTCACTTTTCCGGTCCATTGAAATGTAAATTTAAGCTATTCGCTGTATGCAAGCAAGTAGGCCCGGAAATCTACTGTAGCTAAGCTGAAGAACTTAGGAAAATCATTGGCATTGAATGACTTTTAAAAATGATATTACGAGGCATATGTAGAAAGTAAGTCTTTGAGACCCTCAGTCTCAGACGGAGGGATTTTAAATTCGTCATATTGGAAATACGATAGTCTAACCAGACCTCTCTCCTTCTCAACGCGATCGGTTCGTGATCAGTACGTTGAGAGCTGTCGACGTGAGAACACGTTTCGTGAACAATGTCAATCCTGTTCCTCACGAAGTGCGAAATACACGGCATCATCCATTATCTTGTTTGGAAGGGAAAACCTCCGTTTGAAATTTAGATTGAGCTGAAAACTGCATATGGTAATAAAGCTATGAATCGTACGAGTGTGTACAAGTAGTGTCGTCAGTTTAAAAGTGGTGATACGTATGTCCGTGATGAACAGAGGAGCGGAAGATCTTTAATTGTGACTGACGAAATATCTGAAAAATCGGAAATACACTACGTGACAATCGCAGATTCACTGTGGATGAATATAGAAGTATAACACCTTTTTCTGCCATGTTTCCCGATCTTTACTATACGAAACAATCACTGCAAACCACGGAAACTGTTCGCTAGCTGGAGTCGAGGAAAAAATTGGTACCCCGCACCACCACATATAGGTATTATGTACTAAGTCATCTCGTAAATTTTTTGATCAGATAAATATTTTTAAAATGTGTAAAAAATACGGTATTCACTTTCTGGACATGCCTCGTATGAAAGCTGATGACAATGGCAACATGAGCCGAAATTTGTAATGAAGGAAAAAAAAATTGATGAAACGAATTGTAAACCTTCTTCGTTCAGCGGTACACAAGAAGAGCAATAGCGAGTTATTAACTACAACTTGGATAACAAATACATATGTTATTACTTACCTTGCTCTCATGCCGCGCAATGCTGCCTGTCCCAAAGACATCAGGAAGAACATTTCAAATTATGAGAATTCTTTATGGGACAACCACCAGAAGTAAGAGAATTTCATTGGGTTGATACAACCCAAATTTTCCGAGAAGCGTTGGATAGTTCATACATTTCACACCCTTTTTTAAGGTTATTTTAATTATGTTGTTGTAACCGCAAAAAAATTCCTCAAAGTAATTTTTGGGGAATGTTGCAGGAGTGACAGTCCTTGGCCGGATAAAAAATCCGGGTCGTTCCGGTATAAAGACCCGACTGTCGCGAGAACTATTGGATTTTAGTCGCCTCTTACGACAGGCATGCCTTACCGCGGGTAAATTCTGGAATCCCTAACCCGCAGGGGTAATCATTTTAATTATCTTTACCACCAGTACTTTATTTGTTTAGCATTCTGTAGTGATACTTTTAATGATTTTGAAGGTTTGCTGAATGCTCAGTGTGCATGGTTTTTAATGCCATGCAAACTTTTGTGCTCGGTTGTTAGGTCTTCATTATGCCAGATTTCGGTGATCTCTCGATACATCGCGGGCTCGCCATTTGCCATGGAGTTTGCTAATATTTCTATTCACACTTATAGAGTTTACGATCTCTATATGAAAAACTGAGTACTCTGAGGGAGGCAATTATCAGCTATAAATGTTCGTAGGTCTGATCCTTGAGGTGGCAACCTATACTTCGGCTTTTATTATAGCGTAGTTTTAATTACTATTTCTAGCTTATTAAGCAGTGTAACAGTGTTGTATATTTCTCTTAGTCAATTTGAACAATTGAGTACCATCGCCGTGGCGTGGTTGGAATGACGGTATGGAACCTATACAAACTACCCGTAATATGAGGTTATTTCTTCTTCTTCATTGGTATATACACTGTTTACGAGATCATTGCCAAATTAACAACAACACGTCATTCCTTATTTGTTTTCGCTATTTGGCGCCAATTGGAAATAACCAGTGCATAAAGATTCTTCTTCAACTTACCTTTCCAAAGAATTGCAGAACTTTCTCTTCCTCTGCTCCCACCTGCCGCTCTCTCTTTATTCGTTGAACTCCGTCAATGTCTTCGTATCTCTTGTATGACTCATGTTCCATCGGTTGAAGTATTTGCCGTTGCCAGCGCGCAAAGGACCATAAATCTTTCTCGAAACTTTTCTCTCGAAAACTCCCATCATTCATGCTTTCGCACCATATAGCAGGACGGGAATAATGAGTGGCTCGTAAAGTTTGGTCTTTGCTTCTCGACTTTATGGGTAAGATCAAATTGTAGTATCTGGTTTTATCAACCTAACAGGGTCATATTTACTGTAGAAAGAAGTGCTAAAAAGCGGAGAGCTCAAAGTTTAGCTTCGTTCCATTCGTATAAATCGCAATAGTGAAGGAGTCGTCGTTCTATTCCCATCCCATTTAGGGATTTCGCCATATAGTTGGTAATGGTGACAAAAGTTGAACCATTGGTGTGATATAGTAGGTACCCTTCAATAATTTTCGAGTGTCTAAATCAGTGATCTCTTAGACGTTGCTTGCAGCTTTACATCCCACTTAGCTCAGATGTTGGGGATTACATTTAAGGCCTCGTTTGACGTGAACTTGAGAGCACCAGTTATGATTATCATACGAGATCTTTGGATTTTTTATGATGTAGACGCTTGACGGTTGTATAAAACCTTTGAAAAATTTTGTGATTAAAACACCAATAGCTTTTATAAATGTATAGAGGGCTACGGGTGCTTTCCATTTACTTATAGGTACTAATATGCATCAACTTTCCAGCTCAGTTGCTTGACCAGAACTACTAGAAATTTGCTCAGAGTTGATGAGCTTATTGCCGGTATTTTATATCTTTCAGCTTGATTGAGTTGATGCAGACTCCACGTCGGTTAGATATTATGCGAAAGGTCCACTGAATCAAACCACACATGCTATAGCAATATAATCAGCGTGTACAACGATTCTAACCATCTCTCTTCACTTAACCCCACAAATAATAGTGGAGATCAAGCCACAGGCCATCAATGCGTGGTAATGCACTCACCAAATTTTTTCTCCAAAAAATTGTTTGTATCGTTGGCTGAATGGAATGTAGCGCCATATCGCCATCGGGATAGGTGGTCTTCTCGTTTTGGGCCTATTCACCGAACGTGCAATGCTCTTCATGTAAGCCCGCAAACCAAGAACAAAATCTTCTACAGCAGCAAAAGTATCTCCGGTGCGCACTGTACGGTGTCTAGAGCCAATGTGGTGCGAATGCGATCGGCGGTTGCTCAAATTACCGACTATGCTGGGCGACAATGTCGACTGAATATTGGATGCAGCGTGCTATGAAGATTTTGGTAATAAATTTTAACGAAGTAAGTCTAAGTCCGAGTGGTTAGCATTGCGTACTGCCATTCGGAAGGCCCGGGTTCAAATCCCGCTGCAGGCAACATCCAAAAGTTATAGAAAATTAATTTAAATAAAAAATTAAGTTAAATTTTCTATTTGCGGTCGCCCCTCGGCAGGCAATGTCAACCCCTCCGAGTGTATTTCGGACGTGAAATAAAGGCTCCTCGTAAAAAACCATCAGCCGTTCGGAGGCGGCTTAGTATAAACTGTAGTTACCTCCAATTTGTTGGCAAAACATTAAGACGCAAATCCACAAATTCGAGGAGGAGCTCGGCCGAAAATCGGTTCAGCGGTTATAAAACGCCAAGTCTGCGTATAAATCAAGTAACAGCTGTTAAAAAGACAACTTCGTAAAAAGTATCGTCCAATGCAAGCCACCTGTTTAAAAAAGCACTCTTGTCAGCTAACACCAGTGTTGTATAGTAAATGCAAATTATAAGCGAGTTGAATAAGCTAGCTGTGCGTTCTTTTGCACTTCGCGTACAAAGAAAAGGCTAAAAATTACTTTAGTTTCAAAATACTCGGATACTATATGAACCACCCTCTCTTCTTCTTCTTCATTGGCTTGGGCAATGCTTACGTGATTATAGTCGAACCACCCTACGAAACATAATAAAGATCCACCATTTGAATATGTACGTATGCGAGAATCTAAAGAGCCTTGGCAACACGTTACAAACGTATGAGTGATAAAATACAAGAATATGTTATTGTTGTTGTTGTTGTAGATACTTACCCCATGAAAACATGCGCACAGCATACGCTCTACACAAGATCTTAAACCATATATGCCCATACAGACAAAACTTCCAACAGTAGGTAGCACGCTCAAATAGGTCTTATAACATACATATGTACATACATACATACATACATAGGTGCACCAACACAAATTCTAAAGGTGCGCGTGAGTAGCTTTGTGTGCATGAATATGTTTCGCTTAGCATAGCAAACGTAGCTTTGCCACTGTCGTTTGTAGAATTCTCAATGAAATGAGTTTCTCTGCTCGGCTCTGCTTGCAGTTCTCAATCGCTTTCACTGCGATCAACGGGCGCGCGCTTCTCTTCGCTGCTGCATTCGAGTGTATGTATGTATGTATGTATGTACTATGCATTTTTTTCTTTACGATAAAGAGGTACTCTATATGCCTCCGGTTGTATCGTAAATATGTCTGTACCTCCATATATGTATGTGTTTATATGCCAGCTTAAAAATTATATGTATATATGTACATACATACACGTATGCAGATATGTGTTGCGGCGAGTACCTAATTGTTTCCAGTAAACGAGCGGCAACTCGTTCATAAGCTATAATGTACAATATTAGGTATTATTTTATATTGCCGGAGCCGTTGTCTTTTCCAGTCTTCGAGTGGCTCTTAATGAGTGTAGTCTTCTTGTGCGGAAAACAGTTTTTGAAAAGTAGTTTTTTCCATTAATGAAGTAAACAAAAACGTACAAAAGTGTTTGTGAAGAAAAAGTTTAATAATGAATTTGAAAATTTTAAATTATTAAAATTAAAGCGAAAAAATAATCGTAAAAAAATATTGGAAAAAAAAACAAAAACAAAAATATTTTCAAACAACACTAAAAATAAAGTAAATATTAAATTAAATTAATTAATTTATAATATCAAGAGAAAGTATATGTATATTTATATTTGTATATAGAATTACATACATACATATATGATCGTATATGAGTATCTACGTTGTTGTGGTTTTCTTACCGTTTCAGTTACAATCAAAAGTTATACAATAATAATATAAATATAATTTTTACAACTATAATATTAGAGAAAAATATATTGTGCGCCTAAAATATGTACAAACATACTTATATGTACATATATATCTGTAAATATAACTATGCACACGTTCTTATTGCGTTTCCTTCAAATGATATCACGTTTTTAACTCTCAATCGTTCAAAAATGCCTTTTTTATGCAATGTGTGTGCATGTGTGTGTGTGTGTGCTTGTGTGTTCAATGTCCTGGCTGACTGTTATCTGCTACTGCTGCTGGTGGTGACATTTCCAACGTACACGTAATGAGACGTGCTAATGTACATGTGAGTGAACGTGTTGATTACAAAAGAAAAAAAAATATTTTGAAAAGATTAATATCCTTCCGCATTTGTATGGGTGCTTACCGGCTACTGTGTGAAAGCGAAATATGTATGTGAAATAAATTAAAATTTTTTTAAAGTGATGTGTATGTAATTTGAAAAAAAACAAGGCATAAATTATTTTTCAATTCTCAATAATTTTGTGAAATATCAATTTTAAAAAACATATGCACATATAAATATTTGAAATTAAAAAATATATTTATAAATGATATTTTTATTATAAATTAATTATAAAAAAATATATAAAATACTATTTTTATACTAACTTTTTTTCGAAAAATATAGAAACTAAAATTAAAAACTAAAAAAAGTCATATAACTTGAAAATATTTTTTTTGTTATAAAACAATAATAACACAAAAATAAACAATCAAATTACAATGAAGCTGAAATAAGTGTTCATAATTAAAAAGTGTGCAAAAAAATCCGAAAATACCAAAAAAAAATTAATTATAAAATTTTTAAGAGAGAACATATTTTTAACTGCGATAAAATAGAAATAAAAAATAAATATATAAATTAAATGTTAATAGCAAAATAAATATTCAGAAAATTTTTTTTTAAATAAGTAGTAAATTTCTAGTGTTCGATGTGCATGATTATATTCACATGCATTTAAAAGAAATATTTACAATGTTGTTAATATTTATTTTTGTTTTGACTTGAAGTAATTTTACGCTAAGCACGTTTTGGAATTTTTTTCTGCATAGCAACGCGAGAAAATCCAAAATCTTTTTTTGACTGCCATACCTCAACATGCTTGAAGAAAATGCACGAAGTATTAAAGTTACATGCCATTGACTTAATAAAAAATAATAATGAGAAAAATATAAGAATTTATAAATTTAAAAATACGGTCAATAAAAAATAAAAGTAAAATTAAAAAGCGAAAATAATAAAAAATAAATAAAAATAGTTAAAAAAAAATAACTGCGGACGGTTTCACAAATCTCAAATATTGATATCAAACTGCAATATATATAATATATAATAACAAATATTATACTATATTATGTCAAGTAAAAAGATAACCAATCTTTTTGCAATAAATGTCAGACTTTATGGTATTTACCATACACGTAGTTAGAGTTATTCGATTTATGTGGTGGTGAATGATTCCTTGCCAATCCTATCAAACACACAACGAAACCTTCTTGGCCGCCAATTCTCCCATGGTGACCCTTTGTGCCGGCTTACTGACCTTAAACCAAGACCGATTTAATTTGAGATTGCCATGATCTACTTTTCATCATCACTCACCAACCGCTTCAGAAATGGGTCGGTTTTATTACGATAAAGCAGCGATTCGCAGTTGGAAATTCGATCCATAAGGTTTTTTTTCGTTAACTTACGTGACACCCATATATCGAGCTTTTTTCTGTATCCAGCCTTTTTCGAGTGTTTCCAAACTGTTTTTTGTGCAAAGTTTAGCGCCTGAGCAATCAAAATATTGACGGACAATGGTATAATGGACAGACTCGATATTATACATTATTTTATAGTCATCTTCTACAATTCTCTTAACACACCTCAGATCATCTTTTACATCAAAATTACTGTAATCAAATCGACAAAGACAAACCTAAAATTGTGAATGATTGACTGTTACAGTATCAAAACCATAAGCAGCATGTAGAGCATACCGTATTTTCCGTTTGCTGGTGACAAACAATACTAAAGTTAGGTGATCAAACCTTCTCGGTTACCATTTTCGGTACAAAATATCATCGCTCTAATGCCATCTATCGTAATCCAATCGCACTTATAGAACGCGAGATACAGATCACTAAAGCCGTCTAATGCAAGATTTTCCATAAAAAATTGTGTAAAAGCTTGAAAACTAATAGATTTCCATTGACGGAAATTAGGCGTAATCCTCTAACCGCCCTTCATGAAAAATTATACAATGGATTCTTGTTCATCTGGTCGCTTTCTTGAAAATTTTTTCATATTACAAATAATGAGATATTTTAATAAATACATAATAATAATGGCACTTTCGGTTTCTAGTTTAAAAATTCTAAAATGAATTTCATAATATAAAAAAGAAAGCTAGATAATTTCACTCATTTTTTTATTGCACTTTTTCAACAACAAATCATATTAGCATATTTCTCAAAGGCATTTACATTTTATTATTTTTATTATTATTAATTCTATTTTTTTTTTTGTTCTGAGGTACCTGAAAATCATTTTCCACTTTCCCTGGATTTCAAAAAATAATCTAAAAATCATCGGATGTTTTTAAATACGTTTTACTTTACTTAATTTTTGTTTGAAAATTAAAAATGTATTTTTTAATAAAAAATTGAGTGGATCAACCACAATTATTTTATTTTCCAAAATTAAATGTTACAACATTATAACTCTAAGTCTGGAATTCCTTAATTACTATGCATAATAAATAATCTCAATCTTAAATGAAAATAGTATAGACTTATAAAATATGTGTCTTATCTTCTATTTTTAATTTTTTTATTTTCTGATACAACTATACTTGTTTCTAGGAACATAAAACAGGCATTCTCCAAGCATCAACAATCTATTTGTGTACAATACAGTCGTTGACCTTACATTGTATACAGTTTATTTATTCATTTAGTTGGTGGTAAATTTTCTTGGCCTCTTTAGTATTTTCGTGGGGAACTCTCAGGCAGGTGTTTGTTTTCTAATGATAGCAGAGTTCATTTGTAAATGAAATAAATAATTAAAGATTTTTTTGAATTATTTGTTTTTTATTCTTTTTTCTGCTATTAAAATAACATTCTTTGTTAAAGGAATGAATCAATTGTTCGAACATACATAGATTTATTTATTTTTAAAATTTTATTGAAAGTAAAATAATTATTTTTGGAAAATAATAAATATTTTTATAAATATTATTTAATTTGTTTTTGTAAATTAGCGTAGATTAGCAGTAGCACTACTCTTCTCTTAGGAATGTAAACCAGAAACCGGCCTATTCGAAAAAATTGTAACGTTCTTTTTATTTGAAGTTCTTTTGTAATGAGAAGCGGACCGATCTTTTTGGAAAAAATACATACAAAAAATCATAGTTTGGTGTGGTTAAATTTTTGAAAGATAAGTCTAAATTAAATGCATTTGTTTCCTGCAAATCGACCAAATATCTGGAACCAAGTTCGACTTGCTCAAATTATAAATAATACTTTCTTTATTGGGAAAGGAATTACCAAAGGATTGACAAAAATTAGTGTGATTTGGATATACGGATAGATCGCGCGTAGATACATAGGTTCCCTTCGCAATAAATATGTAAATATTTTTACACGTGCGAATTGGGTGTGAACAAGCATAGATCCAATGGTTACTTTGGCTTACTTCGAGGAACTCATATTCGTATTTCCGTGAAATACTTTGAACAGCAAAGATGTGACCAACATATAATACAAATAAGTAGTTAGATCAAAACAACTTAATATTTTGACTCAGATTATGCTTAATTAGAGTTTTTATCGCTCTTTGCACTAACTAATTGGAATAAAAATTGGTCTAAATACTGAAAGCCACAGCAATGTGTGGTCAGTATTTTATAAATATAAGAAAGAAATAATAATCAATTTTCAAATTGAGAGTACAAAGTAATCCAGTCCGTTTTTTTGTGTTCAAAAAAGTGTTTTTTGTTTTTTTTTTTTGATAAAGAAAATAAAAACTACATCATTCAAAGTATTGTCCGTCGCAAGGTACTACTTTATCCCATCTCTCATGGTAATTTTCGAATAGCATCTCTAAAAAATGCATCCTCTCTGTCGTCGATCCAATCATTGTTTCATTATTTGATTGCTTTAAAAGACCCGATTCGGTGACCCCCCCCCCCCCCAAATCGTATTGCATCCGTCGAAAAAACTATTAGTCAGAAGCTGCAAGGCCTCCAGAGGGTGAGGTAGTACTTCATTTTTGGCATTTCCAGATAGTTTTTGGCCGTTACAGCTATGTGGGGCTGAGCGTTGGCATGTTTCAAAATCATCTTATCATGCTTTTCGGTCGTTTCTGGCCATTTTTTATGACTCACGCGCATTTCACAGCATTCCTCATGTACAAATTTTGTAGGTTGACCAAGACGCTCTTTGTCTCCGACGCAAAAACCACCACTTTTGGAGAGTCGAAATTTGTCGTAATTAAAAGGTTCGACGCAGATCCACCATAAACTTCCGCAACCATTCAATGGGCTTCAGCTGCACTTCTCTTCCAATTTCAATAGAAATTCAAAACTTCCCGCAAATGCCGTTTCTTTATACCACATTCGGACATTTTCGAAGAGGCAAAAATCAATGTTGTTGCCAACAACAGACGGTGATGTACACTAATTGTTGTTGACAGATTACCCTATAATTGGTATTCGCTTACAAGATCAGCAACAACTTACAAGTGGAGTAATTTTCTGATCTGAGAATGGACGGAATTCATTCGCATATATCATTTTGTGATTATTGAAATAATATTATTTATAAAAGAAATTAATAATTTTTCAGACACTTGTAATATTTAAAATAGTATTATTCATTAAAGTAATAATTATCTAAAAATGGAATATATTACTTTTTTACACTTTTTCATTATTTTATTTAAGGAAATAATATTCTTTACTACAAGATTTTTTATTTTTTTTTTGGTTCCAATAATAAATATTATTTTACAATTTTCTTTTCTCAATTATTCACTTACTTCACTGTGTCTTTTACTCTACCAGCTCGACTTACGCAATTGAGTTTTTCATCGAAAGCAATAACAAATAATAGTTCTTTGCTGTCAAAACAATTGATAGTTTATATCGTTGTTTTCTCCCCCAGAAAGATCGCCTTCTGAGCTGTTAGAATATGCTGTTTCTTTTTACGAATTTTTTATTATTTACTTTTTGTATTCTGTAAGTTTCGTGCACCAAGAAATCGCTACAAAAAAATATTATATATATATGTATGTATACATATATATATTTGTATATCTGCACTTACAACTTCAATTGTATCTACAGATTTATGTATGGTGTACCTATTTTTATGCCTTCCTCTGTGCATACCCGAGCAGCATTGTGCTGCGTGTATCTGCACAGTCATCATTAAGCGCCAGCAGTTTTACAAAACTTAATCATACAAACAAAAATATACCAACACGTTTTTTATGAATATCTTTCCAAAAAAAAAAAAAAAATTCAAAGTCAATGTCAGTTCACGTGCAAAACACAGAAATCATTTTTTCTAAAAATATTCTCTGTAATTTTAAATATATGTATGTATGTACGAGTATGTACTATATCGCATAGAGCTGCTATAAATAAGTATTTATTTAATCACTTTTTCATTTTATATATATAAAATAGCTGTACCCTGCAATGCTTCGCTGTCGCACATATTCATTGAATGTGTGAAATATTAATAATGGGATATCTTTTTATCATGACTTTATTTACTCAATACTTGGGGAATACATAATTTTTGGTTTTACCATTGACATTGGTCCACTTCCCGGAGATAGTAATAGCCCGACTTTTTGAATAGGCAAATCCCCGGTCCATACGAGAACTGTGGGACGGCACTTCAAGCTCCCTACGTGCAGCTGTAAACGAATCTTTTGGATTTCGTAAAGGTCGCAAAAACAGCTGGTACGATGAGAAGAGAAAACATACTGCCTACCTCGATAACAACACTTGCGGGATGGGCTAGATACCGAGAGCTGAAGAGGGAAGTAAGACGCATCTGCAGACAAAAAATGAAAGAGGCCGAGATGCGTGAGTATGAAGAGTTTGAGAAGCTGACCAGCAACGGTAAAGCTCGAAAATTCCATGAAAAGATACGGACACTTACGGAAGGTTTCAAGACTGGAGCAGACTCTTGAAGACCATAGAGAGGTGATCTATCAACCTATGCCCAGAGCATAGCAGAGGGCACACTTACGCAGCCTTCGACAAAGTAATACCAGCTGCAGAGCTAAATAGAGAAGGTACAATCTTCTATAAGAGTGTACAGCTGCTGGCATAGGCCGATGATATTGACATTATTGGCCTCAACAACGGCGCCGTGAGTTCTGCTTTCTCCAGACTGGATATGCAAGCGAAGAATATGGGTCTGGTAGTGGACGTGGGCAGGACGAAATATCTCCTGTCATCACACAAACAGTCATCGCATTCGCGACTTGGCTCCCATGTCACTGTTGACAGTCATAACTTCGAAGGCGTAGATAATTTCGTTTATCTAGGAACCAGCATCAACACCAATAATAACGTCAGCCTTGAAATCCAGCGCAGAATCACTCTTGCCAACAGGTGCAGCTTTGAACTGAGTAGGCAATTGAAAAGTAAAGTCCTCTCCCGACGAACGAAAACCAAACTCTACAAGTCCCTCATCATTCCCGTCCTACTATATGGTGCGGAAGCATGAACGATGACAAGATCTCATGAGCCGGCGTTAGGAGTTTTCGAGAGGAAGGTTTTGCGGTCCTCGACGAGTTGGTAACGGCGAATGACGCAGCCGATGGAATGATGAGCTGTATGAGATATATTGGCGAATCAAGAAACAGCGGCTACGCTGGCCAGGTCATGTGGTCCGGATGGATAAGAATACTCTAGCTTTGAAAGTTTTTGATGCAGTACCTGCCGGTGGAAGTAGAGGAAGAGGAAGACTTCCATTCCGTTGGAAGGACCAGGGAGAGAAGGGCCTGGCTGTACTTGGTATTTCCAATTGGCGCCAAACAGCAAAACGAAAAAACGAATGGCACAGTGTTGTTAACTCGTCTACAATCGCGTAAGCCTTGTCTACGCCAGTAAAGCAAGTAATGAAGTTCCCGGTCCACATTTCGGAGAGAAGAGCCGAATTTGAAGTAAGCCGAACCATAAATAAGATTTTTTCGAATAAGTCAGTCGTTTGTCCACTTCCCAGAGAGAAGAAGAGTCGTCCTGTTAATCTTACAAAAAGCCACCTATGTACCGAATTTCAGTAAATCGAACCGTAAATAAATTTTTTTCGAATAGATCAGTCCCAGTTCCTCTTCCCGGTGTGAAAAATAGATGTTATGTTATTCTCAGATCTACTGAATATGCACCTAAAATTTCTTTAAATTCGATCAAGCCGTTTCGGAGGAGTATCGTGTCTAACACTGTGACACGAGAATTTAAATAAAACTTCACTGTCGAACAAAAATCCTAAAAAAATCTATTTTTATTCTAAATCCACTTTAGCTTTTAGTTAATACGAATAATGTTTACCAAGCATTTTAAAATGTGTATTTAAGGCAGATGCTATATCAATATATGTGTATGTACATATACGTATTTATTGATTATAATCAATATTAATGTAAAGCTTAGACAAACAGTAGCTCAAATCGGAATTAAAATTTGCCTTCAAATTCATAAATCAAAAATAGCTATGACTTTGACATTGTTTAAGTGCATATGTATATATGTAAGTATGTATGGTATATGTATGTATGTGTATGATCTTTGATTTATGTGCATATGTACAATACATACATATATATGTAGAACAAAAATGCAATCGCCTTAAATATTTTCATACTTTTACCTAATTTTTTTGTTACATTTACTACGTACGAGTATATGTATACATATAATGTATATATGTATGCATGCCATATATTTCCCAAACGTTTATTTAGTCGGAAATGAAAAGAAAGAATAAAAAGTATTCTAAATCCGCCTACGCATATGCACAAGCAACTACTATTTAAACTCGGGTAGCACGAGCACAGAGCCAATGCGACACCAAGCCAACGACGGACTGGCAAAGCTTAAAATAAACTGCTCTCTTCACTTAATCTTTGGTGGCGATCGTGCGAGGTGCAAAATGATAATTTGCAGACTCATGAATGAACGCAGATGCATGCGACATATGTACATACACACATACTTGTGTATATACTTAACTGTTTGTAACTACATACATACATAGATACAGAGAATCGTATAACTGTAACCAAAGAACCGAGCGATTTTATAAAGGAGGGAACCGAGTTTTGCAAGCGCCGAACGTACTACAGAACATTTTTAAGATACCAGAGATGGTTTAGAAGAGGTTTGGCTTTCGAGTGTGACCGTCATGCAAGTACTATTTCGATTGGCCTGGAACTAAACTTTGCATACAAAAAAGAGCTCGATGTATGTAAAGAAAAAAACCTCTTGGACCGAATTTCCATCTTCGAATCACTGCTGAATCGTGACATTTTCTGAAGCGGATGGTGGCTGGTTATGAGATGAGGCGGCACAAACGGTCTCCAAGTTAGAATTGACGACCAGGAAGCTTTTGTGGTGTTTTTGGTGAGAGTAGCAAGGCTTCATTCAACATTATGAGCCCCCCACTGTCAGCAATTTGACCGTCTGAAGAAAGTAATTGCCCAGAAGCGCGACCAGCTTTAGCCAACAGGAAGGCAATTGTGTTCCATCTGGACATACATATATCGATAGTGACTCCCCAGAAGCTCTGAATGCTTGGTTGAGAGGTTTTTATGCATCCAACTCATAGTGCTGACCTTGCACCAAGTGATTACCGTGTGTTTGCGTGTTCCTGTCTACGGCGAATGACTTGGCTAATGAAGAATTGGCTTCAAGAGTAGCCTGTGAAAATCGATTGTCCCGATTTTTCGCCAATAGGGACAAGGGTTTCTATGGCAAAAAATTATCGAGCAAAATAAAACCTTCAATTCAATGCAAAATTAATGGATTAATTTTTACTACACAAAAATTAAGAAAATCGGGAGACAATGAATATATATTTTACCAATTAAAGCCATTTTCATCTGCGATTTATAATAAACCTGCTTTATTTTTGCTGACGTGCATAATAAGTTGAAATAATCGGTTCTTTAAAGATTCAAAACATTCATCGCTAGGACTTTCTACATATACATATTCTCGTATATGCCGGTACGTAAGCCTTTTAAAGCTCATTACTACCCAGTCTACCCAGCGAACTGAAGAGGTTCTCAAGAAAATAAAATTCATGGCCAACATTTTTGGGTGCGTGTGGAAATTTAATTTTTCGGGAAAACTCTTTGTTAGAAAACTATTATTTACTATTTATTATTATTTTTTTAATTATTGTAAAACTTAGTTATTTCATTTCGAAATAGATTTTGCTAAAATGAAGAATTTCGAATCCGCATTAACGAAAATTGATTCCTCTATGAATTCCAATCGATGTTAAGCATCGTCTCGATAGTTCTAAAAAGAGTCCAGGCCTAACAAAGTAAACTGTTTTCTTCCTTTTTTTTGTTAAAAATTGGCTTTATTTATCAACTTTTTTTTCTCTATAAAGACTAACACAATCATGCCAGCGCCTAATATTTTAATATTATTTTTGTAGAACGCTTTATCTAGTTCCAGTGATTGAAAGGAAATTTCTTAGCTGAGAGCTTTTGGGAGTCAAATCTGGGGAATACGATGGTTGTGTGAGCAATTTGAGGCTCAATTCAAGTAGTTTTGGTATTTTCTTCTTAGACTTAGCGCATATTTTTGATGAAATAAAACTTTTTTCTATGCCATATGTGGTCCTTTCTTTGCTAAAACGAACTAACAACGCTCCAATAACACTAAAGAATATTCACCGTTGATGGTATTTCCCATTCTCAAGATATATATATAATTGGCGCTTTGTAACCGCTGAAGCGATTTTCGGCCGAGCTCCTCCTCCAATTTGTATTTTTTTGCGTCTTGATGTTTTTCCAGCAAATGGAGGGACCTACAGTTTATACTAAGCCGCCTCCGAACGGCTGACGGTTTTTTACGAGGAGCCTTTTACTTCATGTCCGAAATACACTCGGAGGAGTGGACATTCCCTGCCGAGGGGCGACCGCAATTAGAAAATTAAACTTAATTTTTTATTTAAATCAATTTTATATAACTTTTGGATGATGGTGGCACCAGGATTTGAACCCGCGCCTTCCGAATGTCAGTAAGCAATGCTAACCACCCGGCTACCACGACCGAGATAGTAGATGAATATTACACCACACACATTTCAAAACACCGCTGTCATAACCTTTCAAGCCTATTGTGGTGCATTAGGGCGTTTTGGTCGAGGTTCACCAGTTGCTGTTCAATCTGATGGCGATCGATTTGTTTCCGGAGCGAAGAGGTGGACTCACGCTTTATCCATTGCCACATATCGACGCGGAAATTCTGACTTGCGACGACTTGTGTTTTGTCAACAGTGAACAAACGCACAACCCACTTTCTAGAGAGACTATGGGAAGTCAAAGGCTCATGCCACATATGTAAAGCCAACACGTTCTTCTAATATCTTTACGATTTTAGCTAATTTCTTGCAACTTCGCTTTTTGATAATTCTAAACAGTTTTGTGGATTTTTCAATGATTTCTGGTTTGGTCGGTGTCTCTATGACCACGTTTGAAGTCAATAAACTAATGTGTTATAGTTTTTCCTGATGGAGTAGAGTCCTTATAATGGTTGTTACTCATCAAAAAATCAGTTTAAAATTCAAACAGGAAGTTACTTTTTGATCCACTGTTTTCGAATTAACAAAAGTAGTCGCACTGTTAGACTAACTCAAGACCTCGCAAACTCGGTACGCTCGGCACTGAACAGTCCACGCCATATTAGAGAATAAGAGCTCGTGTCGAGTTTGGAGCGATTTCGTTGTGTTTATTGGGTATAAACGATATGTTAATATGTATGTATTTAGACTCTTCCTGCCGTACTCATATCCATAAGTACTTAAGCTTTTCTTTATACAAATATACTCACTTAAGATTTTGGGCTTAGTGGAGGGAAGTAGAAGTAGATGTGTTTGCTATTTTTTATTTGTTAGTTTTTTTTATAGTAAAAAATTGTCCTTAGTAATATACATTGTAGAAAGATATACTTTTGCACAGCTACTTAATATTTTGTAGTATTTGTTTTATTTCAAATAATGGAATTAATTTATTTAAATAGAATATCATATACATAGGTATATGCACTTAAATTCGGCTTCGTAAATCCTTATTTTATTGTTAAGTACTGAGACTTTTTTGAAGGATAAGATGTATACTCTAAAACTAAATTAAGTTCCATATTAACATGTGGAAGATCATGGGTTCGAATCATGGTTAGATCAACATCCAAAATTATAAAAATTAATTTTAAAAAATTTGTCTAATTGCTGTCATCCCACGGCAGGGCGTGTCAACAAACCCTCCTCGTGTATTTTTGACATGAAATAAAAATCTCTTCATAAAAATCCTTCAGCCGCTGGGAGGAGATTTAGAATAAACTTAGTTTCCTATATTTTGGATGGATAAGGAGTTCGGCCGGAAGTCACTTCAGCGTTTACAACGCGCCTCATCGAAAGTTTATCAATTTGCATCTTCTTGCTAGTCATCGAAGGCTCCGGCAGAGGCGTTAAGGAATCAACAAATATGATGACAAAGATATCAATAATATTATTCTACAAAAAGTTGTATGTCATGCCATTGCATGTTAAGCTATTCAAATTAAATTTTTGTTTAGTGTTTTTAATGTAATATTTTTGTTGTGTTTTTATTACTTTTTAAACTTTAGCGAAAAGCGTTTAATTTGTAAACTTTATTTGCTTTTTTATTATTCAAATGCATTTCAATTAAGAATAAGCGAACGTAAAATACATACCATACATGAGTACAAATGATGTATGTATGTATGTGCGCACATGTGATTTTGTATGCATCATAAAATCACACCTTAAATTGCATCTGAATGCTCATCTTCTAAAGCTGTCACAATTCCATTATCTCCATTATATTACACTATTATTATAAATTACGAAAATATTGTTGAAAATTCAAAATTTCAAATATGACAGAAAGTGCGCTTTTCTATATAAAAAAATGAGTAATAATAAATATTTATTATTTCGTATAGTTTTTAGCTGTAAATACATAAATAATTTTGTCAAATATTTTTGCTTCCTTTTTTTTTTTTAAATCGTTTACTGAACGACACTTCGTGGGCATATATACATTTTAGAAATATACGTTCATACATATATGGTAAACAAAATATGTATATATGTAGGTATATCGGTATTTTTTTAGATAACAAACCGATATTATCTTCATAGTTCTCTTATTCTCGTTTGCTAGCAAGCAGGCAAATATATTATACGAGGGGATTAACAAAAGTTCGATCAATTGGTGACTTTCAATTTGTTTTCGTTAAGTCTAAAAATACCCCAAACCCTTTGGAATTACTTTATTAGTCTTCCTTTCAAATTTTAGAACGATTAGCTAAACTGGAGATGAGAAAATGCAAGATAGCTGAGGATAAGTAAGACGAAATTTCACCTTCAACGCAAACAGAAATTCGCCGTGTGATTCTCCTCGAGTTTCGGCGTAATTTACAGCCAATAAAAATATTCAGTAAATGCCAAATTGCATATGGAACGATTGTACAGCCTTTAAAGACTATTTCTAAGTGTTTCCGAAGATTCCAGACCGGATATTTTACCGTAGAGTACGAGCACCAAGAAGGTCAACGCAAATCTTCCACTGATGATGTCACTGTAACTCTAGTGAAGTTCAAAATTGACGAAAATCCACGATTGACACAAGAAATGATTGGTAATGAATTGGGCTTGAATGCCATGGCTGTATCGCGAATATTAAGTAATCATCTGGGATACACGAAGAAATCTGCTCGATGGGTACCACGAATTTTAAATGAGGCTCAAAAAGAGGCTCGCGTGCATTTTGCACAATTTTCCTTAAATAAATTCGAAAATGGTCAGTCTAGCAACTTTAGTAAAGTCGTTACTGGTGACGAATCTTGGTTTTATAAGTACGATCCAGAAACCAAACAGCATTCCATGGTATGGAACCCAACAGGAGCAAACCCAACCGTAAAATCTAAACAACAAAAATCAACAGCAAAAGTAATGATGCCAGTTTACTTCACCCGATCTAAAATCGTAGCTGCTATTCCACTGGAAAATGGTCAGACGGTAACTGCAAAATGGTAAACCGAAGAATGCTTGCCAAAAGTTTTCAAAAATTTATTGGAAAATAGGAAGAAACTTTTTTTTCACTTTCTACATCATGACAACGGGCTATCCCACACTGGTGAAATAACAAGTAATTTTATTGCGATCTCTGGGATCGAAAAAATACGTCCAGCACCATATTCCCCGCATATTGCACCACGTGATTTTTGATTATTTCCAAAAATTAAAAAAAAAATAAAAGGAAAGGAAAGGTCTTTAATAGCAACGAAGTGTTAATTAATGCATTGAAATCAATGGGGATTATGTAGAGGAGATAAAAAAGGACAAAGATTACGAATAAATACAAAAATATTTTTTTTCTGGTTCCCTTACCGAACTTTTGTGAATCTCCTCGTAAATACACATGTACATCCATACTCATATTCTTATATTTACCTATATCTATTTATTCAATAAAGACGCTAGTTTTTCCTTACCAATTTAGTACGCACAATTTTTTAATTATATTTGAAACTGATAAATATTTATCAGTAAGTTTTGAATGCCATTAAAGCACCGACAGAAGCATTCGGCTGGTTTGAAGACTTACAACACAATTCTTACATGAGCTTTTATGTATGTATGTATGTATATATGTAAGTTCCGAGCCTAACATATATGTAAATGGCCCCGGTTGTGTTACTGCTTCTTCAATTAGTACAAGGTTAGGTTGAACTGATTGAACCAGTGGGTCTCACTTAGACGATATTACCTCCATAATGTTGCCAGCAACACTATCAACGACCAAGCTGCACTGCTACACTCTTTATTGTATTTCAATGCCGCTTAAAGGTCATGCAGGCTAAGCCTTTGTCTGCCAAGCGCTATACTCTTACAGATTATGTGCTTCACTATTTCCACACATTCCTTACATTTTCCTTGTCCTCTGCCAGAACTAGATTAAAGGCATGCGACACCAACAGGTAATCCTAACAGCTGCCTGGAATCCGGACTCTTTAACGCTAGTAAAAAAGGTTTGGACATAACTTCCGCGATTCTGCAGGTCTTAGCTAGTTGCCAAAGTCTATTCGTTTGACGAAGTAAGATTACTTCTTGCGTTTACTTCAATCTCCTGAATGGAACTGGTCGGTCCTATTTTAAAAAGACACACTCCTTAGCCAATTCATTAGTCTGGCACCCAATAAATGTAAGCCCTTCTTTTTTCAGTAAGTGTTTGTATCGCCTCTTTATATAGTGGGACCACAGCCAACTTCATGGTGAATATGGTTTAAGTCGTAATGGAAGCTCGGCTATTCACATAAATGTCTCTGTTGCACCAGGAACAACCATAAAACTTTGGTTTGCTGACTTCAAAACCACCAGTTGATGCTAAACGCAGTGGATGTCTAAATGAGGCGTTAACACCAGAAAACATAAAAAACTCCGAAAAACCCGTTTGGTACGATCGAGAAGTCCAGTTAAAAGAGTTAGCTGATATAATAAAGATATCAAAAGAACACTTTAGCTTTATATCGTTGATCAAAAACAAGGATGTGTTGATGATTCTGAGCAGTGTTTGGCCATGTTTAAGCTCAACAAATCAGAAGTTTTCCTTCAACATGTGACAATAGATGAATCATGAGTGCCGAAATCAAATCGATCATGTCTGATTGGGCAGCAACTGGTGAACCCCGTCTAAAGAGCTGGAAAGCACAACAATTGGTGGAAAGATTATGGCCTCGGTATTTAAGGATGTGCGTAGTGTAATACATTTTCCTTCTCAAGATAGGTGATATAGGTAACTTGAGAAAAAAAATGCCATCTACAGTGAATATTTAATATCATTATTGGAGCGTTTGATGTAAATCAAGGTTTTGTTCGAACATTTGAGCAACGAGTACTCGCGCATTCATTGCTCATTGGTTTTTCGAGCATTTTGAATAAAGAATTTGACTTTTTCCCCAGAACTTTTTTCTATAATTTTAATTTTATTTATGCAAAGTGTAAAACTCATTGAAATACTGAAGAAATTTTGACAAACAAAATTGAAATTTGAAAATTTTCAAACTATCATTTGAGCAGTTGAGTAATCAACGAGTATCAAGCTGCTGACAGTGCTGGATATCCGGGTATCTAGAGCTCTAGTTTGAAGGCTTGAAATTGAAAAGAAACGATCGCATAATGTAAAGAAAAAAATTTGTTTCTTCAAAACAATGGCAAAAGTTCATGATTTAGGCTCCTATATCCCTTATATTCACCAGATACGCGTTTTCCTTGCTAGGCTCGGGACTTTTTCGCCCACATACATATGTACGTAGTATCTTCATTTGCACTTATTTTTATTGGAAGCAATTTAATTTTAATACGGTTAACTAATTACTTAATTTTATTATGATTATGCATACATATCATAAAATTAATACATACATATGTACATACATATTTGTTCAGTTTATAATTTTCCACCATATTATATCTCACATGTACATAAAATGATATATTAACTTTGGTCCGAAGGAGAAGAGATACATAGACCCGTCAAAAAGAAATCTATTATTTTTCCAGTAAGTGGCGTTATTTATCCATATCTCGCGTTATATAAGTCCGATCGGGTTCTAGACAGCGTTAGAAAGATAATATTTTGTACTAAAAAAGCTTCTCTGACAGTTTTGTGATTGGTTGATTCAGTTTTGTTTGAGCGAGCATCAAAGATGAGCACTAGCAAAGACAAAATACGCTATATTTTATAGTTTTTCTTCGATAAGGGCGAAAACACAAGGCAGAGGGCTGAAGATGTGAATAGCATTTATGGTCCTGATACTGTTACAGTCAATCAAGCACAATTTAGGTATCATTCCGGTAATTCTGATGTTAAAGATGCTTCACGCAGTGGAAGGCCAATTGTCGAAAATGTCGATAAAATCATGGACATTGCCGAGACCGAATGTCACGTAAGCACTGTTTAGATTGCCCAGAAGCTAAAGATTGCACAGAAAATCGTTTGGAACCATTTGAATAAGGCTGAATATGAAAAGAAAAGTTTAAACCATTCAATTTTAAGTAAAACATAATAGATTTATTTTAATACACCTATTGCATAGCGACCGAAGCATGATTTGATTTAGGCATGTCCGTCGGTTCATCTGTCTGTCTGTCTGTGTTTGAACGCAAACTAGTCCCTCATGTTGAGATATTTCAACTAAACTTGGTACACAGCTTCACAGGTTGAGATATTTCAACTAAACTTGGTGCACAGCTTCACAGGTACATTTAAATGATCATATGCCGGAACCGGCCAGATCGGTCCAAAAATGCAACGAAGCATCTCTTGTCTTGGTGATGTCCATCAATAACTTGCGATTTGACAACGTTGGCCTTATTTTTGTGGGACTAAGCGAGAGAACGCGTTTATTGCGGATAAACCTTTAAATCTTGACCACTTCAAAAGCAATATTCGTCAATTTAATGCTTAGACACCGTCCAATATGTTCCAAAAAGTGGTCGAAAATTACCTCAAACCGATCGAAGTTTGCAAAATTTGGCGAGGCGGTCGTTAGTGTTTCACATATAATGCCAATGTTCAAACTTTATAATAAAAAATGAATTTATTTTATTTAAAATTGTTTTATATTCATTTGGTTTACGTTTGTTTTCAAAACCGCAAAATGGATAACCACAAAGACATCGACAGATCTCCTTTCTTGTTTTTAATCTAGAGTGCATTTTGCAAGAAAGTTGCATAGCACAGAAATCTGTTTAAAAAAAACATTAATTTTCTTTGAATATATATAAACGTATGTACGTACGAGTACATACATACATATATGTTTCTGAATTTTAAAAATTAAAAAACGTTGTAAATACATCCACCGCCGATGGGAGTACAAATTTCGAAAGTCCTGTCAATTTATTTATTTTTAAAGTATTCAAACAAAGCCGACCAACTTTTGAGCTTGACCGAAGCGAGCCTCCTGTTTGGATTTGGTATAAAAATTAATCATTTATGCTAATTTTTTTCTTCATTTAAATAATATTTTGTTACTTATTTTCGTAAAAAAAAGTTTCATTTTACAAATTATGTGGTAATAAATACTTTTGCGTTATGTGCTTGCATAAATCTGATTCATTTAATTTAATTGTTGCCAAGGAAATTCATTCATACGTACAAACTCGTATGCAATATTGTATTTCTTTCATTGAAATCCGTTTGATGTTGAGGCGCCAAGTTTTAAATTCGACTTATCTATGCCAAAATTATCGTATACAATTTGACTTATACGTAATAGCCACATGTAGATATGTATGTAGACATGCGTATTCGATATATTGTACATATGTACATACATACATATGGTACATCCTTTATGTCACATTACACGTGAACGATCATACCTGTACCGTGTGAGTAGCCTTGATTCATAACATTGCGCATTGCAAATCACATTTTTGCACATATCTATGTACGAGTATGTAATTTTTTGCCAATTGATTATAAAGATTATAAAATAAAATGGGTTAATGCTGTCACAACTATCACTATGTGGCTAAACCCTTAAGAGGTTCGAACTTTGGTTGATTTGATGAATTATGATGGAATACTTTGAGTAGGTACATACGTGTATGTATACCATATATGAGTACATACTTGTATTATAACAGTAAAGCCCGCGTGACAATCAATGTCTGCTGGCGATCAGTTGACGCATGTCTCAAGGCATATCTTCCAAAAGGGTTGCACACATATATTTATTGAATAAATGCGTATATGCATAAATCGAAGTAATCATAGACCAAAGAAGTATATTATATATAAGAGAAATTTCGTTATAAAGGCGCGTCAAGTTGAAATATAGCCAAGTTTATTTCACATTTTCATCACAATTAGAGCTTGCTGACTTCATACATACACATATCAAAACATCAAATCAAAGCTTGAAATAGAGGGTAAGAAAAAGTGATTTATTATTAGCATTTAGTGATTTTTCGTTTAGAAATTTAAAAAGATACTTTTTTTTCTAAATTTTTAGATGCTTCTTTTGTAAGTTTCGGTATCATTTCAATTCTGTAATATTAAGCCGTGTGAAAAGATCAACTGTGGCGGTTCTATATATAAAAAAAATTTCCAGAAAACTTCGCTGCAATTAACAATCGAATGTGTCAGAAAAACTTTTAAATTCATACTAAAATTTATTAACTTAGATCGTACGAGTCCTAAATATTTCAAAGTGGTACCAACTAGATAATTGCTTTCATTACACCCAGTTTGTTTTCGAAGTTTAGTCATTCCACAATGTGAATTTAAAAATTTCCCGTGAAAGTGAATTGATATTCTTCCATTTTCCCAAATTTAAACATCACTAAGTGCCAATTCATTTTAAAAAACTCTTTTTTCTGTCACACATATCGTTTATCACAAGAAAACATTGAGTTGGAAAAAACTTACACATTGGAACACTTTTATCCCATTCCTCTTCACTCACAACAGTGCACTCGGATTCAATTTACAAAAATTTAAAAAGATGTGAAAGTAGAAACATAAATTAAGTGATTTCAATCCGAATGAACAGGCAAGTTTTTGTTTCAAAAATGAAGTACGAATTCACAAAATTGAATGCAGAAAAAACAGCAAAAAATAAAATTTCCCATTCACTAGTACATTTTCTACGGAATGTATTATATATGTACATTACTTTCGAAACAAACCACAACTGGGGCTCGGGATTTATTGAATATTATAACCATTAATTTTTCTCAAAAAGCAAAATACTAATTTCGGTTCAGTATAGAACTAGTAAATTGTTCTCGATATTTTAATCTAGTATGAGACTAGTACAGATCTAATTTACCACTGCGTCAAAATGGCTATTGTAATTGCGATGTAAAAAAAAATATCCATGACTGGTATATACGAATACTGGCATACAAAGTTCCATTTAATTAGTTAATTTAATTGTAAGAATCCTCTGCCAAATCCTTAGCTACTGACATATAGTTCGAAATGGTTCTTTTTACTAGAAGGCACAAACCGAATCCTTTTAAGCCATCTAAACTAAAGGGCGTGGAGCTCACCCTCTCTACCGAGGTAAAGTATCTCGGCATAATCTTGGATAGCAAGCTGAACTGGAGCCGGAACACGGCAGCAAGGTGAAGGAAAGCTATAACTGCACTTTACGCCTGCAAAACGGCGATAAGAAAAAGATGGGGTCTAAGACCGGGTATCGTGTATTGGATTTATACATCCGTAGTTAGACCAATCCTATTCTACAGCGTCACCGTTTGGTGGCCGGCACTCGATAAAATTACTACAGGAGCAAACTAGAGAGAGAGTTCAACGATCGACTGCTATCCTCTTCACATGAGCAGTTCCAACAACTCCCTCGAAAGTCCTGTTAATTCTTCTCAACATCCTTCCTCTGGATCTAGATATATGGGAAACTACAAGCGGGCTGCAATGCAATCATATTGAATGCGGCTCAACCTTTGAAGAATTGCAGTATGGGACACACAAAAATATTATGTCTTGCAGAAGTGCCAAAGTAGCTAGACTACACCACCTTCTGTATGTGCTTCGAAAATCTTTCCTCCACGAAAATCCCAAACAGGTGCGAGTGGAAAACTACCAACGCCCCCGTCCAGGTAGCTATAGCCATCTTTACAGATGGCTCGAAGCTGATGGAAAAGTGGGCTGTGGAATTTATTCTCCCATGCTTTCATTGAATATGAGCATGAGACTACCAGACCACTGTAGCGTTTTCGAGGCGGAACTCTTTGCAATCATTGAGGCCGCTGAGTGGACAATCAGTTACAATATACTCCGACAGTCAAGCTGCAATCAGATCTCTCCAATATAATGGCACCACGTCAAAAGTGGCTATAAAATGCAGGAACTTTCTCAACAACTACTAACTTTCTACTAAATATATCACTGCCGTTGACTGGGTAGCTGGACACAGGGACATTCCAGGCAACTGCATGGCGGACGAACTAGCAAGGGAAGGAACCCTTCTATCTACTATAAAACACGCACGTGATGCTGGTTTACCTCTGTCCACGGCAAAATACATGCTTAAATTGGCTTTTACCAGAGAAAGTGACTCAAGATGGTTGAACGAAATCACGTGTAACGTGAACAGAAAGCTATGGCCGAAGCTGGACGCGAAAAATCTAAACATCTTATCCTTCTAAACCAGTTCTACATTAGCATAACGACGGGCATAGTAACTGAACACTGTTTAATGAGACTTCACGGAAAAATAATGGGATATCATTCTAATGATTTTTGTCGCAGAAGCAGGGACGACGAAGAGAAGGGGACCATCGAGCACAACCTCTGTCACTGTCCAGCCTTGATATCAGCGCGACACAAGTTCCAAACATTTCTTCGATTGTCTCGCTGAGATAGCCTTAGCGAATATTGGAAATCTCGTTGCCTTTATAAGGTACACGAAATGGTTCGATCATCTGAGAAGGTGAAGGCAGGAGGCTCAGCGGTATCACAATGAGTTGAGTTGAGTTAGTGCGGCTATTGGCCTAAGTGTGCTGGTAGCAGCAGCCGCATTAACTCAACTCAACTCAACTCGACATATAGTTTTAAAATCGTTAAATTAATTTGAGCCTTTCAGGATCTGGAACGTAGTGGAGTTATAATGGAAGTAACTTCTTATTAGTGCTGTTTGGTGGCATATTTGATCATTCCAATGTAGATGAGGCTGCCTTATCTGTACACCCATGAACTGAAATATTTTCATTTTCCTTCTTTTCGGAATTCTCGCTGGAACTGGAGGTAAACTGCCTACATTACGACGAACATATAAATACAATGTTTATAATTTTGATGCGAAAAAGCGTTCATAAAAACTAAATTTATGATATTTAAAAGAAATTAATATTGAAAAACCTCAACGTGATCAACATTACTTGATACAAAGAGACCCATTTTGTGGCGAGAAATTTTGAGCAACTAAAAAAACAAAATATTTATTTTTCGTTACCATCTTTTGTTGTGTTTAATTTATTATTGATCTGGAAATTTTCTGAAAACATAATAGAGAATAGTTTATGGACTGTATGGAAACTTCATCTAATTATGGGCATTTGTTTATGCATACATAACTACATACTCGTATGTGTGTACATATTTTCTATTCAAGCATCGGAAAATTGATCGAAAACATTTGCACTTGTTGTTGTTGTTTTGTTTACCTGTTATTCCCGCCAATTTTTCCCCTATTTTATTGCATTTCATTGTAGTCTTTTAACAAAGCTCATATACGAGCACAACAACAATGTAGTTGTATGCATTTAATGTACACATCGTTCACATGTCTTTTATTTACATAACTGTGTCAATATATTGCACATACATATGTACATATGTATGCGAGTATAGGTATATATAAAGCCAGCATTCGTTTGCACAAAAAAAAGTAAAACAAACAAAATATCTTATCAATAAAAAACATAAGCCAACAACACTTGCCGTGCACTATGCAAATTTTCAATGGCATTGTTGCTAGAAAAACTGCAGCAATAAACTTGGCTTTCCGGTTTGTTTATTTTCATTTATTATTACTTATCCGTTTTTTTTTATACCCAACGTACGTGCAATGCGGTGTAGTATTTGTGCAAGTCTTCTTCTTAACATCAGCTTACAACAGCGTGCCATTGGTTTTTTCAGCGTCTATTTGAAACTCGTAAGTGAAGCCAATTCGCTCTCCATCTGATCCTTCCAACGTTGTGGTTGTCTTCCTCTTTATCCGTTTTCACTTGCTTTCAAAACTGGAGTAATTTCATTTAGCCGGAGGAAATGATCTCTACAACGTAACCGCTGTCTCTTTCTTCATCGAACATTGACATTATCAATGCGAAAAGCAACATAAATCGTACACAAATCCTTTATCCTGAAAACTCCTAATGTCATTAATTATCGGATTTTGTCACTGTTCAAGCCTCTGCATCATATAACCGAGCTTGGTTGTTTGTTGTGCTCAGTCTAAAGCAGCACCTGTTGGCAAGAATGGTTCTGCGTTGAATTCCCATCTTGAAATTAATAGGTTCTGATGTTGGTCCCAGAATAGACCATCTACAATCTCATAGTTATGGCTGTAAACAGGAGCTAAGAGGCGAGCGAGCAATATTTGTTTGATAACTGGAGGCATTCCGTCTTGTCCTCTTTCATTATAAGTACCATTCGCTTCCGTGCTTTGTGATTTCAATATAATTGGCAAACGACAGTAATTGTAAATTCTTGGAAAAGGTTGGACCTTGTCTATTGTGCTCTGCAGCTCTGAGCAAATGCTCCACTATTATTTGGAAGAATTTACACTATAGAAAATTACCTTGTCTGAAGCCTCGTTTGGTATTGTCCAAAGGCAGCAAAGTCGTATAAGTCTCGTAGAAATACCAAATTCGGACATAGCAACGTAGAAACCTTTCATTTTCATGGGATCGAAGGCGGCTTTAAAATCAACAAAGAGGTGATGTGTAACAATAATTGGCATAGCCTGTGGGTCTCACAGATTGGGCAGAACACACTCAGGATCAAGTAGTTGGACATGTTTTTTCCACATAAACTCCATACCATGGATCGTACTTATAGAAAAAAACTGCAGTAATAACAGACTGCTGAGCGGTTTTCTACTCGACTTGCACACCTGCTCTCTGAGAGCACTCATCAGCAACCCGGCATAAGGGAACTGTGGGACTGCATTGCAAACTCCCTACGTACAGCTGCAAACGAAACTATTGGATTTCGGAAAGGTCGCAAAAATAGCTGGTACGATGATGACTGCCGTGTCGCAGTGGAGAGAAACTCCAATTGATGACGATGGAAAGGTTGTTCCATTACCCGCCATCGCCAGCTTAAAAAACAACAAAGCGGCAGGAACCGATGGATTACCAGCTCCTTTGTAAAATATGGTCGAATGAAAGCATGCCCGACGATTGGAACCTAAGTGTGCTTTGTCCAATCCACAAAAATGGCGATCCCACAGTCTGCGCCAATTACCGTGGAATAAGCCTTCTTAACATCGCATATAAGGTCCTACTAAGCGTGTTGTGTGAAAGACTTAAGCCCATCGTCAACAAACTGATTGGACCTTATGAGTGTGGCTTCAGACCTGGTAATTCAACCAATTGACCAGATATTCACCATGCGCAAATCTTGGAAAAGACCCGCGAAAAGAGGACCTCTTCGTCGACTTTAAAGCCGCCTTCGATAGCACGAATAGGAGCTGCATCTATGTCTGAATTTGGTATCCCCATAAAACTTATACGGCTGTGTAAACTGACATGAATCAGTACTAAAAGCTCCGTCATGATCGGAAAGGACCTCTCCGAGCCGTTCGATACCAAACGAGGTTTCAGACAGGGTGATTCCTTATCGGGTGACTTTTTTAACTTATTGCTGAAGAAAATAATACGAGCTGCAGAGCTCCTGTCCCGACGAACGAAAACCAAACTCTACAAGTCCCTCATCATTCCCGTACTGCTAAATGGTGCAGAAGCATGGACGATGACAACATTTGATGAGTCGGGGTTAGGAGTTTTCGAGATAACGATTTTGTGAAATATTTACGGTCCTCTACGAGTTGATAACGGCGAATACCGCAACCGATGTAATGATGAGCTGTATGAGATATACGTCGACATTGACATAGTTCAGCGAATCAAGAAACAGTGGCTACGCTGGCTAGGCCATGTGGTCCGGATGGATAAGAATACTCTAGCTCTGTAAGTTTTCGATGCAGTAACCGCCGGTGGAAGGAGAGGAAGAGGAAGGCCCAGGCAGAGAGGGATCTGGCTATACTTGGTATCTCCAATTGGCGCCAAGCAGCTAGAAAAAGGAATGAAAATATACCCTGCTTAGAGCGGAATGCCGACTGTGTCGAAAAATAGCTGACATTATGTAACACAGTATAACATAATTATTTTATTTAAATTAAAAAATTTAAAGCGAAGAAAAATTCACTTTCTGGTTATGCCTCGTATTCTACACAGATTTTTCCACTTTTTAAATTTTATTATAAATTTCGTAAGCCAAATTAGTAAAAGTATTCCACTTCTGATATATGCAATATGTACATATTTTTTACTGTATAAATCGTGACAGTAAATATTATTAAATGGAAAATAAAAAATGAGATTTAAATTGAAAAATTTAGTAAAAGGCGCTTAAATGTTGCGCTTATGGAAATTTGTTAAGCATTTCACGGTAATACTTGCAAAATGATAGATGGCACACGTGCCATAACACTTAAAATTACATATGTAACATTATATACATACGTGTACATATATGTTCATTATATATTGCCTTTAACAAATTAAGTGTTACGCCATTAAAATGTAATATTCAACTTTTTTTTCATTTTTTTTTATTTTTTGCATTTTACTTACAGTTTTACAATCAACCGCCTTCTCCAACGAAGACCTACTCGCACACAAATAAACACATACGTGTACATCAACTAAATATTTAGTAACAATTTATATAGTATATATTTAAGTAAAAAATATGTCTGATTTTTCATCATACGAAATGAGCTCAGTCGATCGTCCAGTGAATCGCTTTCAAGTGAATCCTGTTAATCATAATAAGCCAAACGAGACAATACAATTAGATGTGCCACAAGAGGTCTATCGTCGTTTAGTCAATAGCGACGGTGAGCCGTTAGAGGATGATACTTTCAATGAAGATGCTACGGAAATCTTAAATAAACAAAATCTACAACGTACACAGAGGTAAGACTTGTTGTAATGCGAGTTCAGTAGACACATACCATATGTATAATATTTGCGATGTTAACTGGGGTACGGAGGGATTGTGGTGTTTGAGGAATTGCACTACGTATGTAGCTTTGTTCAATGCCTCACCTTCTTTTTCGTACTTGACTAGAGGAATCGATAGTAAATATTCAATTTAAGCGGATTCTGATGGCGAAAAGTCTTGAGCACACTGCCAAATGTATGTAGCTATATATCACCGTTGACTTTAACTCCGCTTCCAATGGAACGAAACGGCGCTGAAAAATTAAATGGTCACCATAGCCTATTGATCAACAATCCACGTTGCTATGAAATAGGCTTCGAGTTCTGACCAGCCCAACATATAAAATTATAATTTTTGTTTCTAATTAGCATCGTCTGCAGATTATGCCAACCTCACCGAGTGTTTTTATGGCATAAAATAAAAAAGGTCCTCATAAAAATCCATCACCTGTTCGGAGGTGGTATTTAAAAAATCGGAGAAAGTGAAGCTTCTCCAGATGTTACTGTTCGAAATTGTTATGCAGGCCAAAACATGAAAATGAAATGAACTTATCGTTCTGACAGTGTACAAGCAGAGGACAGTATTAAATATCTCTAGTCATAAACTTAGTTAACCAAGTCAGTCATGAAATCTACCTCAGAATCACATCAAGGCCGTTCTGATACTCATATACTGTGTAGAAGCATACACGATGAAAATGTTAGAATCTAGACGGCTACATCTGTGACTTATCCCTTTACATCGCTGCCAGTCATTTAATACTTTCAGCCACGAAATTCACGCCGACCGTTTTCATCATTTTCAACAGCTTAACCGACAAAGATCCAAATTTAAAGTCATTGACCCAAAAATTTCGACTGACTGTTTGCCGGGAAAGACATGCCACACATTTCTCTCCACCATACAGCAAATGACTGTCACTAAATTACAGACGAAGATTTTGAGCTGTAACCTGATATTCGAGTAATCCCAACGTAAGTTAGGTGTATGCTCAATTAAATGGGAACCAACGCCTTACGATGTTTTCAGCATATGCAAATTCGATTTCTTTTAAATGGATCGGTGGTGAAATCTACCCAAAAAAACTTGGCATTAGTAAGTCCGTTTCAAGCGGAACTGGCGACCATAAATGAGGTGGTCAATTGTTGAGGTTTAATAGTATTTTCAGTAATCTGTCTATATCTGCTCTGAAAGTCAGACAACGATTTGTAACAATAAAATCAGAAACGGTAGAGAATGGGACTGTTAAAATATACCAGTGCACAGCCTGCAAGAAAGGCTCATCGCTGATGCAAACTTAATATTGAACAGTTAGATAAAAAAAGGAAATATCTACAATTGAGGGTATTCTTACAGGATTCGGTTTATGAGGAAGTCACATATAAAGGAGTTATAAAGACAAGGAAGAACCTAAAACCTTCAGGCACTTTCTTTGCGAATGGGATTGTTTTAGTCTCTGGGGTACACAACCTTTAGAGATTTTAACGAAATTGGTTTAACTGGAGGGTGGGCGCTATTATGATCCTCAATGGTAATATGATAACTTCCTTTGGAGGTCTAAGTGCCCGGCGATCACTTAAATCCAACTTAACCTAGGATAAACATAGTGCATTGAATCAAGAGACGGCAACGCTGGCCATGTCATGTGGTCCGGGTGGAGGAGAATACTCTAATTTTGAATATTTTCAATGCAGTACGCGTCGGTGGAAGCAGATAAAGAGCAAGACCTCGACTCCATTGGGCTCCGGTGGATGCTGATAAAGAGCAAGACCTCGACTCCATTGGGGTTATTAGGTGGAAAAGGATTGGCTGTAATTGGTTTTTACAATTGGCGTCAAACAGCGAAAAGAAGAAAATATTGATCCGCTGCTGTTAATTCGGCTATAACCGGGCAAGTAGTCAGTAAAGAAAAAGAAAAAAGGGATTACTGGGTAGATTTAATTCTTCCCTATCTGGATTCGACCCTTTGCGTATACCCCACAACCGTCCTCTGGTCCGAAAATGTCGAAACGGTTTGCTTCCTAGTTAGATGTTAGTTTTAATTTCAAAAGAGCTTTATAACATTTTGGATATTAAAAAGACAAGTACCCCATACGAAGAAAGACTTTTTGTTTTACACATCAAAGAAATTTATTTATTGAATCTGCTTAATTTAAGCCTAACAATAAGTTTTAGAATCTTAATAACTATTAAATTACTGCTTTAGTCCATTAACAGCAATGGGCGTCAGGTTGCTCTTCAAAATACTGACAGATATCTTCTTCGAAGGCGAGTTCAACTTGCTGGGTAGGATAAAACGTTCGCTACAGGATTCGGACTTGTTCTATAGTGCAATGTTTTTCGCGAAAACTGAATTGATGATTTGGTATAATTTCTTTATAGTGGAGAAAAGGAGATATCTTGGGTAGCAGCACTTTTTGAAAAAGTTTGGAAGAACGGGTAACAAGCTTATTGGCCGATATGATGACGGCAGCGTTGCATCTTTTCCGGGTTTGGCTATCATATCGCCGCAGATAGATATTTTTGACATATATTTCTCGTTAACAGCTCTTAAAAATATCTTAAAAACTACAACAATCCTTCCTCTTGCCACTCATTGTAAGCATAACCGCACCTTTAAATTTTGACGCCCAGAAGTATGCATCATTTGAAGTGATTTCCGATATAAAATTGTTATCCTAACAAATCATATTGCTTTCGAACATAAAAAGCTGAATTTTTTTTGTTTCTACATATAAATCTTATTGACTTTGAGTTCACCCAATTTTGCATAGCAGTAAATGTACTCTTTTTTCTCTTCTCTCTCTCTTCAAACTAGGCAATCGATAAAAAGTAGTTTTCGAGATAAAGACAAACCTTCGAGATTCAAAGATCAATCGCAAACCACACGATTCCAAGTAGCACCGCCAAATGAGGAAGACTCAGACGACTCAAGTGGTCAAGATGATCGTGAATTATTGGAAAATGAGTATGACACGAAATATGGCAAAAGTTTTCGGTAAGTTTGTGCTGCACCGGGAAAATCATACTACAGACCGTCATAAAAATATCGCCTTACTTGCAGACACTTTACACGCGAAGCATTACCCAGATTGGATAATTATCGGAACATCATGTCCATACAAGCCGCTTACCGTCCCACGCTGGACGAATTGCACAATGCAACCTTGACCGGAAAGGTAATTACGAATTAGAAATAGTAGTATACGAGTACTAATACTACTATAGTAGTAGTAAATGCAATGTTTATAGGAATAAGTGCAGGCGTATATTTGTAAGCCGTCGTAATTGAATTTTAAAAGTCGTTGGGCACCAAGTAGCATGCATCTTTCAAAACTGTCGATTGTCTTCCTAGATGCTTATTGCTCTGTTATTTTTTAATTTTTTAATTGTGTCACTCGGTTTAAAATAGCACTTTTTTTTACATTTCTTGCTTACCGTCACCCCTGTAATTCAATTACACTCGGTAAACAGAAATGGCATGAAATATGAATGCGCTTGAACTTACTACACACACACGGACATACATACATTTACATGTACATATATGTATTTTTTTTTACATTCCGATTTCGAACGATTGAATATGAACTGGGGCAATTACTCCCGACACAAAAGCTACTCATAATTTAATTAAGACCAATTTTTAATTGATGCGTCATTTACAATAGCAAATTTCAATGCGCCATTTTGGCCTTTGGGAGATCGCTCTGTATTCTTTTTTTTGTTTTTTATTTTTATTTTTTTTATTTTTTTTATGTAAATCTATTAAATGAAGGAATTTTATATTAATTAACTATTATTCATAACAAATACTTACATATTTAATCCGTATTTTTTCCTACAGTCCGCCAGCTTAAATCGCAATCAGGATCCAGAGGCGGCCAATATGAATGGTTCACTTAAATTTGGTTGGATTAAAGGCGTCTTAATCCGTTGTCTACTCAATATTTGGGGTGTTATGCTATTCTTACGTCTCAGTTGGGTTGTGGGACAAGCTGGTATCGTTGAAGGTTTTATTTTGATTTTAACAACAACAGTGGTTACAAGTGTTACCTCCCTGTCGATGTCGGCAATCAGTACAAATGGTGTTATTAAAGGAGGTAAGTAAGAAGAAGAAGATGAAGAAGTGAAAGTGTGACTTAATGTAGTGGAAAAATAGTAAATACATTCGTTTGTCTCCAAACTTTTGTTAGGTTAAATTATTTTGGCTGCCGATCCATCGATTATACTTAAATCTGAATAAGACCCTGTGTTATGGCATAAAAACTTCGCTATCCAACCATTTCGAATCTCTAACGAACTTCAATAGATCCATGACTTTGACGTCGGTTATCTTCGGTTGACTATCCAGCTGTAGGTTTCCTAAATTCCGAATCCTAGCGCTGCTCAAAGCAGGACAGTCGCATAGAAGATGGGTAATCGCCTTCTATTCCGCATCGTCTTTGCATCATCTCCTATTGGAAGCACATAGCTTCTTTGCACGTCGCCCTATCAGATCCTGTCAGGACTGCTATTATTTTCTTCTTCTATTTCTGTATTGTCGTAGACTTCTAATATTCTCAATAGATCCCTCCGTAATCTCTCTCGCTACTAACACCTACAGTATTAATGGAAGCCGTTTCGTGGTTTCTCAACTCTGCAATGGTAGCTCAGCCTATCACAATATATTCTGACAGGCAGGCTGTCATCATGCCGGCAGAGCTACTGGCAGGTGCAGGTCTTCAAAGAAAAAGAATACACATTTATGTGGATAACGAAGGAGCCTTTAAGGTGTTCCTTTCTTACAGCTCGAAGTCGACGGTGGTGACCTAATACAGGTGACATCGAAGGCCACGAGATAACTGATGAAATGGCTAAGGGAGGTGTATCGTGTATAACACCATGGACGTAGTATCGTTTAAAAGAGACTCGATGGATCAATCATTTTAATCTAACCTAAGCTGTCATTATGTATTCTCAATGCAATCCAACCACCTCGACGGTTGTGGTAAGCTGTAGAGAAGTTTTAAGCAAAATATATGCGAATCGTCTGTGGTTTTGGTCCCCGGATATAACGATAGCCCGGGCAATTGCGTGGTCAACGAGCTAGCTCGAAAGTGAATAGGCCACGGTAAAATCTGCACACGACGTGGACACACCTGCTTCCCCCACAAAGTAGCTGCTAAGATTGGCATTGAACAGTAGACCCAATACTAGACAGATCCAGTCATTAATCGAAAAGTAGAGAACTTAAACTCTACTACTTCTAAATAGGACCTTCATGAGCATAACAGCCGACTGATGTGGCGCGACATCATTTCCTGTTCAATTACGTTACTTCGACTGTCTTGCTTACCTAACACCAACGGCTGTGGTTCTTCTGAATTTTCTCAATTCCTCTCTATCTTTTCCTCTCTCTCTCACTCTCTCTCTCTCTCTCTCTCTCTCTCTCACTCTCTCTCTCTCTATGAATTACACCGTGATTTCTTTTGGATGACCTCGATGACAACCTCTACTTTTTTACTTCTAATAAGAGATAGTTAACCCCTGAAGCAACAGAAATATAGAAAAGTTTAGTCTATTCTCTCAGAAATTATACAGAACCCATGTTTCAAGGAATTATCTTATCTATCTCATCTTTTATTTCATGAAGACAGTATCCAGTTGGACAGAGGTTATTTCAGGCACACATCTTTAAAACATGAACCTGAAAACTTTTGCTTCGAATGATATGAAAAGAAGACATACTCTTCCTTTCTCAAGTTATCTGTGCTTTTAATAAGAATCTACGAGTTTACGTCAAAATATTCGGATTCACATCCGAGTCAATGACATTGGTAGTAGATAGAAAAAAAATTTATACCGGAATTTTCGAGACAATCCTATATTTCCATCAACAATATGTTCATGAACAAAAAATTGCTTATGTGCCAAAATTCAATATTTTTCTCTAAATGAAATATTTCAATATTTTCTAGGTGGGACATATTATATGATATCACGTTCACTGGGTCCCGAATTTGGTGGATCCATTGGCCTAATATTTTCCTTAGCAAATGCTGTCGCCTGTGCTATGTACGTTGTTGGTTTTTGCGAATCTATGTTAGATTTGTTAAACAGTTTTGGACTCAGTATTATTGATGGCGGTATACAAGATGTGCGAATTATTGGTTGTATTACCATTACCATACTACTTGTTATTGTTGTTGTTGGTATGGAATGGGAGGCAAAGGTGAGAACGAAAAGCAAATTTTGTATTGAATGTACATATGTTTTTATGTAAACATAAACACTTTTCTCTTAACATAATCTCAGGCACAAATTGGCTTACTCATCATCCTTTTAGTAGCTATAGGCGACTTCCTCATTGGCTCTCTAATTGGTCCGAAGAGCGAACTTGAAAAGGCTGAGGGTTTTGTCGGCTACAATTGTGAGTGAAAGGCATTTATAATTTTTTGTATAAACGCATTAATTTACATTCTTTTTAGATACGATATTCAAACAAAACCTTTTTTCCGATTACCGTGTGGAAAATGGCGTACATCATGATTTCTTTTCGGTAATAGCTATTTTCTTCCCCGCAGCCACGGGCATTTTGGCTGGTGCTAATATCTCTGGTGATTTAAAAGTAAGTTTATGTGTGAATTTGTATTAGCTTTTTTTTATAATACAAAAGGAAAGGATAAGAAATCGATTTTCAAAATTTTATTTAATTTTTTCATTTAATTTCTTTTTATTTCACTTTATTACATGCTATTTTACTTCCTTTTTTATTATGTTAAATTATAATATAAAATTTATATTTATTTTATAAATATTTTTGTTTTCCTTAATAAATTTCCCTTTTTTTATTTTATTTAATTTATTTTGTTTTTTCATTATTTGATTTTATTTTATTCATTTAATAACATTTTATTTTAATTTAGTTTATTTTATTTCATTTCTTTATTTTATTTACTTTATTTAATTAATTTTTTACTTTATTTAACTCAATTTTATATCATTTTTTACTTCATTTATTTCACTAAATTTCATTTTACTTTGTTTTATATTATTTTATTTCATATTTTTTCTTTTATTTCTTTTTTTTATTATATTTAAATTCCTTTACTAAATTTTCTTTTATTTTGTTTTATATTATTTTTTTCCTTTTATTTTTTTATATTTTATTATAATTTTTTTTTTATTTTCTTAATTTTTTATTTGTCTTTTAATTAATTTTTTTACTTTATTTATCTCACTAAATTTTATTTTTTTTTATTATATTTTATTTAACATTCTTTTAATAAATTTTATTTTATATATTTTTTTATATCATTTTTTCCGTTTATTTTTTATTATACTTTATTTTACATTATCTTGTTCTTTTTAATTTTTTTATTTGTTTTCAATTAATTTTTTTTACTTTATTTATTTTACTTAATTTTTTTTATTTATTAATTTTTTATTTTGTTATTATATTTTATTTTACAGTATTTCGTTTTTTTTTTAATTATTTTATTTAATTTCTTTATTTATTTTAATTAATTTTATTATATTTTGTTTTATAATAATTTATTTAATTTTATTTCACTTAATTTTGTTTTTTATTTTATTTTAGTTTACTTTTTCCTTTACTGATTTTACTAAATTTTATTTTATTTTGTTTTATATTATTTTCTTTTCTTTTTTATTATATTTTATTTAACATTCTTTTGTTTCCTATTTTTTATTCTATTTTTAATTAAATTTTCTATCTTTTTTTACTTTATTTATTTATTTATTTTAATTAATTTTATTTTACATTATTTTGTTCTTTTTAATTTTTTTTGTCTTTTAATTATTTTTTTTACTTTATTTGATTTTATTTATTCATTTTCTTATTTTTATATTATACTTTTTTTTACATTATTTTGTTTATTTTTAACTTATTTTAATTTCTTTAACTTTATTTATTTTAATTAATTTTATTATATTTTGTTCAATAATAATTTATTTAATTTTGTTTATTGATTTTGTATTTAATTTTTAATATATTTTATTTCACTTAGTTTGGTTTTTATTTTATTTTATACAATGTAACTAATTTTTATTATTTAATTTTTTTATTCATTATTTTGTTTTATTTGATTTTGTTTTGATTTTTATTATATTCTATTTTTTCCATATTTTTATTTTATTTTGATTTTATTCAATTTTATTTAATGTAATTAAGTTTCTTTATTTTGTTTAAATTTATTTGTTATTACTTTATTTTTAATTATATTTAATTTTTTTTTATTTTATTTCATTTTCGTTTGTAATTTTATTTGAATTTCATATTTCTTTTGTTTATATTATTTTAATTTTTTTTTGCATTTGTTTATTTTGGTTTTCTTTTTCTTTTTTTTATAAAAGGCCTTCATAAAAATACTCTTTCTAAATATAATGTTGAGTTTAAACAAAATTTGCATTTTCAGGATCCCCAAAAATCCATTCCAAAAGGTACTCTCATAGCTATTTTAATCTCCACCGCCACCTATCTCTTTATGGTCCTCGTGTGTGCTGCTACTGTGGCTCGGGATGCCACTGGAAACCTGGCAGATGTTGCCAATGGTTCTTTTGCTTTTCTGAACTGCACCACGCCAGGTTAGCTCTTTTGAACCCTCTAGTAAAGACTGACATTTTTAAAAACAACACATTTCTTCTAGGCGAATGCCGTTATGGTCTGCAAAACTCGTTTCAAGTGATAGAACTTGTCTCCGGCTTTGGTCCTTTAATCTATGCTGGTTGCTTTGCGGCAGCTATCTCTTCAGCACTAGCTAGTTTGGTCTCGGCACCAAAAGTATTTCAGGCGCTTTGTAAAGACGAACTCTATCCAAAGATAGTGTGGTTTGCCAAAGGGTATGGTAAAAATAACGAACCCTTCCGCGGTTATGTGCTAACATTCATTATTGCTGTTGCGTGAGTAGATGTTCGATAGTAGATATATAGTAAAGCTAAGATTATGAATATTTAACTCTGATTCTTTCTGTCTTTAATTTTCACATTTCAGTTTCATTTTAATTGGCGAGCTCAACTTGATCGCTCCGCTCATCTCGAACTTCTTTCTGGGTGCCTACACACTCATCAATTTCAGTACTTTTCATGCTAGCTTAGCTAAACCCGTCGGTTGGCGACCAACCTTCAAGGTATGCTCACACAATATATGTACATATCTGATCTCTATACAATCAGTATCCTTTTTTTAGTATTACAACATGTGGCTTAGCTTGGTCGGTTCAATACTGTGTGTCGCCGTTATGTTCCTTATCTCTTGGGTAACGGCACTTATCACCTTTGCAGCGGTGCTGGCACTATACTTAATTGTTGCATATCGCAAGCCGGATGTAAATTGGGGTTCCACCACGCAAGCACAGACTTATAAGAACGCACTGATGTCTGTGCAACAACTGAATAATGTGGAAGAACATGTGAAGAACTATAGACCACAGGTAAAACTCGATTTAGAGAGAGACCGCTTACCATTCAATACTAATCTATTTTAACTATTTTAACTTACTCCGCACAGATACTTGTACTATCGGGTTTGCCGAACACACGTCCAGTGCTAGTCGATTTCGCCTATATGCTGACAAAGAATCTTTCTCTACTTGTTTGTGGTCATGTGCTTCGTGGTACGAGCTCTCAACGGTATAGAAATTACTTACAAGATCGTGCTACAACTTGGTTCCGTAAACATAATATCAAGGGTTTCTATTCGCTTGTGGACGGTGAGGACTTTGAATCCGGTTCGCGTGCGCTAATGCAGGTGAGTAACAAATGCTGGTTGTTGGGTAAGTCTTGACTGAGTTTTCATTAATTGTTTTCTCTTCCTACTAGGCTTGTGGTATTGGCAAGCTAAAGCCAAATATTTTACTAATGGGTTATAAAAATGATTGGCAGACCTGCGATAAAAAGGATTTGGATCAGTATTTCAATATAATGCATAAGGTAAGGCATTTTTTTATAATTTTCTGTCTGTGGAAAAGCTAAAAACAATTAAAATAATTTCTCACAGGCTTTGGACATGTATTTATCTGTGGCTATACTACGTTTACCCTCGGGCTTGGACTGTTCACAGATTTTGGGTGATGAAAGTAGTGCCGCTAAAATCGTAAATGATATTCCACGAACATTACAGCCGAATGAGAGTTCGGCTGATTTAATGTCGGCAGATAGAAGTGTGCAGAATGGCTTGAGCGGCAGCATGGATTCGCTTAGTCGAAATGTATCACAAGGTATGCTTTTGATAATGATAAAATTACGTTGTTATATACTATAATTAATTATCTAAGTAATAATGTACATATGTAAATATTCTTTTATTTATTTTATGAGAATGCGTCTAGTAGAAATACGTATGTAGTACATATATAAATATCGAAGAGCACTAACTGAGAATTTTACAAAATTTGTTTTAGACTTTTAAGAAAACTAAGTCAAAACAAATCCTTTTTTTATTTATTATTATTATTTAAAATAATGGTAATGGAAGTCTGCTATTTATATTAAATCTGAATTCAATTTTAATTTAATTTTTTCGAAATTTTTGTATTTACGCTTCCATTTTTGTTAGAATACATATGTATTAGCATGATATATATATTATTGTAGAATATTTTTATATTCAATTATGTATATATGTATATAAAAATATATTTATAAAATTTAATACTTTATTAATAATTTTATTTTCTATTTCTTTTTTTTATATTTTATTGCATGTTTGCACTTTTGTTATTAATGTCTGTGAACCTCACTCTTATCTCAACGTTGCACTTGCATATATATATGTATATAAATGTATATGTATAAATGCATATGAATTCCGTTGTCACCTGATGTACCCCCGGTGAATTGCATATGTAAATATATACATATATAAATTGGTCACACTGATAACGATAACCTATACACTGTGTACATTCGTATATGCACTGCATTGTGTGGATACAATTTAGATGCCGGAGACTCACCTAATACAGAGAATGGCTTGAAACAATTAAAAAGTAAGTAGCATGATAAATTTATGAACTGCATACACCTAAAACTTGCGATCTAACGTATCAAATAAAGTTAAGTAAAATAAAATAACATAAAAAATTAATTAAAGTAAATTAGAAAAAAATTAAATGAACAAAAATATATGTAAATAAAATAAAAATAAAAATCCAATAAAATAAAATAAATAAATAAAATGAAAACAAAGTGAAATGAAAAAAAAAAACAAAATAATATATCTATGGTATATGTATATACCTTCTGCTCAAATATAAACGAGACTTTATCCATAACTTAGAAAGGACAAGACATATGGCCATGCTTTTTTTTTGCTTAGGTTGGCAGGCATTTGGCATGTTTAAATGTCAAATTTGAGCGCGATACGGCACTATAAACAAGTCAACCTCAAGTGTGTTTTTCGAATTTTACTATGGAAATTAACGTTGAGCAAAGATGTTTGTTTGAAATTTTGTTATTCCAATGGAATAAGTGCAACGGACGCAATAAAAATGTTGTGGAAGGCATATGGGGAGTCTTGCCTATCACGTGCACGTATTTTTGATTGGTATAAGTCGTTCAAGGACGGCCGTACATCGCTGGAGAACTTGCCCCATGATCGTCGTCCAGCAACGTCAATAAACGAAGAAAACGTCGAAAAAGTAAAGAAAATTGTGTTCGAAAATCGTCGTGTGACTGAAAGAGAGATAGCTAGTGAGCTCAACATATCAAATGGATCCGCTTATAGCATTATTCACGATGTTTTGGGCATGAGACGTGTGTCTGCTCGACTTGTTCCAAAATTGTTGCTCATACGCCTCGTCTTGTACGCGATTATTTGACCAAAAACAACGTAAATATTGTTCCGCAAGCACCGTATTCACCCGACATGACACCGTGTGACTTTTTTCTTTTCCCTAAACTCAAATTGCCGCTTCGTGGAAAGCATTTTCAGTCGATTGAAGTCATAAAAGAGAATTCGAAGAAGGAACTGAAAGCCATACCTAAAGCGGCCTACCAGAAGTGTTATGAAGATTGGAAAAAAAGGTGGCATATGTGTATCGCTTCTAATGGTGACTATTTTGAAGGGGATAAAATAAATATTGAAGAATAACTAACCGTTTTTGTTTTATTGAGCCAGTCTCGTTTATATTTGAGCAGAAGGTATAAATGTAAATATAATTGGCGTTTATTAACAGCTGAAGCGATTGCGGCATGCATTTTGAAGAAAAATGAAACATGTGAAGTTTTAAAAATTTAAAAATGTAATAAAAATAAATAAAATAAATTTTTTTTTAAATAAAATGAAATAAAAATAAAAATAAAAATAAATAAAATTAACTAAATTAAAATAATCTATATATAAGTATAATAGTTAGTACTTAAATACTGACGGATCAACTCACAGCCTAAACCACTGATAGTAGATCGTAGAGATCAGAAACTTAAAGGATGTGTTCAGCGTATGCCGTAGGCATCCGATAATCAAAAATTTTCTGAGACTGCTCTATTTAAAAAAATCGAATTTATTTTTAAATCGTTCGATTTATATAAAATTTGGTGCAGAGGTAGGTTTTGGCCTTAATTAACATGAGGAACACTTTTTCATCCGGGAAGAGGACCAGAGACCGATCAATTCGAAAAAATCGTGATTCTGGTTCGATTTGGTTGAAATTGGGACCTTCGCCTTGCTTTCCGAGAAATGTAGTTGAGACTGATTTATTCGGAAAATCGCATTTATGGTTCGATTTACTTGATATTTAGAATATATATATGGCATGTGAGCGGCCACGTGTAGCCGAGTGGTTAGCATTGCGTACTTACATTCGGAAGGCCAGCGGTCATTCCTGGTTATATTAATTTAAATAAAAAATTAAGCTAAATTTTCTAATTGCGGTCGCCCTTCGGCAGATAATGTCAACCCCTCCGCGTGTATTTCGGACATGAAATAAAATCTCCTCATAAAAAACCATGTTGTTGTTTTTGTTGTAGCGGCTTACTAAAAAACCATCAGCCGGCTTAGGATAAACTGTAAGTCCCTCCATTTGTTGGAAAAACATCAAGACACAAAACTCCAAATTGGAGGAGGAGCTTGGCCAAAAATCGCTTCAGCGGTTGCAAAGCGCCAATTATATATTACAATTTGTGGAAAACTTTTTTTTTCTGGAAGGGAAACTTATGTATTCGAAAGAAATGTATTTATGTTCCGATTTGCTTGATTTGCTATGTACCATACATATTTAAAATGAATAACGTAAAAACCAATTAAAAAATAAAATGATTTAAATTAAAATTAAGCAAAATGAAGTGGAATTAAATTCAATAAAATTAATTAACTTAAATAAAACAAAATTAAAATTAAAATAAATAAAATATAGTAATTAAATCAAAATATTAAAAATTAATGTAAAATAGAATAAAATAAAATAAAATATTTAAAGCAAAATAAAATATTATAAGATTTATTAAATAAAATAAAAATTAAATAAATAAACTAAATTAACAAACTAATACAAATCGAAGTATAAAATAAAATACAATTGAATAAAATAAAAAATTAAATAGTATATATAAAAACTACTTCATTATAAATTAAAAACATTAAAAAATAAAAATAAATTAGAAAATAATAATAAAAAGAAATAGAATAAGGCTTATTATAATTAAAAAAATTAACCTAAAATTAATTAAAGTGAAAATAAAAATAAAATAAATTGAAATAAAATAAGGTATTATAAAATAATAAAAATAAAATGGTCACATTCAGCATAACATGAAAAATAAAATATTTATATCTTATTAAAATGAAATAAAACTAACAGATTAATTTAAAATTAACTCCTTAAAATCAAATCATCAGTGAATTCTTTAAATTATTACAGCTGTAAAGAAATTTATTTAAATAATATAATACATATAATTCTACAAATAAATATTAAATATTCCATGTTTTCAAATAATAATATTAATACATTTGTTTGATTATTTTTTAACCCAGCTTCCAGTACCAGCGACTTATCATTCATGACCGGAACTCAAGTTAAAGAAGTATCTGGTTTGCCCGATCCAGTTGATCCGAAGTCACCACAACTACTGGTGAGTAATACGTTTCAAAAACTGAGAGAAGAAGAATACTAACTCTATTTATTTATAATTTTTTTTTAAGACCAATTCTCTACGAAAGTCAAAGCAGAAACATAATGATCCAGCTTCCTTGTATAAGGGTCCGGGTGGCGTTGAGTTACCAAAGGAAATATTGATGGAACTGACACAGTTCACACGCAAGCGCAGTCATGCTGTAATCGATGTTTGGTGGCTATATGACGATGGGGGTCTAACCTTACTTTTGCCTTATATAATCAGTACGCGTCGCACTTGGCAATCGTGTAAATTGAGGTGAGGCATTTCGATTGCCAACACAAACATTTAGAGCTGCTCTATATGGCGGTCATTAATAGATTAATAATGTCATAAACTCTTATTGGAATTATGTAGCTTTAAGCGAGTCTTGTTATTAAATACGAATTTTAATTTAATTTTTTTTTTTTCAAAATTCATATATCCAGGGTATACGCTTTGGCTAACAAAAAGGCAGAATTGGAATTTGAACAACGTTCAATGGCAAGCTTATTATCCAAATTTCGTATTGACTACTCAGATTTGACGTTGATTCCCGACATCACGAAGAAACCACAAGAAACAACAACCACTTTCTTTAATGAACTAATTAAGGACTTTGTTAGTAATGAAAAGGAGAATGGACCCTCGAATGTGGCAACCGAAGAAGAAGGTAAGTAAATTTAGCGAAAGACTCGTTTGTACTTAGAATTTTTTTTTTAATTTTTTCTCTCTTATTCTCCGTTAGCCATAATCACCGAAGATGATTTGATGGCCGTTCAAGACAAAACCAATCGCTATTTGCGACTTCGCGAATATTTACATGAACAATCAATGAAATCCGATTTGGTCGTAATGACGCTACCGATGCCACGTAAAAATATTGTTTCCGCACCGTTATATATGGCATGGTTGGAGAGTTTGAGTCGTGATATGCCACCATTCCTGTTTGTGCGCGGCAATCAAACGAGCGTTTTAACATTTTATTCATAGAAAATTACACCCTTACATATGCATACCTTTGTATGTACATATTGATAAAGTTATGAGTACAATATCATTTCCAAAGTATTGTTTATATAAGCACCAAGATTATCAGCTTTCATCAATTGTTTTCGTTTTTTGTTTGATTTGTTATATTTATTTGATTTTATTTTAATGTAAAAAACTAGTAAGAATTTTTAAAACTTTTTTCCGATGTAAAAATGAAATTTATTATATAAATTATTATTACATATGTACATGAATAAGACGAAATTTTGCAAATAAACGACGGAGTAAGCGTTAAAAAGCACAGAATACACGTATTTGATATGAAAAGTTTTTGGTATCATGTGATGTGGTAAAGTGTGATTCGCTATCATGAGATGTATTTATAGGACGATGGGACTTGCTTCGATGTGTTTTTCGTATGATGTGATCTAGCGAAGCATGGCTTTTAATCACAGTCATTGTTTGGTGTGAAGAAATTCAATGGAATGTGATTTTATTATTGCTGATGTGATTAAATTTTATAAGCTTTGTTATTTTCATAGTTTTTGGGGAATGTGAAAAGATATCACGCGATAGTCCTTTAGTGTTAGATGTGTTTTTAGTGTGATTGATGTAATAAAGTGTGATAAGATATCACGCGATAGTCTTTTAGTGTGATTGATGTATAAACTGTGATAAGATATCATGCGATGTGTTTTTAGTGTGATTGATGTAATAAAATGTGATAAGATATCACGCGATAGTCTTTTAGTGCGATTGATGTATTAAACTGTGATAATATATCATGCGATGTGTTTTAGTGAGGTTGATGTAATAAAGTGTGATAATATGTCATGCGATGTTTTCTTAGTAATGTGATGTACTTTTCATATGATGCAATATGCTGTTATGAACTGTGTTTTTGATATATTTTAAATCACAACATTACTATGATAAATTGGTATTTGAACTGATGCATTTTTCGTACGATGTGGTGTGGAGTGATCTGGTAAAATCTCATGTGAGGTCATGAAATGCGTTTTTCAGATGATGTGATATCATGCGATGTGTTTTTAATAAATCTTGATAAATTGTTTTTGGTATGAAGTGATATGCTATCATGGCAATATTTTCGATATACACATGATGTGAGTAAGTGTGATTTGCTGTCATTGGATGTGTATTTAGTGTGGTCTTGCTAATGAAATAAGTTATTTTATGGATTTATGTGATATTGGTATGATTTATGGTTATGAAATGTGTAATGTTATATATTGAAACGTGATCATATTGATGCGATATGATTGGATATAAGGTGGCGGGTGATTTTTTGTTGTGAGTATAAACCTAGAGTAAATAAAAGATTTTTACAAGACTGCGTAAGACGAATATATTGTTGATACTGCCACCTAGCACGATAAGACCACAGTCGTGGAGTAAGATTTTTTTACAAATCTTACACAAGATTGCTTGTGCTCTAGACCACAGTGCGCAATAAAAGTTCAAAAAACACTCTTTTTTTAATTATTGTGAACTTAGTGCACCCAGTTTTGTTTATTTATTTATCATTTGTATATCATTGACTCAGCAAGTACCCAAACCACAATATAGTATATAGTCATCTCACTCATACATGCATTCCACTTATAATAGTCATTGCACTCGTGCTTCCGCTTGTTTTCTATAGTCGTCACGCTACTCAGTGTTGTGTTACGTGATTATTTTAATTTCACAATTTATAAAGAATAAAACAGGTGAGTTTTTTAATAACGATACAATTTTATTTCTATATAAGTAGCTAACTTATTAAAACGATACTGAATGCTTCAGTTTTTCTCCACCAGTTGATCTTGAAAGATATATTTCTGAGCAGAAGGAATAAAAATAATGTATTTTAAAAAGACGAACGGTAACTCTATTTTCCAAAGTGGACCCTGTGGTGTGCAGATTGTAGCAAAATTTTTAATTCTGCAATTTTAGTAAATTTATTCCGGTTGGTGTGTAAACTTCTTTGTTTAATAATTGCGCGTATGTTTGCGCTTAAAAAATATACACATGAAAGCGTGATTGATAAATTCCCCCGAAATTGTGTTTAGAAAAGAATAAAAAATAAACAATATTAATGTGTGTAAGAATTACGCTGAAGACTATAAAGTATTACAACAGGCAAAGCATTTGTGGCTCATTGGAACCGCCTGAAACTTGGCTAATAAGCACAAAATAAAAGAATATCCAACCTGAAACAACGAATAAGAAATTACCGACAATCATGAATTGTTATTGAAAGAAAGCAATTGTGTAGCCTTTTGTATTTCAAGGACTCCTTAATTCAATAACGATTTGAGGTTTTCGGAAGCATTTAATCGACGTAAGCTTACTGTTGCAGGTAATTAAAACGCGAATTAATTTTTCTTATTTTGAAGTGCACTGGTTATGCATAAATAATGTCGCATATCCATTGTCGACCAATTAGTGTACAGAGGTTGCGTATCACATGGAAAAATTATGATAATGTCTGCCAACAGGAGGAATGCCGGCTTAGTAGCAATTTGACCATAATATCGAGTGTGAAATCTTATTCACCATTTAAAAATAGATGTATAATTCAAGTGAAGGTTTTTTTTATGCTTTCTGTTTGATAAAAATAGGCATAACGGCAGTGGTACAAATACTTTTGGATATATGTATGTATGTAGGAACAAGGGTCAAGTTGGTTAGTATTTTACTCCACGGGTCAAAATAATCAAATATAAGTTGTTGCTAAATTACGGTTGCCGCAAAAAACTCTAACCAAAATATTTGATTTTTTTTATACAAATTTTGAGATTTTACAATACATTATTATCTTATTAAAAATTATTTTTTAATTTTCATATGAATGGTTTTGAAAACGTGCTTTATATTTTATCTGCACATTTGACATTGGTTTTAAAAGTAAACAACTGGAGTAAAATCTAAATATTAGCCGTCGAAAACATATCGAGCGTTGTAACAATTGTATAACTAATAATCAAAATTTATCTATAAAAGTACTACTTTGTGTGTCCCTATTTGGTTGTAATTTATTTCAATTTTATAAATAATACTCATCTCATTAACCTATGACAATTTATCGCAATTTTGAGATTATTAAAACCATGTGGTAATAAAAAAAGTACTATTTTTATAGATTGATGTGGCATTTGAAGATTGGGGGACTAAACGATAGAACGTGTGAGTGGCGATTGCATGTTGTGTCGAAAATGTTTCATAAAACTAAAAATAAATCCAAATAAAAATTTGGAGGACGGAGAATAAGCATGCAACAGGGAAATTTACTTACATACACATATGTACTATATACTTGGTATAAGGCGAAGCGTTGTAAAATAAGCATATAATGTTTAAAACTGTGAAAATTATAAGAAAATATTTGACCATTCTATGAGTCAATAAATATATTTCACCTAATTAGTTTTTTCCAAATTCAAATGTGTAGTTAGATATGCATAAGCAGGTGATAAGAAATATCTGACCACGTACATATGTACGTGTATTACAGGCTACAGCCTAATGGCCTTATATTATCGCTAGAAGTGATAACGTGATTTATTACATGAAGTAATGCATCAAATTATGATTTATATTAAAGCTTATACAAATGTACATGCAAATCGAGAAGTTTGTGATTAAAAAATTTCTTATAGGTATGTATAAAAATAAGTGTGACCTACAACTTTATTGTTTTGTAGTTGTCTAGTATTTGAGTGGTTAAATTAACAAAATACGTAGTAAATTTTATTACTATTTTTTAATGTATATACGTGTATGTACCTACCTACTTAAAATTATGTATGAATCGCTATGAAATAGAAAAGTAGATTTAATTTGCGTATAATTTAATTTAGCAACTTATTACATGCACACTATTTAGTGATGCTCCCGCTATTTGCACTTCTATTCAAAAATATGTAGAAATAAAAAAAATTATATTTACATATTCGTCGGTGATTTCAGGTGTACACCAAGTTTTACAATGTAATCATATGACCACATTGCTATATCTAGAAAAGTGCTTTTGTAAATAGACATGTGCGCATGACGGTGCTAAAAACTTGCAAAGTTATCTACCTGAAAATGTATGGTATCTTTGTAGTAAAAAGCTTAAGCACGTTCATACATTGAAAAGTATTATGAAACAATTGTAAAGTAGGTTGTCGGCCATTATTTGCTGATTTTTTTTCTCTCTGTTTAAGGTAGGGTTTAGATAAAGTCTGATGTGTGTGACAGCTTATCTTTTTTAAAATTTCAGTATTTTATGAAATAAATTTGGACTAAATTTTAATGAATATGCTAGTCTTTAATGGAAAAAATTGTGTTTTAAAACAAATTTGTTTAAATTTGCTGTAAAAAAAAATTTAGTTTTTGGTAACAATTTTTACATTTTGGTGATAACTCATTTTAATGCCTAGTTGTGTACCGATATAATCATTAAATTGCCACAATTTAATGACAGTTGCGTTCAAAATACCGTAACGACGCATTTTTTGTTTTTAATTATACAAAGCCAACTACCTCAAATGCTATGCCAATGTATTGTAGATAATGTAGTTCCGGTTCAAAAGTTGAATATAAAAGAATTGTGCTAAATTTGAAACAATTGCGTTAAGTAAATGTTTGAATTTGTGGTACTAAAATACCACGACTTCTGAAAGCTTGGCTATTTTTTTTATATATTTTAAAAAGTTTTGTCAACATGTATATTTAAATATGTACATAAATATTTGCTTAAAATTTTGACTTTTACGAACACCAGCTGTTGGATATAAGCGGAAATGTGAAGCGTGATTAATTTTTTTTTATATAATATATTAAATTTACTTTACTGTATTAATTTAAACTTTTTTTTTGTATTTTTTTTTTTAAATAATTTTTAATTTCATTTGAATTTTGCTTACTAAAATTATAAGAATGTATGCATGTACTCGTATGTATTGTATATTGTAATTTATCACAAGGCTCATATTGCGTCTGTAATCTTATACACTGTGCACTAAAAAATGACAGACCACAATAAAAACACTAAGCCGCAAGCAAACTGAGATTTAAATAACAACAATGTCAGCTCTGATTTCAATGAGAATTCTATAGCTTCGAGGAATTAAATATTTTTAACATATCATATTTGTTAGCTTTCCTGTGCAAGTTGATGCGCATAACAACAGTTGTGTGCAATAAAGTACGAGTCATGAATAGTCATGCGATAAAGCTTATCAAGTAAATTGTGAATTTATAAATTCTAGGAAAATTATGTGTGTATGTATGTATGTATGTACGTAAAAATGAAAATTTAAATGATAGCGAAACAGTTTTTAGCTCAAGAATTTTTATGTTTGATATGAAAAATTATGTACTTATAATGGAAAATGTTATAAAACTACAGTTTAGGCTTAATTTTTTATTATGCTTATGAAATAACTATAAATTACAATATGAAAAACTTCAAATGCTTTTTTTTAACGAAAATTAAAAATTCTACATTTCTACTATTTCTATGAACATAAGTGTAAGATGTTTTAAAACCTCAATTTATGACTTGGGTCAATAGCATTGTAAAGCGTTTTGGATTGCAGCGGAAAGAAATTAAAAAAGTTTTTTTTTTTTGTTTTTCTGTAGGAAGATTAAAGTGATATGAGGAGCGGCGTTCTTTAATTACAGAATTTATTGTTATGCTATATGTCAACTGTACGGGCAAATGTGCCTTAATAGGTATATGTAAATATGTATCTGTACATATATATGTGTGTATGTAAATGAGCTTGTTTTGAATATGCTGAGGTTTGCTCAAAGCCAAGTTAAAAAAAATTTGTTTGAAATGTGGTTTGTTGCACTTGAAGACAGCTGACTGATCAATTTTCAATGATGTATGCTTACGATTTGTGTGATTTATTTATATGAATTATATAAATACTTATAAATTAACATAGACATATGTATGTATAAAGATGTACATATGTATGTACATATATTAATGTAGGATTTGCTTACGTCGTGCTTTATAAATTCGTACTTATGCATGTAGGCATATTTGTTTTTAATGTACACACATATGCACATGTGTGTGTGTTATAAGTATTCACTTCGCATTTTTAATTTATCGCTAAATGTATATGCACACACATATGTACACATATACCAATATGTAGTGTTACTTATATTTTAATTTTGATTTCATTCAATCATGTGTATTGAATTTTAAATGATTTTTATTACATCAAAAGGGGGCAGTCTCAATTGCACTTGACCAACTAAGCAATCGATTCGTTAGAGGAATTCGACCGTATTTACTTACCCCAATTGATAACCCCCTCTACAGTGTTTTGATTGATTCACTATATTTGAGTGTTTGGGTTTTTTTTTTATTTAACATATGTTTATATGTATGTATGTATATAAAAAGAAGAAACTGTTTCCAGTCGGTGTCAATAAACGAATGTGCAAATTTTGGGAAAAAAAGAAACGAAAGAAGAAAGAAGAGTTGTCATCTGCCATGCCGAAGTATTTATACCTTTCATGTCCAAGTCAAATTTATGGTATTTCATTTACTTACCTTCTTAATTTACTGGCGTAAACACCGCTTACGCGGTTTTAGCCGAATTTATAAAAAAAAAAAAACAAAACCTGACTCATCATATATTGCCATCGTCAATGCTTCCGCACCATATAGCAGGACGGGTTTCGTTCGTCGAGAGAGGACTTTACTTTTCAATTGCCTAATCAGCCCAAAGTGTAGCACCTGTTGGCAATAGTGATTCTGCGTTGGATTTCCAGGCTGACGTTGTTGTTGGTGTTAATACTCGTTCCAAGATAGACGAAGTTATCTACGACTTCAAAGTTATGACTGTCAACAGTGACGTGGGAGCTGAGTCGTTTGTGTTATGACAGGAGATATTTCGTCTTGCCCTCGTTCACTACCAGACCCATATCCTTCGCTTCCTTGCCAAGTCTGGAGAAAGCAGAACTTATGGGACGGCTGTTGAGCCCAATAATGTTGTTGTTGTTGTAGCGGCTCACTAGCCCCGCTTAGAGACAGGTTTAATTAATCTAAGTCGCCGAGGTTATCTAATGAGAGGTCCAGGAAACGTGCTGTTTCGGCGGGATTGGACCAGAGGAAGAGGGGGGTTAGAAGTGTCGGCTTAAGTGGGCATGTGAAGGGGTGGTTAGTGTCGTGCGCAGACTCTCCACATGCAGGGCATACGTTAGGTATGCTAGGGTCGAGTCTGGATAGGTAGGAGTTTAACCTGATACAGTATCCAGACCTAATTTGTGCCAGAGTCACGCGGATCTCTCGAGGCTGCTCAAGCTCGTTGTCTGTAATAGGTGGTGGTTTTGCTCCGAAGATTTTACCTTCTCTATTTAGCAATAAATTAAAGAAGACACACGAAAAGGAATCATCATGTCTGAAACCTCGTTTGGTATCGAACGGCTTGGAGAGATCCTTCCTGATCCTTAACGTCAGTTTGCATAGCCGTATAAGTTTTGCGGGGATAACAATTTCAGTCCTAGCGTCGTAGAGGCAGATGTGGGATCCTCTTTTTTATGGTTTGGGCAGAGCACACTTAAATCCCAATCGTCGGGCATGCTTTTGTCCGACCATATTCTGCAAAATAGCTGATGCATGCACCTCCTCAGCTTTTCACCGCCATGTTTGAATAGTTCTGCCGGTAGGCCGTCAGCTCCAGCCGCTTTGTTGTTTTTAAGCGGGCGATTGCTATTCGAACTCTTCCTGGTAAGGTAATTGAACGTTTTTTCCATCGTCATCCATTAGGGTTTTGGGTTTGTATGTAGTGGTGCGATCCGACAATGATCGTTTAAATGGCATCTGTTGTACCATTTTTGGGGACAGACTGATATGACTAAGTTAAATCTCCTTTTGGTTAATATACAATTTCCTGTAGATGTGAGGTATAAAAAATGGAATGTACACAGTGCAGTCATTAAGTTTTCGGACAAATACTAAATTAGATATAATCATCAGCAGAGTTCGCGATTTAAATGGGATGTCAAAGAGGTTTACTGATAGGCTCAGTGCAATCGTAAACGTTTGATTGGTTAAGCAGTTGGATTATGACAGTTTTGCACTGTTTGATTGACATTGACATCTACGATAAATACGTGCAACTCTACGAAGTTTTCTAGATAAGCAATGCCAAAAGTTAGCGCGTTGGCTATTTACTGTGTTTAATTTCAATTTATGAAGCGTTACTTCAATTGAACCCAACTCTGATTCAACAAATTACTTCTAGTGCGTGTGCCAAAGACGATTCCACCATTCAGTCTTTAAGATCCATAAGTGGACTACTCGTGAGTGGAGTAATGTGTATGTTGTCCCATTATAACTGCAATATGTGGCAATCTTCACAGCGGGTAATACAGCTGTAATTCCTAATACCCACAGAACAGTCCGTGACACGAGAGAGTCAAGACTCTTCCAATTTAACTTCATCTTGCTCCAGACAAAGACCAGCGCCATGGTCGACTTCATAAGCTGGAAGCACTTGCCGTTAGCTGCGGGCTAAGAAGCCAAGCCAAGCCGGGCGACGTGGTTGCCCTTGCAATCTATCCTCAGTCGCAACTAAACTCTGGGCCACGGCGAAATCCGACTAGAGACTAGATGTGAAAATTTTCCAAAATCCATCGATCCCCTTGGAATATGCATGATGATGCTAAAACAGCTGGAGCAAAATTCATCTCTAAGGTCCACAATCTGTCTCGGTATCCGATATGTGCAAATAGAGTCGTCCGCTACTAATTTCTTGAAAACCAAGCAACAAAAGATAATCATGTCGGTCGATATCTCGCCTTTTCTCAGTAGTGAAGACACTTGAGGCTTTGCTGCTCCCGTCTTTTGAGCTCAGCAGCACATCAACACGGCTACCGCAAAGTGTGCGTTTAACATCCAGGTAGACCATGGGTTTAACCCAAAACCTGCGCGCGAGCTGTCTGGTAGCACTGTATCTGTCAAAATCCTTTGGCATGATCAATCACGCAGGTCTATTATAGGACAATATTTGTGGGGTTCATAGCCATCGGTGGATTTTCGAGGTCAAAACTCGGAACTCCAAAATATGAAGCTGGGTTTTCCGCAAGGTGGTGCCCTCTCTCAGACCCTTTCTTGAAGTCGAACCTCCACCCAGGCAAACACTGGTTATACAATAACCGCTGCACAGTACGGCGTACCGATAGATTTTAAACGCCTTCCGCCGAGAGTCCATCAAAACCTTCATGAACACTCTTCCTGTGAATTGCTTTCTCAGAACCTAAGAGCTGGTCACTAACCACCAACTAATCCAACCCCCCTTCCCTTTTGGTCCGAAACCGTCGATCACCTCGATAATTTAGAATAGTGTCGCCTGCTCCTTAGCGGGGTTAGCGAATCGCATTTGATTGTCTGTACTCCTTCACTGCGCATAAGACTACGATTGGCCCTCAATTACAAATTCCCCTTGGACTAGCGAGACGCGGGTGAAGAAGCTATAAGCCTGTCAGAATACCGCTCTGAGGCGGTGGGATGTGAATTGAAAAATTTACCCTCTGTTAGGCAAGCTTGTCTTAAGAAACATCTAAAATTCATAGCTGCCGGAACTTAGCAAAAAAAAAATCCAACTTGAAGAATGCTTTTTTGGTTATAACAACAACAACAACGCGTGCTCTATTCACTTCAGCCTTCTTTGGGGTAGAGAAGATCCAACTTCTGGTTATGAAATTTTGCTTGTTTTTTGGTTGTTTGCTTGACCCGAGGTCGGAACTTAATTGCTGCACATTATATGTACATATGTTTGTTGTAGTAAAATGTACATATGTACATACATATGTGTGAATATAAATTTAGGCTACTTATTGTCAACCAACCAATATCAATAAACCAGAACTTGTCTTTTGCATTGTTATTGCTTACTTGAATGTACACGACTCTTTAATAAATTCATTTTGATTGTTTAAAGCAACGGTTATTTGATTTCTGCTTCAATTCAGTAATAAATCATTATTGAACAAAAATAAAATGAATTTATTGAGCGGTCTCGCTTGAATAATTTGGACAAAAAAAAAATTGTGAGCTTTGAAGACTTGACATTTCCACCACTTTCGATTGTTTGTTGAATTCACCAACCCATCAGCCTGCCTTGACTTTTGCTCACACACAAAAAACGTAGGAAAATGGCCTTGAACAATTGTGAAGTTCATGTAAAGACATATTTCTATGTTAATTTCTAATGCAATGAACCGTAAGGTACGAATTATTGCTGCTTCTATTACTCACTTCTAAGTACATTTACATAACATATTGCATATTAATAGTGTTACCTACTTCCTTAGCAAACTACATAAAGGGTGTGTTTTTTAGACGAGTCGTTTTCATCGAGTTTTTTGCCAATCAATAGTCTTTTTGGTAGCTGTTACTTGATTTATACTTGAACTTATTCCGGAGCAATGTTTGCAAATCGTGCATCATTCGGCATAATCGCCCAGCAGAGTCAGAAATTCAAGCACCCATATATCGGTTTCGCACCTAGTTTACTATAGTGGATAATCCTCAGAGACGATGTACCGTGCGTGCTGCTGTGGAGCAGAGTATCTAAGAAGACCCGAACGAGTTCCTCGCGCAACAAATGGAGCACTTGATGGAATTTTTGTGGAAGGCTCTTAATTTTTTTGGGGCTTACAAAATCGAACTCGTGCAAGAATTGAAGCTGAATGACTATCAAAAGCGTCGTATGTTCGGTGAATGAGCCCAAAACGAGATGGCCAACGATACCGATTTTCACAAGGAAATTATGTTCAAAAGTCATTGTTGAGACGTCGTTATAATCTCGAAAAGTCACTACTTCTTGTGCTCTCTGGGCAGAAGGTATATCTATATTTCTTCAAAAATGAGACCAGCCATAATGTTACAGTCAATGGAGAACGATATGGAGATGATTAATGACTTGACTGAATTGGAGCATGTTGATTTAGGCGACCGTTGGTTCCCACAAGACGGTGCTACATGCCACAGAGCCAATAAAAAAGTAAGCTTATTGACGAAAACTTTTGGTGAGCGCATTATCTCGTGTCGTGGGTCTGTAGTGTGGCCTCCAAGATCGTGCGATTTAACACCGTTGAACTATTTTTTGTGGCATTATGTAAAGTCGTTCCGCATTCGGCGCCCGCAGTAGCAGAGTGGTTAGCATTGCAACCAACATCCAAAAGTTATAGAAAATCAATTTCAATAAAAAAATTAAGCTAAATTTTCTAATTGCGGTCGCCCCTCGGCAGGGAATGTCCATGCCTCCGAGTGTATTTCTGACCTGAAATAAAGGCTCCTTATAAAAAAAACCATCGGCCGTGCGGAGGCGGCTTAGTATAAACTGTCCCTCCATTTGTTGGAAAATCTTCAAGACGCAAAACCACAAATTTTAGGAGAAGCTCGTTCGAAAATCGCTTCAGCGGCTCTATGTAAAGTCGTTCAGTCTACACATATAATGCCGAGACGATTGACGCCTTGAAAAAGTAGATATATCCGGCAACTTGTCGACATTGCTGCTAAAGGTTTCGAAAATCATGTCACTCGGCTGGATATGATACGAACCACTTGCCCGTAATCATTTTTAAAACTTGAGGGCAATTACTTATCATTATAATAGAACTAAATTCTTGGCCATGACATCAAATTAAATACGTTATATTTATTCTTAAAAACACATGTCTTAAAAAAACACCCTCTACATACATATCTACGTAGTAATAGCTGCTAGTTATGCTAATTCCAATTTATTATGTCGATAATACATACTCGTACATATATAATATATGTCTAATGACGATTAAATATTTCGCCGGTTTCGGTCATGAGAATGATTCAACATATTCATGGTCGCGGTCGCTGCGAAGTACAATATAACTAAAGTTTTGCTTATCGAACTTTTGGTTTGGTGTTGATTTTGGCGCGAATCCTTGAAACTCTGCTGCGCCTGAATACATACTTCCCCATGGCACGCTATACCTATAGCCAATAATAAAGAAGGTGTACATACATTTGCACACAAATTAACCACAATAACGCATTCTGTTGTTTTACGCACGCCCACACAGAACAAACTAACCTAACGGTGTTTTGCAAAATTACGGAATTCATTAAAGTTTCGCGAATGTTTTCCAAGTTTTATCAATACATTGCAAACACACAATCGCATATGTACTATATGTAGGTACTACGTAGAGGCAACAAGCTGGAAATAAATCTAATAATAAACTTTATGTATGTACATATATATCATCATATTCAGCCAAACAAATAGGTACATTAAATAAAACAAATTATCGAGAAAAAGCTGGTTTTAGACATAACGCAAATTTTGTTAGGCCAAGCCATTTTTCTGTTTGATTTTTTGTTTTGATTTGTTTGTGGTTTTTTTTTTTTTTGTTATATTTTTAAGTGTTTTTTGTTTTTATTTTTAAATTTTTTTTTTTTTTTTTTTTTGTTTTTTTTTGTTTTTTTTACATATTTTTTTTTATATTTTTTTTTTATATTTTTTTTTTATATTTTTTTTTTTTTTTTATATTTTTTGTTATAAAGGCTTTTCCAATAAGAGGGGGTAAAACCTACGCCAGTAATAAAAATGGAACGCATTGAAATTATTCAAATTCATTATAAAAATGCTAAAAACCTGGCAGAGACGGTTTGTAAAACTAAAACATTTTCCGGTCGCCGCGAAGCACCTTGTCAGACCGGAAATTGGTAAGAAAAAATGGATGGAATTAGGCATTCCACAAACGTCTTCGCATCGTATTTTGCATAACGTCCTTGGGTCTTAAGGCTTATAAAGTTCAGTTAACACAAAACTTAAACCGGCCGATATAGAACAACATCGTTTCTTTGCTGTTTGAGTCCTTGAAATGCATGAAAATTTTCCGAAATTTCAATGAAAAATCATCTTGACTGATGAGGCCCATTTTCAGCTCGATGGCTGCGTCAATAAACAAAACTATCGCATCTGGTGCTCTCAGAACCCAAGATTTATTGTTGAAAAACCTCTCCAACCCCAATGTGCAACTGTTTGATGCGGTTTATGGTAGTTGGAGAGGTTGGAGCAACAGTTACGATGATTTGATAGCGCCATCGAGAGATGATTAATGATTTTTTTATGGGCGGAATTAGATTGTATTGATCTGGACAATGTTTACTTTCAAGAAGACAACACTATGTGCCACCGAGGCAACGAAACTATCGATCTTTTAAGGGAAAAGTTTCCGGATCGTGTTATCTCTGGAAGAAGTGATCGCTGCAATTGACCACGGAGATCTTGTGAATTAACACCTTGCGAATTCATCTTTCGGGCCACGTGACAGATAAGATCTACGCCAACAGGCCAACCGCGATTCAAGACCTCAAAGGTGGAATCCGTGAAGATATTGAGGGCACACAGTACATAGTCCCTTTGCGATTTGCTGATGAAAAAATTCATAAAAAGGATACGGTCCTCTAAGCGTAGCAGTGGCGGCCATTTGGCTAATATTGTTTTCCATTATTAATGACATAACTTCCTCTTTACATTGAAATAAACATAAAACATCCAATCATTTATCCAAGAATAATGCCCTTTTTCCATATAAAAATAACAACTCTTATTGGAAAACCCTGTATGTGCTATTTAACTTTTTTATGTTTTGATATTTTTTCCATTTTTGGTCTAAAAAATTTTCCTTTTTTTTACTTTGTTGCACTAGCACTGCCGCCGCTCTCCTTAGTCGAGTAAGTTGTGCAACGGTCGGTGTCGTGTTAATAAGCGTTACGCATTTATGCATATCGTGCCATTATTTATCTGCACTTTTACTAGTTTGTTTTCACTTTATTCCGGTACCGCCACTTTTCGAACGTCTGTTTTTTGAGTAATTTTAATTTGTTGTAAATTAAAGGTGTGTCGCCGGAATGGAAAAATAAAAAATTGTTGGAAAAATGTTTGCAATTTTAGTGTGCTGATTTGTGATGTAAATAAAAGCTGTTATACTTGTTGTTATTATACTACCATATATACTATGATTTAAAGCGAATCTACTTGTTCAGTGACAGTACGTCAGGCGTGATGAATTAAGTGCAACTAGATAAAATTAATATTACCGAATTATTAGTGCATATGACAGAAGTATACCAAATATATAGGGTTATCCATTTTGTGGTTTCGAAAATTAACGTAAATAAAATGCATTCAAAATTATTGTTTTCATGAAATTCCTTTTTTATTATAAAGTTTGAACCTTGTCATTATATGTGAAACACTACATTATTCAAGTGACCGACCCGCGAATTTTTGCAAACTTCGATCCGTTTGAGGTAATTTTCGAACACTTTTTGGCACATATCGATCGGTATTTCAGCTATAACTTGAAAATGTAAATGTTGGTTTTCAAGTGTTCAAGTGTTAAAGGTCTTTCACGTAGCCCCACCGGAAAAGCTGCAACGGTCATCCGATCTCGGTGGTCAAATGACATCGCCAAGACGAGTCAACATCTTGTTTGAACCACATATCGTCCAAGTTGTATACTTCAAGTGCAGACCAAAAAAATTCCTACAAACATAAAGTTGTGAATTGACAGTGAAAGCATTTCGTCGTCGTTTTCAAAGAAGTAAAGTCCAATCAAGCACCGAACAGTAAGCTTTTTTTGGTGTAATGGCCTCTCTTCTATTATTTGAGGATTCGCAAAATTAAGCAAATGTTCAGGAGATGCAAAAACATAAATCTTTCCAATTATGCCAGACTATGATTTTAAAGAAATTTTAGCAGTCGTTAGGGATGTGTTCTGTGGACTGGTTTAAGAAACAACACGAAAAGTTTTGAGTTGTATCATTTTCTGATGTGGTGTGCGATATGTTCACAGTGTCACCCTTTTTTTTAAACAGTTTATTTGAAAGAAAGAGAATTCCTGCCGATAAATCCTCGAAACACTATCAATAGAAATGTTGACGTTTTAGTTGACTCATATCTTGAGGGTCAGCTGGCTGTTAATTTCGGTATTAGAGAACAAAAACAAATATTAGCAATCGAAAATCATTTCAGTTTTTTTTTTCAAAATATTCTCCATTAAGATCTATACATGCATGCGCATGTCGCATGTCGAAGCAATTTTGCCACTCTGATTGAGGTATCTCCATAACATGCGTTCGGAACGCATAAAACGTCTCTTCATGTGTCGAAAAACTTTCCGTTTATTTATTATTTACAGAAATACAAAGAAGTCATTCGATGACTCATCAAATCGATGTTTTGAGTGCTCAAAAATGCAGTTGTTCCAGAGGATGTGTGAGAGCTCATATCTACCTGATTTCTCGAAAGACAACTAGCAAACAAACAAATGGTTGTGTACCACTCAGAATTTACTGTTCTGCGTTGTTTTTCCAAAAAAAAAAGAGGTAACCATTTGTCTGGAAGTGCTTCGTGTGCGAACAACTTTTATTGAATTTGGCTAGTCTAAAAACACTCCTTTTTTACTTTTGGACTCTTACGCGTGAATCCTCGATTCAGCACCAGTCACGATGTCATAGACGTGTTTCGAAACACCGTTATCGTGTTTTTAAAACATTTCTCTCGACCAAACGAAACGAGCTTTTTTTTGAACGATTGACAAATTGTGTGGGATCCAAAATGAACAATTTTTTTTAATGCCTATAGTTGACTCAAACTCACGATAGGTCACATTACTATCTTTCAATAACAGTTTGCGCACATCATGCACAGTTTCCGGAACAACAACTAATTTTGGATGATCTTCACGAAATTCGTCTTGGAGTAATCTTCGACCATAATGGAGTTCATCATAGCCTCGATAAACACTGGTCCTTGATAAAGCTTATCACCAAAAACATCAAATATGTCAAATTTTACTATAAAGTTGTCAGCTGCCAGATTGCAACACTAGAGGCGCCAAATTCCGAAATACGAAGCGGTGAATTGCTTTTTATTTTAGCAAAAAACAAATCCCATGAATATCGCTCATGAATAATTGAATGAAGAGTTCTTATTCACTTAAAAAGGTCCTAACTGGCAGCCAATCATGGATATATGGTCGTCAAAAGAAAAAAAATTAAAACCAAAAGAACCAAGGTCGAAAATGTTATCTTCGATTATCTTGAGGTAGTGCAACAGAAGCTCTTCCCGACAAAAATGCCCAGAACTTTATCTCAATCGAAATTAATTTTTACAATCACATTAAATAACTTAAAATCACTTCACCAATTCATGTAAAAACCAAAATATTAAAAAAACAATGTGACTATTTAGGGCGGTACAGAAGGATTGAATCAACAAGAAAGAAGTGCCGAAAGCTTAAAAACTTTTCTTAGTCGCTGAATATATAAAATTTATTGTTTTGCCTGTTTTTTTTTAACGATTTTAATAAAATTTCATATCAAATCAGTTGTGTGGAAAGTTATATGATAATTTCTTCCCTCAAGTAATGCGAAAGCGGTTCCAGGGTGGGCGACGAATCCCTAGAGGAGAGTTTTTTTAGTGACCTGCAAGTGGCGCATACCATTGATGTGACAACAAAGTGATGCGGAAGGCATTTTTCTTCTCACTCGCAAAAAAAAAATATATACGATAATGTCTTCCGATGTCTTTCAGTGTCAATATTTCTTTAAATTTACATGTGTAGAATACTAAATTTCACGCTCTTGGATGCTTTTTTTTTTGACGGATTTATGATCAAAAATCTCAAATTTGAAAAAATTTGTAATGGTCAAATCTCGCCGATTCCGAGAAAATGATTTATAATCATTTATGTGCCAAGTTGGTTTGAAATATCTCAAAAACGAAGTTACTAGTTTTGCTTAAAAAAGGCGGAGCAGTATAAATTTTGATGGGTTTGACCCTTCTTCTGGTACCTACATACTTCGAAGCATTTCATGTTCCTGAAAGTATAAAAAATGAATTAAAAAATACTTATGGTAGCAGAAAAAACATCTTTTTTATTTTCATTAAAAAATTTTGCTATGCATAATTTATTGGAAAAAGTATTATTATTATTATATATTATTTATTATAATTGAAAATTACAATAAATTGGAAACACTAGCTACTAGGGCTATCGGTTATGGAAAAACTAAACAGAAGTAGTTATATTATTTTTAGCCTTTACATATTGTTCCTTAATAATTTTTTTTTTTTTTAATTCCAACTTAAATTTTAGCTCGATTTTAGATGCAATGTTATAAAACTAAACCTCTATGGTCAAAAGTTAGAACCAGCAAATATAATATAACATGATAGAACCCGTCTTCTTGCAGTTTGCTTGTAATTTTAAAAAAAATAGTCCATTGCACAACTGATTCGCTAGTTCCGTACTTCTAAAACTATTCAAATGATTGTCGTGTAACTTTAGTTTAGAACTTTTTTACCACCTGCACAATTATTTTATTCCACTTTTTTTATTATCTCGATTTAATTTTTTTATTTTATTATTTATTTTTAATTTTTGAGTTACAATTATTGTCATGCAGTCTGAGTTCATGTGATTATCATCATTTGTTTGGCTACATCAATTAATACAATCATCCATAATTTGTTGCGAATTGCAAAAATTTTATGACGTCAAAACAAAATAAACTCTTTCTATTATTGGCTTGATAAACATCAGATGATTTTTGTGAACAAAAGCGGATTGACAATAAAAAGATCACTTCCGTAGATATCAATTAGTATGCTTTGATTGTTGCATTGCATTTATAGGTATACAGTGGTTGGTCATAATATTGGAGAAATTCTTGTTTTCTTATAATTGCATTCTACAATTTTTAGCTTACTTTACTTTGATTACTTATTATTAATAAATTATAAAAAAAAAATATCAATAAGCATTTTCATCTTCAATACCGGAGCATTAAAACCTAACAGAATAAGAGGCCACTGCAGTCAGACTTTTATAAAACCTGAAAGTTTGTCTGCGCACGTCACCAAAATAGGTTAGAACTATGACGCGACTAATAATTTTGGATAGTGGTTATTTTGGCAGTTAATAGGGCTCAAAGATGCAAAAAACAGCACCTCAAATACATTAAAGTATGAATTTTTAACAGTTTGGCGGTGTTCGGCAGGGAGCTTCAACCATTGCAAGAGTCTGGCAACCTTGGAAACTGGTAAAACTGGTGAAAGACACATTAAAAACACTTAATTGGGAAATATTATCGCACCTGCCGTACTCTCCAGACCTCGCCCCGTCCGACAATCACCTCTTCGCATCGATGAGACACTCCCTTCCAGAGCAGTGCTTCGCTAATTTTGAAGAAGTCGAAAAGTGGCTCGTCGAATGGTTTGCCTCGAAAGAGAAAAAAGTTTTTTTGGAATGGTATCCATAATTTGCCTGAGAGATGGGCGAAATGTGTGGAAATCAATGGTCAATGGACTTTGAATAAAAAAATTTTGAGATTCTTCTGAAAATTAAGTGTTTTCTTTATCGAACTAACACACCTGGTAAATAAAATATCAAAACTTTGAGCTGGATACTTTAGGCACAGAAACACAGAATTCTTAACTTGCGGTTAAGAAATGACCAAGTTATGTTGAACTAGCTGCCCCAACGGGTCTCACTTAGACTATATCACGTTCATTTCCTTGGCCATTACTGTTTGAAGGACCTGCAGGCAATAAGCGCCTAGTAATCATACCCTTTGTCTGCCGAATGCTGGACACTCACAGATTACGTACTCCACTGTTTCTACACATTCTCTACATATCCTGCACTTGTTGTTCCCAATCGGACTTATATACATATATTAAATGCATGCGACTCCCAGTTAACAGTCCTACCAGTAGCCTAGAATCCGATCTCTTTACGACTAGTTAAAACTTTCAGTTTCAGCTTAGCATCATATGGTTGGCACATAGTTTTCGCGATTCTGTAGTACTTATCTCGTTCTTAAGTCTATTCGCTTGATGTAGCAAGATAACTTCTTGGGTTCGCCTCAATTCCCTGAGTGTAACTGGTAGGTCCATTATTACGTTCTGTTCTCCCTCCCTCGTTGCCTTCAATGCTCGTGTGATCTGGCATCCAGTGAACTCGTACTCGTCTACAGAGACAAAGACCGCTTAACTCGGCAGCATACAGATAAACATTAAACGCCATTCACAGAATGTCCATTAACTTCTTTTCTAACTCTGTTGTTGTTGTGGTCCCAGTCGGCCCAGTTTAAAACATGACTAAAACCCATAGTTCCCGGTTTTAGTCGCCTCTTACGATAGGCCTAATGCCTAACCTCGGGTAAATTTTTGAACTGCTAACGTGCTGAAGGCCTTCCCTAACTCCCTTCCGATGGAAATGATGGCAAGATTGTATGCCAAGAACTTATACGGGCTTTCTGATATGCATAACCTTAATGAAACTAAAGTCTGGATAATGCAGCAGTTTAAATTTCTACCTGTCCAGACTCAACCCTACATGCTCAACGTTCCGAGTGCCGCACGAAGTTCACCACTTTTTTACTTGCGTCAATTTATCGAAACGTTCCAATTCGGCGATATCCCTTTGAAAGATCCGGAAGACATTGGCTTACATTACGGTTTAGTTAACCACTGTAACAATAACAAGAACATTTCGAACTATTTGGGGAAATGGCAAAACTATGTTTTAGGCAACATACAAGGCAATCGGCCGGCAGAAGCTACAAGCCTGCCAAAACACAGTGCTCAGGAATGTGACTGGAAACCTTCTGATGTCACCAGAGTATCAATTGCACAGCGAAGCAGCTATGCTATGAGTTAAGGAGCTTAATACTTTTGCCGTAGGGAACACCCCAAGACATTTACTTAAACCTAAAACATCGCCATCAAGGCACATCAGAAAGGGAGTACTAGACCTTAAGGACTGCATTAAGCACCATCTACAACAACCGCTGAACAGGACGGCTTACCGATAGACATTAAACGGCATTCTCCGAGAGTCCGTCAACACCTTCCTGAACTCTCTTCCAATGAATGACGTTCTCGGAGTCAAACCATCATCTATTGCAGACGAAGAGCTCGAGGGTGTCGCGTAATACTGGCGCAACTTAGATCTGCATTTTGTTCTAAATTAATCTACTTATTCAGACTTGACGCCGACATACCAAACATATGTTCTGCATGCAATGAGTTTCCGCCAGACACTAACCACCTCTTTGCTTGCCCCCCCCTAAAACCAACTCATCTTTCAATTGGTCCGAACCCGCCGAAACAGCTCGTTTCCTTTCGTTAGATGTCCTCGAAAACTAAAACTGATCTACCTTGTTCTTCAGCGGGATTAGCGAACCACTACAACAACAACAAAAACAATCGGCCGGCCGGTAATAAGTTACCCACTTGCAATATGGTTGCCGGAAATTAGTGCAACGTAATTGAAGAAGCCACAGGCCTGCCAAAATATCAAACTGAGAATAGTTTAGCTGTAAATTCTGGATGCATTCATTGGCACATGAAACATCTAAGCATAAAACCCACATGGGAGCAGAAGAAGCTTGGGTAAAAATTTTCCTAAGCGGCTTCACCTTGAACTCGACAATAGTGCCCCGATAAAGGCCAAGCCCAAAAGGGTTGTGTTGATTTGCGAAATATCATTATAATAAGCAACAACAACAACGTGCTGTGACTGAGAAAAATATTTCACTCGTAAGCTATGTTGAATTATTTATTATTAATATATTTATTATGTAGCTACAATAATAAACAAATCAATCGATATTTGCAAATTAGCTTCCAGTACATCAGCACTTAAGTAACTAAAAATGAATTAATTTTTTTTATCTCTAAATGCTTATTGAAGCGGCCGTTTAAGGCAATAAATTTTGAAAACAAAAAAACACACACACACACACACATTCAAACCTACATTGGTTCCGAGGCGGCTGCTGTGTCTCAAGATAGATATATAGTACAATACAAATACATACAAACATATGTTGTACAAGTTGTGCAAATATATGTATGGTACATATGTACACACAGAACTATGAATGACTTGTTGGTCGTGTAGGTTTCGTATTAATTGTTTTGAATAAGGAAATCATTGCTGAGCAAGTTGCCAAAGTTCTCGGTTCATTTAAGGTAGTCGTTAGTTTTCGAAATTCTCCCAAGCAAAGTGGGAAGTGATTGTTTGCCACAAACCAAACCAAAAAAAAAGATTAAGTTGCAGACACACGCGCCGCGTACACAGGAAAGAGCTTTGCCGCTTTTTTGGCATTTATTTACAGATTTTTTTTTATTTTTTATTTTTACACAACCAAAATAAATTAATGAATTTTATTCTCTTTTCAACTGATTGCAGATAACAAGTGGGCATGCGCGTGGAAATGCTGCATATAAGCTGATTTAAATGTAAATTAAAGTTCAATTCATATAATAATTGTAAAAAAAAAGTATTTTTATTATATATATAAATTGTATATAAAGTGATCGCTGTTACTGTGTGCGTGCTTGTATTCGTGTGCAGTCACCATACAAAAATTCTAGACATATCTGTGCTGTGCGCAGACGTGTTCAACTAAATCGTTTGCAAAGTTCATTCAAAAATTTATTCCCCTTAAAATTGGCTAACGAAATATTAAAAATAAAAGCCAACAGCCATGGCGCGTCATATTATGGCTGTGTGTGTAGTGTGTCTACTATGTGCCGATCGGATTCCTTGTCAGGAGCATATACTAAATGATTATGTGATCAATGGCGCAGCGAATGCGCAATCAAATCTCGAATACCAGCAGTTAAATGCCAGAGTGTATGAGCGACAAGATGCTCTACGCATTGGCTCCAATCCACTAACTGCTGACAGCAACAATCCTGCAGATGATGATGCATTGGCTAACACAAATAATTTACATAATAAACCACATCGAAGAAAACGACATGCTGGGCATGCGCACGGCGAAGAAACCACTAGTGTAATGATGCATCGACCTGAAATCACAGCTGAATTTCTGCAACGCATATTTATTGAATATGGACATAATGCAGATGGCACCCTTACGGTTGATGAGTTTCAGCAAATACTGAGAAGACTCGGTCTGAATCAGTTGATTGTAGGTAGTAGCGTAGAACAAGAACAAGAACAAACCTCACCACACAGGCATGATGCTTCGACGGAAACGGACCAGGCGCCTAGTAATGGCACAGTAAGTACTTTGGATATATAATTTTTTATTTTTTCCCTTTAAACCTAACTTCTAATTTCCCCACAGTGTGTTACCGAAGCGGCTCTGGTCCATCATGTCCAACCACATAAGCTTTTCGAGCGCATACACTCACCTGCTGAACGCAGCCTGAATTGTAGTGCAAATACCAATGATAGCAACGCTCCTGATTGTGCGCATGCGCAAGGAAATCAATTAAAAACCCAACATACGTTGCAACACACCCACTCCACCAATTACACAATAAGTAAAGACGATATGCTACATCTGTGTCCCATACTGTTGTATCAAATCGCCTCGCCACTGGCTGTTGATCGCACAGGCTGCATAGATCCTGCGATTTTGGAGCATGTTGAAGAATTTGAAGCGAGTCAATTAGATAACCAACATGAGGATATCATATATGGTTTGTATGAAGATTGTATACCAGTATAGTTACTAAGTGAGGGCTCGGCTTTTTTTTTTAAGAAAGTGTACAAAAGGAAAGAAATTTTCATAAGAACTGAAACCACTAAAACTAGACCGAGTGTTAAAAGAGAGCGTAAAGCTTATTATTCAGAAAAGTGTAGTATTAGTATTGTGTTTTTGAAAGTACATTGAAGCCTTAGAGGGTCAAATGTTCTACCTACGACCACAACATTATCGAAAACGAGTGGGGTAGACTAAATTCGTGTGGAACTGAGCATTAAATACTCAACTGATTTTCATATTTATTCTAAAAATCGGTCAACACATTACTTTTTAAGTCAAGCGGGGCGGGGCGTTCATACTAAAAAGACAGCCGATTGCGCCCGTATTCAATTAGTGCTCCTACTATGCCATGGAAATTATAAGTATCAAATCAGTGGTTTCTGATATATACTTTTTGATCCCAAAGTGTAGCCACGCCCATGCGAAAATTTTTGAGCTCCTCAAAATTTGACTTAAATTGCACATTTACTGAGCTACTGCATATATTTTTTTTTTATTTTTTTAATTACTTGTATATTGGAAGTGGACATGTACTTGGTCCAATTTCACCTATTTGCCATGGCAAGGAATAATATTTGAACCAAGTTTCACATATATATCTCAATCCTTACTTAAGTTAACGTGTACACGAACGTACGGACGGCCGGGTGAAGACGCATTCATAAATATACTATATCTCGGTAATTGTATGCCGTTACATACCACCGTTAGCTGAACAAACCGTACAGCCGAGCATAAAAAGACAAGGAAAAGAGCGTTTTTGATTTTAAAATATCTAATTCTTTAAAAACCCCCAACTTTTCGGAGACGGCTTACAACTTTAGAGGCCGTTCTTTGTAGGAAAAATAGATCAACTGATCGGAATCGCCATTTCAGCTATTTTACTCAACAAAGTTTCGAGCATTCTCAGCTCGACTTATAAATTGCGAGTTTATACGACTCAATAATAAGTTAATTAGAATAGGTACCCACTGTAAATTCCTTTTTATGGATAACGTTAGTGTGTTTCACGTTTGGAAGAGTTATATTTTTAATATTGTACTTAATGATACAAAAAAAATCTAAATTACTTTTTTCTCTACAGTTTGGGTTTACGCATTTGTTTCGGTTTTCGCCTGCGGAATTTTGGGTCTAGTCGGTGTGGCGATCATACCATTTATGGATTCGAGATATTACAAATACATAATACAATATTTTGTGGCGTTGGCTGTTGGAACAATGACCGGCGATGCGCTGTTGCATTTACTACCACATGTGAGTGCTAAATAAAAAAAAAAATCTGAAAATTATTTTTAATTTTATTTCTATTAAATTTATTTAATTTAATTTTATTGTTTTCATTCATTAGTCTCTCGCTGGCCAGAGTGAACAAAACATGATACTTAAAGGACTCGCCTGTATGAGTGGTATAGTCTTCTTTTATATGACCGAACATGGTCTCACCATGATTGCAGAATGGCGCAAACGTATAGCGAAAAGTGATACAAAACAACAATCACGCGCCAAAGTTGTACGTGATCCCGACTCGTCGGTGAATAACTCTGTTGCTGGCGATAAAGTTTGTAAATCCAAATACAGTTCATATCCCTATTGTTATGACGAAATAGCTATGGATACGAAAAATGATATGCATTTACCTGGCTCAAAATTGAATAATATCTCTGATTTATCAGGCGATTTAATGGGTGTTAGTAATAATAGTGTGGAACAACGTAAACGTAATGGCAAATCTGATACAGATGCCAATGATGGTGTTGCACAATCTCTTATACCCATGGTATGGCATCACAATCATCAAGATCATCATCATCATCAACAACAACAGACGCAACAGCCACAACATAATATCCATTTACCCGATAGCAATACAATTTCAACAGATTTAGATGGGAATTCAATGGGTGGCGCTGGTGATGGACATAGTCATGCTTTAGTATATAATCCCACCGTGACGACAAATGGCAATGCCAAAGAGCACTCGTTGGTCAGTGATACAGTGCCAACTGTGATATTGCGCGAGCATGAATCATCCCATCATGGGCATAGTCATAAGCACGGACATGTGCATTCGCCGCCGGAGTCGTTGAGCGCTGTTGTCTGGATGATTATTATGGGTGATGGTTTGCATAATTTCACCGATGGCATGGCAATAGGTGGGTAATAGTTCAGTTTTTTTTTTTGTTATTTTTTATTATTATAATTATTATAATTATTTTTATTATATTTCTTTTTTGTGTAAATATTTTACGATAAGATTTTGTCAGGAGAGATTATATTTCACTAGTTGGCTGCACTTTCGTTCAAATTGATTGATTGAATTGATGATAGGATGACGACGCGAAGTTCAAGAGCGCCCTGGGTTTAAGTCTGTTTCTAGCTCTCTGAACTGCGTAGAGATAGTGTATGTTAATGCAAAATATACATATAAAGATTTTGATTAGTTTGTGAAGGTAGTATTTGATATCAGCGGCAACTTGAAGCAATATGCTGTGGTATGTGCTGTTTTTTTTTAATTTCTAGTATTTGTACATACACAAAATAAATAAAAATTAATTAGATTATTGCTATAACCTTTCACTAACCCAAAGTCATCAGGAAAGCTTACGTACAAGTCAATATATATAGTCGTTATATGCATATCAATACATTTCATGGTAAAAAAAATCACGACATAAATTAAATTCAATAAAATTATTATTATTTTTTTAACGTAGAAGATAAAAAATTTTCGCTTCAACTGATTTCGTGAAATTGGCTGACGTACAGTTTAGGTTTTTAACTATTGCGATTATAGTTAAAATGATTGTAAGAAAATGAGATTAATAGCACAGCAGTCAAGGCTGTTGGAGAAACAGTTTTCGACAACTTTTGACGTCATTCAATATTCGAAATATTAGCAACAGAGAGTTCGTAACTTTTGTATAAGAAGTTAAACTGTTTTTTTCTGTTTAATATTTTTATGTGGTTATGCTTACGGAATGGAAAGAATTTGGTGTGTAAGATTTTATAGCAAGCAAAGAGCGCGTTCTTGCAACTCTGAAATATTATCCTTTCTTTTTTTTATTCAATTTTCCCATAATTATACATATATTTTAACCAACTTTCAAAATCAAACTTTTTTTTGTCGCTTTCGCATAACTTTTTATATTAAAATTCTAATGCATTTTTTTTTTTTTTTTACTTTTCCTAATAGGCGCTGCATTCGCTGAAAACATTGCTGGTGGCTTTTCAACATCGCTGGCGGTGTTTTGCCATGAATTACCACATGAATTGGGTGATTTTGCAATATTGATCAAAGCGGGCATGTCTATCAAATCAGCAGTCTATTATAATTTATTGACAAGTGTGCTTAGCTTCATTGGCATGATATTTGGAATTGTCTTTGGACAATCGCCAAATGTAGCACAATGGATGTTTGCCGTGGCCGCGGGTCTATTTATCTACATTGCCTTAGTGGATATGGTGAGTGAATACAATAAAGTTAAAAAAAAATAAATTGCAAGAAAATTCTAATTCAATTATTACTATTTTTTTCTTTAATATTTCTAATTTTATTTATTCGTGTTACAGATGCCAGAATTATCATCAGCACACAAGACATTGGAACAATTTTTATTGCAAATACTTGGCATGTGTACTGGCGTAGGCATTATGCTATTGATAGCATTGTATGAGGGTGATTTGCTAAGCATATTTTCATCCTCTTCAGCCGCCACAACAGCCTCTACGGCTCATCATCATCATTAAACGCCAATGGAATAATGTTTTGGGATAGAAGTAAATTGAGCACGCACATGCAATATATACTATATATATATATTTGCAAAAAGAAGTTATAACGCAGATGCACCACGTTAAATGAAAGCCACAACAGCCACAAATATTGTAAAACTTACTATTAGTGATGTACATAAAATTTTTTTTTTTTTTTTTTTTTTGGAAACGTTAATATCGAACGAGTTTTGTCTATTACTCGGACGCTTTTGTAATTTGGCTTGAAACGTGAGAGTTACAGTTGCTCGGTGACGCATACGTGTATATTGTGGAATATATATCGCTTTCCAAACCATCTTACCAATAAGATTGAATTGAATTGATTAGGTATATTTCAACCACGAAAGTGATTATATATATATTTATTAAGCGGCTAAATAAGTCGTAAAACAACAATTTTTTTATTATTAATAATAATATTTTATAGCTAATAATATCATAAAAGCAAGTGAATAACATTTTTTTAGGCGTAAGCATATAAGAAAGTAGTTGATTAAAGTTAATTGAATAAAAAAAATGTAAACTGTGGAATTTAATATACATACTTACATACATAAATATATATTTTTTGCTCTAACTGATACTAAGATACTACTTGTAAGCGAAAAGCTATGGTGCTGCATGCATATATGTATTAATTATGTATATACACACGGTGTGTGTGTGCGTGTTTGTATGCACTTAAATGTAAGTGCACAATACTACTTAAATTTATATGCATATATTTTTAAAGTGTGTTTTGATGCTACGAGAGCGTAAAGGTTTTGTAAACATATATACAAACATAACACAAATCTGCAAATATTTAAAAGCAGTTTTCTTTTTTTTTATTTTCAACTATAAGTTGCAAAATAAAACTCAACAACACTTTGTATACTTTTTTACACAACTTTAACATAAATCTTAAAAACTGATGTGTATGATGTAATAAATGCAAAACTGAAAAAAAAAATCCACTTGTAACCACAGCAAAATAAGTGCTATTTAAATGCATATTCGTACATAATACGTACACGTACTATACACAAGCATATAAATCATATTATTGCTACTTGTATCTTTCCACAAAAAAAAAAAAGAAAAATGAAAAAGTAAATAAAATTAAAATAGTTGCAAGCAACACCCACACACTGTTACATAACACTCATAGTATATACGTATGATTATAATTATTATATATAAACACACTGCCTAAGTTTAATTCGTAGAGAGGTAGTAAAAAAAAAGAAGCAAATATGTTATTACGTTTGAAATTTGTTAAGCTGTAGTTTAAGTTGCATTTCTTAAGAAAATTCAAAAACAGGAAACACTTTAGATCACTAAACACACTATTAGCACAACACTTGTCGTTGTTATATCTTCAAAAAAACTTCACGATTGCATTTTTCTCATAATTGCAAAAATCATTTTGGAAATAAAAAATCATAAAAACTTTATTATGAAAACAGGTTTTCCTTATACTAATTTTGTACTTAACATCAAACTCAATGATTCATTGCTGATTAAGTATTTCGCATTAGTTTTAGTTAAGTTTGATTTGTAACTAGCTCTACATACACAAACACATTTGTATACAATCAAGCAATTTGGCAGCTCAGTTATGTAAGCGTAAAATACTTATATATGAAAACAAACTATTATTGAATAAAATAGTTATATTTTTTTAAATTTACGGAAAATTTTATCGTGTTTTATTTTATTTCATTTTTATTTTATTTTATTTTATTTTTTTTTTTTATTTTATTTTATTTTTTTATTTTATTTTATTTTTTTTTTATTTTTTTTTTTTTTTTATTTAATTTTTTTTTATTTTTTAGTTTTGTTTTTTTTTTGCACTCTGTCCATATTTTTTCAATTTTTGTGTATCATTATATTTATTTTTTATACATCATTTATTTATAAATATCCGAGACTCTCTTCCCTCTCCTCCACAGTTTCTTAAAGCACTCACTTTTATAAAAACGTAAACTTTCAGTATTTTTAATACAAACAAAGACACAAAAAAAGAAACAATAAATAAATTTATGCAAAGGATTTCCTAAATGTAACTGTGAAATTCAAAGAATGAAAAAAAAGAAATGAAACGAATAAAATTTGTGATGTTTACCTTTAAAAGCGTAGATGGCAAACTTAAGAATACATATAAAATACTAATATTCTACCAAATATAATACACAAAAATAACTTGCAAAATGAATGTTTTCTACAACACTATGCAAAAACACTTGACTTCCTAAGGAGTTACCTAATTAAGCTAAACATCGATATATGATCGATATTATGTATGCACTGTATGAGAAAAATGAAAGAAAGTATAAATAAAATTGAAGTTTTCATTACCAGGTCAAATTGGTCAACCATGAAATAGCACACTTACACGGGAGCTGCGCAGGACAAGAAGTCTTTTTTACTTTTCATGACCATATACAATTTATGGCGTTTTTTTTTACGCTTAAATATTAATCCTCAAATTTGTAATTTGGCAGCACGCAACGCTAACCACTCGGCTACCACGGCGATAGATACGTGTGTAAATACAAATTTTCACGCTTTCAGATGCTTCTTTTGAGCCAAAACCTCACATCTGAACAAACCGGTTGTACATATGTGGACTATGTGATATAGTACTCCGATTTCAAAGATTTTCGGTGTCAATGTTCATTTGTAGATATGAATGTAGAATGTCTTAGATGCTTTCTTGATGGAGTTGTGACCAAGGTCTAATCTGTAAAAATGGTTGTAGGGAAGCTGCATCTTATAGTCGTCCGATTTCGATAATTTTCAGGTTAGTATATGCCTAACGATTGGAACCTAAGTTTACTCAGCATAATCCACTAAAATGGAGACCCCACAATTACTTTGATATCCCCGGGAAACTTATACGACTATGGGTATGACGCTCTCCGATACTAAACGAGAGCTAAGCTGAGAAGGTACAATCTTCTATGAGAGGATACAATTGTTGAACAATGCCGATTATTTTGAAATCTTCGGCCTCAACAACCGCGCCATGGGTACTACTTTTTCCAATCTGGACAAGAAAGCGACGCGAATCGGTCTGGTAGGGAACGAGGACAAGACATAATATCTCCGTTTATCAAACAAACAGGCACGTTGCCTTACGTCGCTGTTGTCAGCTATAACTCCTACCCTACTATATGGTGTGCAAACCCGGAAGTTGTAGTCATCTGCGTATTGGGGACGGCGAATACCCCAGATAATAACCTATATGAGATATATGGGCGACATTCACATAGTCCTACTTATATAGAGGATACGTTGGCAGTTTTTAAAGTTTTCGATGAAATATCCGCTGTTAGAAGGAGATGAAGGGAATATCGAGTGGAGAAGGACCGGGCTGCTTTTAGTGCTTTCAATTAGTGTATGTGAATGAAAGTATTTGGCTGCATCCGGATCCAAATTATACGTGGCTTACAAAAGACATGCCAACTTCGAAGTCCTAGAATTGTCTTAGGCCACTAACTCGTTGCTGTTATAAGATTCATCCGCCTAAGTGCAGCAAGTATCGTCCACCAACAAACTCCTTCTGGTCCGAACCAATCAAACAGCTCGTTTTCTGGACCTCCCGTTGAATAACCTCGATGACTCGTTGACTTGTTGATATTGAAGTTTTTCCAACAGATTTGAGGATCCATAAGTTTTAGACCTCTAATTTATTGGTACCAAAGAACATATATGAGAACATATATATTAATATATGTTCTTTGCCTAAAGTTCTGAATCTAATTAGAATAATTATTTTCTGTTTTACAACACTGTACCGATTCTTTAATGTATGAACAGCCAACTTCACGTGAAACAAAAAGAAAATAGTGTATGTGTCAAATAAAGATGTCAGGTACCGGGTTGCTGCGCTGTTGCAGATTTTTCCAATTTGTGGTGATTCTACTAATCCTAGTGGAACAACGCCACGTCCAAGCTAATGTGAATAATCAACTGGCTGGTGTACATCGGCGCTTCGAGTACAAATATTCATTTAAGCCGCCATATTTAGCACAGAAAGATGGTACCGTGCCATTCTGGGAGTACGGAGGCAGTAAGTACACTAACAAAAATGAAGTGACAGCTTCAACAACGGCAAAAAGTCCCATTGTTGGCAGTGGGGAAAACGCGTTTGACAAGTGGGGCGACACGTCAGATGTTGTGCTGTCTCAGCTGTGTTGGCAAGGAAGCACACTAGTGTGAGTGTGATGCAGCATGTTTGATGACTGAGTGGCACTTAAAGCTGCTGCCGTCTCCTGCATCCAGTGTTAGGACATATAGGTGTCCTGAAACATACACCAACTTGTTAGAAATGAATTTCAAACAACCTGATAATTTGCTTTAATGAGCTTTAATTGTTAAATACACAAATTTATTAACAAAATAATTTACAGATGCTATTGCCAGTGCGGAGAGTGTACGTGTAGCTCCATCTTTGCGTTCACAAAAGGGTGCCATTTGGACAAAGTCGCCAACGAACTTTGATTGGTGGGAGGTGGAAATAGTCTTCCGTGTGTCAGGACGTGGTCGCATTGGTGCTGATGGCTTGGCTTTTTGGTACACCACACAAAAGGGTGATTATAATGGTGCTGTATTTGGCTCCTCGGATCGCTGGAACGGTTTGGGCATCTTCTTTGATTCCTTTGATAACGACAATAAACACAATAATCCATATATTATGGCTGTGGTTAACGATGGTATGAAACAATTTGATCACCAAAATGATGGTACCACTCAGCTATTGTCTGGTTGTTTGCGTGATTTCCGTAACAAACCATTCCCAACACGCGCGCGCATTGAATACTACAACAATGTACTGACCGTGTTGTTCCACAATGGTATGACGAACAATAACGAGGACTATGAGATGTGTTTGCGTGCTGATGGTGTCCAGTTACCCAAGTACGGTTACTTTGGTTTATCGGCGGCAACGGGGGGTTTGGCGGACGATCATGACGTCTTCCACTTTTTAACAACGTCACTCCATTCACCCGGTCAAATGCCATCAGAACCGGTGAAAGCCCCAGAGAACTCTGAGAAGCTGACACAAGAATACAAGGAATACCAAGAAAAGCTGGAGAAACAAAAGCAAGATTATAAAAAGGAGCATCCAGATGAGGTATGTCCAATTTAATTTGTAAACGTCGTGTTGATAAATTTTACTTTTGACTTTATTATTACACACAAATATTTTTATGATTTTTGTTAAAAGAAAAAAATTAAATAATCACAATTTTTCTTAGGTTAAAGATGATGATGAGTGGGAGGAATTTTTCGAATCGGAAAATCAACGTGAATTGCGTCAAATATTCCAAGGACAAAGTCAAATCTTCGACCAGTTGCGTGATCTATCGCGTAAAGTAGATGAAGTAATCGGTCGCCAAGAGAACACGCTCTCGTTGGTATCCCGCAGTGCCGGTGCTGCGCCAGTGCAACAAGTAGGAGGCGCTACAGGCGCCGGTGTACCGCCCGTTGCCACGGGCCCAGTAAGTGGCACTATTACACGACCTGAAGTCGATCTTATGGTTGCCAATCAGAATGCCTTATTAGCGACAGCACGTGAGCTTCGCACGCTAATTGGTGAAATTCAAATACGCACGGACACCATCATACAGAATCAGCAACGTGCGCCCACAGCTCAGGTGCAACCAGCCGGATATGATATTCAATCCGTTATCAACGAGATGCGAGACGGTATGAATCAGGTGAAACAAGGAATGGCGCATGTTGGACAAAAGTGAGTGCTGTTGATGAAATGCATTTTAACTCGGAAATTCGTAATAATTGTTTTCCTATTTCTTTAATATAGACTTGGCTCGCCACAAGCTGGCGCACAAGTGGGTTGTCCAACAGGCAATTGTGTTGGTGTAACTTTGTTCCTAGGCGTTACAGTTTTGCAGCTACTGCTTGTATTTTTGTACCAAATTTTCAAGTGAGTACATTTTTGAAAGTATAATTTAAGAACTAAAATATTTAAATATACATATGTATTTCCATTTTCCATTAACAGGAGTCGTAGTGAAGCTCAAGCGAAAAAGTTCTATTAAACCAAATTCCAAGAACTGCAAAACTGCAATAGAAAATTACGTTGATATAGGAGAAAGCTCATTTTTTTCTACATGTAAATCATTTATAATACACATGTCCTAATTAATTCGATTTTACTGAAACTAAAGTGTTCTATTACATTCTGAGTTGTGTCATTTATCAGAATGATTAGACATTTTTCCAAAATAAGAAAGAAACATGAACAATTTGTACACCAAGAGAACAAAAAGTAAACAAAGTGTAAATTTAATTATGTGCATCAAAAGAGGAGTAGATAAAAAGTAAACAAAAATAGTAAATTAATTTTGATGATTATGATTAAAATTGAAAATATTTCTCAATCTGGAATGAGATTGTATCAACCGTTGTGTGACTATATCACACAAAGATATTTAATCGTGATTTTAAAAATGCAGGTCATCATCTACGATGTCTACGATACTTTATCATTTCAGTTAAAAATTTTATTTACAAGTTCTCTTCATCCGACAACTACTTATTTTAAGTGTATCATGAACTCTACTGTGAGTGTTAGAAGGCTAAATATTTTAGTTATATTTAGTCATTTCTTTGTTATATTTTATTTTCCGTCTTTTCTATTCTATCTTTTCTCGTATTTTCTGTTTCTCTACATATTCTTATTTTTTCAATATCGTTGGCAAGGAATGTTTGTACTCTGCCTGGTATGTGTGCCGAAACTTACTTAATTTATTTCTACGTCGTTAATGATTAAATTGCAGATATATGATCATTCCAGTCAAATGGGTTAATGAAAGTTTTAAATAAATTTTCCCATTGATGTATGTTAAGTTGATTATGTATGTATTGTATGTATCTACATTGAATTTTGATCTAAATCACTTTTTTTCAATGAAATTTTATAATAAAATCTAAAAGAGAAATAATAAAGAGATAATGAAGTTATTTGTATTTAAATTATGTATGTACAAACGAACATACTCGATGGGTCTTAAGGTCAGTATAGTCGATGAAAATTTCGCTTATCAACTACACATTGGATTTTTGTTGCTTGGGTTTTTTTTATACACACTCAAAAGTAGCATTCCGTTGCTAAGTAGTTTGTTTTTAAAACAGTTTAGCGGCATCGTGTAAGGAAATCTTAGTCCAATTTGGAGGTTTAATATTAGGTCTAGTAAAAAGGTGTTTAAGTCTGATTCATCCCACGCCCAATTTCCTCTGCATACTTTTAGGCATTAATTTTTGCTTGCTGTCATACGCTTGCATGCTTATATGCTTAGTGTCTATTATATGCTTAACTCAGAGTGCTTGGATGATATTCGACAGATTGCATTATTGCATACTTAGAGGTTTGCCAGCACCAGGAACTGCTGAAAAACGCCAGTTCCCAAGTGGTGTAAGCTTGACTTACAAAACCACTGGAGCACCCATTCGCTCAACAAATTTTTAAGAGCCAAAGAGCTCAATAAATTTCCAATGTAACAAACGGAATGGTCCTCCCGCAACATATCCAATATCTCACCCGGAGCTCACTCCTGAGCTCCACCCAATAAATCACCTCGTGGTCACCCCGCTCCACCTCTAATTTTTTCCTATGGAGTTCACTCCCGATCTCCATTAAGAGCCAAACGGCTCTATGAATACATTTAAGAGTATTATTAACCAGCTCCTCCTACTCCTAAACATCCTCTCCCTCCTACCCCCAAGCTTAGACAAAAGGATTTCACTATTTTTGCATTAGATGGCTTTAGTGATCTGTTTCTCATGTTCAATTAGTGCGATTCGAAAGATGATATTTTTTACTAAAAAAAGTTAATGGGGGAAATGTTCATCACTTAACTCAGTATTCTACAATTGTTGTTGTTGTTGTTGTAGCGGTTTGTCAACCCCGCTTAAGTGCATGCTAGATAAGTCTAAGTCATCGAGGCTATCTAATGATAGATTGAGGAAATTAGCTGTTTTAACGGGCTCGAAACATAAGGAAAGGGAGGTGAGATGAGTTGGTTTTAGGGGGCATGCAAAGAGGTGGTTAGTGTAGTGCGGGGTTCATCGCAAACAGGACATGCGTTAGGTATGTCGCGGTCGAGTTTGGGTAGGTAGGAGTATAATCTACTACAGTGTCCAGATGTAGGTTGTTCAAGTATTACGTGGGACTCTCGAGGCAGCGCGAGCTCTTCGTCTGCATTAGGTGGTAGTTTGACACTATTCACTGGAAGAGAGTTCAGGAAGATATTACCGGACTCTCGGTGAATGGCGTTTAAAGCCTTTAGATAAGCCGTCCTGAACATGATCGGTTGTGTTGTGTTTGTTGTAACCCCAAAATAGTTTTTGGGGAATGTTGCGGTGGTGACAGTCCTTGGCCGGATAAAAATCCGTATCATTCCTCTTACGCCTCTTACGATAGGCTTGCCTTTCCGCTGATAAATTCTTGAATCGCTAATCCGCAAGGGCTCAGAATCGGTTGTTGTAGGTGGTGCTGAATTAGGTTCTTTAGGTCAAGTACTCTCTTTATTATATGTTGGGGTGTTCCCTACTGTGCCATCTCAGTAGGAATTGCTTGCACAGCTAAGCATTATGCTCCTTAACTCATAGCATAGATGCGTCGCGGTTTCAGAAGGTTTCTTGTCACGCTTCTGAGGGCAGGGCTTTGGCAGGCTTGCAGCTTCTTTATCTGCGTCTCTTCTATTATTTAAGCTTTGCTGTGTGTTTGGTGGGATTGACAAGGAATCATTCACTATGAGCTGCTCCTCCACGACAAAACTCTTAATTCGGATCTATACTGTCAGCAATTGCACCGTCGAAGGCAGGGATCGACCAAAAGAGCCCAGTTGTTGCCACCAGTTGGGGATATATGTTTCATCAGGTATCGATAGTGGCTCGCAAGAAGCTGTGGGAGCATGTTTGGGAGGTTCTCATGCTTACACCTTATAGTCCGAACCTCAACCCAAGTGATTACCATCTGTTTATGGCGAATAATTTGGCTGGCGAAAAATTGTCCAATTTTTTTTTTGTACGATAGAGGCATAACCTTCAAAATAATAAAAAGCTATTGAGTAAAGATGATAGTATTTAATCTGATATTTCGTCTGATGAGTCTCTGTGTCTCTTGCTAAGCAATTTTAAATTTCGACAATCAAACTCTTGCCTTTCATGACTCGGGTTTAGGTTGCCGAAATGGTGATAGTCCTTCGCCAGATAACATCTGGGTTAACTCCGGACTCTCCTTTCCCAATAACCCTCTTTTATTGATCACGATTTGAGAGCTTAATGGACTTAGCTAGTTGATGTCCTAGTAAAAGCTCAGGTTGATGGAAGATGGTGAGTCCTAGTAAAATCTTCTACAGCGGTCATATAAAAAAGCGTAAATTTAGTATTTGACTTGGGGTGAAGAGAGATTCCGTTATTGAGTCCGGGACTTAGTCTGGCGGAAGAACGTCTCGCCATAATCCGTATCAAAGCAAAACTCTTCAACTTATCACTGACTAGCGTCCCTCCTTCGATGGAACGACTCGTAGCGAAGATACGCATCCGCTTCTGTACAGCAAAGAATATCCGTCAGAAAACACTAAAAATTTTAGGCGTCGAAAAGTAGCAAACACAATAGGCAGCCTGTCGGATTTCAATTCGATCTGCTCCCTGAGACCATTCATCAAAAAATTGGCATAAAAGAACTGAGGGACAGCATTTCAAGCTCACTACATACTGCCAATATAATTGGTTTTCGAAAAAATCGGAAAATGAACTGGTACGATCAGGAATGTCGAACTATGGTGAAGAGCAAAAATACTGTCGTGCGTGATTGGCGTGCGCCGACTTACAGAAGGTTTTAAGACCGTCAGCATCTTGATGTTTTTCCAACAAATGAAAGGACCTCCAATTCATTCTAAGCCGCCTCCGAACGGCCGATGAAGTTTTATGAGGTGCTTTGATTTTTCATGTCTGAAATGCCCTCGGCTTGGCTTGACATTCTCTGCTGAGGATCGATGTTTGGTCAGACCAGTATTCGCGCTCTAGCCTTCCGAATGTTTGAACGCAATGTCAACTGCTCGGCTGTTGCGACTGACCCAACAAAGTTATATGACTGTTTAAATTGACACTCAGCAACACCAAAAGTTTAATATTGACAATATTGGCCTCAACAACCGAGCCGTGCGTTCTGCTTTCTCCAGACTTAATAAAAAAGCGAAGCGAATAGGTCTGGTAGTGAATGAGGCAAGACGATATATCTCCTGTCATCAAACAAACAGTCATCGCATTCGCGACTCGGCTCCCACGTCACTGTTGGCAGTCATAACTTTGAAGTCGTAGATAACTTCGTCTATCTTGGTACCAGTATTAGCACCAACAACAATGTCAGCCTGGAAATTCAACACAGAATCACTCTTGCCAACAGGCGCTACTTTTTACCGAGTAGGCAATTGTAAAGTAAAGTCCTCTCTCGACAAACGAAAACCAAAGTCTACAAGTCCTTCATCGTTCCCGCCCTGCTATATGGCGCAGAAGCGTGGCTATCAGTTTTCGAGACAAAAGTTTTGCGAAGGTTTTATGGTCCTTTGCGCATTGACAACGGCGAATACCGCAGACGGTGGAACGATGAGCTGTACGAGCTATATGATGATATTGACATAGCTCAGCGAATATAGAGACCGCGGCTACACTGGCTAGGTCATGTCGTCCGAATGGATGAAAACACTCTAGCTTTGTGTATGAACGAAAACACTTCAGCTCTGAAAGTATGCCATGCAGTGCCCGTTGGTGGAAGCAGAGGAAGGCGGAGAAGGATCTGGCTACACTTGATATTATCAATTGGCGCTAAACTGCGAAAAGATGAAATGAATTGTGCGCTATTGTTGATTCGGCTATAATGGCGTAAACGGTGTCTACGGCAGTAAATAAGAGGAAGAAGAAGAAAATATACCCGACGATGGAATGCCCGCAGGTTTTTTGAAAAAATGCGGTGACTTACAAAAGGTTTCAAGGTTCATATTCATATAAGAACGAGAAAGGCGATCTTCCAACCGATGTCCAGAGTACCATATACCTAGTTTATAGAGTGAATACTTCTTTAGCCTACTGAATGGTAGTTATAGCGATGATGAATCTGAATATCTAATCGTTACCCGACTGTGACGAAGCGATTTTTCACTGAAAGACTAAAAAACTGGGGGTAGACGATGATTTACCTGCTGAGCTATTTTAATAAGGCGAAAAGAACTGAATTGTTAAATTTAATGCTGAAGAAGGTACGGTCTTCTTTTAGAGCGTACAACTCTTTGGGCTCAACAACCGCGCCGTCTGCACAAGGAAGCGAAGTTTATGTGTTTGGTATGGAAACGAGAACTAGACGGAATATTGAGATTCCGCGACACTGTTGCCAGTCGTAACCTTGAAGTTATGGATAACTTATGATGTGTCTGAAGTCCAAATCCAACGAAGAATCAGTCTTACAACAGTTGCTACTTACTTTATACAGAGAAGGTCCTTTCCATTCCGGAACGACTCGTCTAAAATCGCCTATGAGATGTTCACGTTATTTATGAGGACGAAGGAGAGGTGCCATATCATTCTTAGACAGAACGTTATTTGTGACAAGACGAGAGAGGTGGAAATATTGTCTGGTCGAACTCTTTAGAAATTCTCAACCTTTTTTTTTTAAAGGAAGTTAAGCACTTTGTTGTATTCTCTTTAATTTACCTTCCCACAAACTATTCCAAATTACACTGCTTGTTCTAAATTGAAATTTTTTAGTTAATTTATGCCCATAGTTTAATTTGTAATATACATACATGCTTGCGTTAGCAACTAATCTTTAGCGTGTATACTCTCTGTATGTTGAAATGAATATTTATATTACATACATATTCGCAATTTGATTTCTGCTGACATTGCCAAACTCACACAATTTGATTTTCCATACTCGACAATAAAACCTTTCCCACTCAAAAAATGGCTAATGGCTATTCCACAAAAGAAATCAGCAATGCGACAAAAATGGCGCCGACTTGTCGGAAAAGTTTACCACATGAAAAAAAAAATTCGAAACTGCTGCTGGTTGGCAAAATTTATGATGGGGCAATTTGTACCCCGAAACAGCTACTGTAAGGAATAAAAATAAAAAAAAAAAAAAATAAAAAATAAAAATTTTTTTTTTAATTTTTTTCTTTTAAATCTGTATGCCCATACATACTATATATCTACATATGTATGTACATTTAAGCTTTGACCATAAATAAGTAGATAAGTTATTTATATATACATATGTACTTAGACACATTTCTATTTACTTTATTAACTATTTACTTCTAGCAGTTATATTAAACATATATATGTATATGTATTTATGCACATACATATATATAAATTTTATATAATACTAATATATAGAAATCGCTTTTATATAGTAAATACTACATAACCACAAATTATTTACAACCAATCCGAGATTGTTGCTGAGCTTAGCGCAAGGCAAATAGCTTAAGAGTAAATCCACCAGCTTTTACGAGTACTGTGCTGCAAAGCGTCTGAATTGAATGGGGAAGCAAGTAATGGCGATAGCCAATCAGATTCAAGCAGGTTTTACATAAAACAAAATGGCCAATTAGTTGGGGTGGTTTTTATCACAAACTAGTACTTTATTTTGGTTCGTGTGCGTTTTTAAAATCGTACTATTTTTTATAAAAAATTTTATTGTGTTATTCTCGAAAATGTAGAAATTCGAAAGTGAAGTTTTAATAAAATATTTTTTTAAATTTTTTAAACAAAAAGTAATCAACTATGCTCGTGAATTGGTCTCCCCTAGTATGTCAATGAGGGACTGTGGAGCAACTTACATACCCCTTATAAGTCTTACAGTTGTAAGAACTACCGTCTAAACGCCTAAAACTATGCCTCAATTAATTTCAATAACTTCATTTTGTCAAAGTAGAGAATTTTAGTGAAGATATTAGTCATGCATTGGGCATAGTTTTAGGCGCAATCACTTACAATATGGTATTGTGAAAGTACTGGGAAGTAGTTAGACGCTTATACCATAGTCCGTGGTGTGGAGTGGCCCAGTGTTTAGATGGTGAGTAGAAAAATGAATTTTGTGATCTTCGATCCTCGTTTCCTCTATTATGAGCGGAAGAGTGTTAATTTTTTCACAGATTTCTTTTCCTTTTCACAAATGATTTTTCTAATTTTTTTACAGTCCTCGTCTCCCACTATCTTCAGTGCGTTTCACATTCTTCTTCTTCTTTATTGGCATTGGAACCGCTTGCGCGATAATAGCCGAATCAATATAAGAGCGCCATTCTTCTCTTCTTTTCGCTGCCTGGCGCCAGTTGGAAATACCAAGTGAACCCAGGTCACTCTCCACTTGATCCCTCCAACGGAGTGGAGGTCTTCCTCTTCCTCTGCTTCCACCAGCGGGTACTGCTTCAAATACTTTCAAAGCTGGAATGCTTTCATCCATTCGGACGACATGGCCTAGCCAGCGTAGCCGCTGTCTCTTCATTCGCTGAACTATGTCAATATCATCTGTTAGCAAGAGTGATTCTGCGTTGAATTTCCAGGCTGACCTTGTTGTTGGTGTTAATACTGGTTCCAAGATAGACGAAGTTATCTACGACTGCAAAGTTATGACTGTCAATAGTGACGTGGGAGCCGAGTCGCGAATGCGATGACTGTTTGTTTGAAGACAGGAGATATTTCGTCTTGCCCTCATTCACTACCAGAACCATTCGTTTCGCTTCTTTATCAAGTCTGGAGAAAGCAGAACTCACGGTGCGGTTGTTGAGGCCAATAATGTTGATATCATCGGCGTACGCCAGCAGCTGTACACTCTTATAGAAGATTGTACCTTCGTCTGAAATGGCAAAGCTTCACGACGTCTAAGATGGGTTTTAAATATGGCTGGATAGAGGTGTTATAATGTTTCACTTATGCCTACGTCCCTACACTTCCTACGCGTATTAGTGTTACTAATACCCATTCTGCTCACATGCGATTGCGGTAGGTTGTGGCCTGTCCATTTCCCACTTACGAGTATGCCCCAAACAGCTCTCTAGAACAGTTTGTTGTACAGAGTCTTTAGCAGCTTTCGTATTTCAATCTTGCAATCTCCTCACCTTGTACACAATGCCCTTGTGGTCTAGAACCCGATAGATATTTAGTTGCATCCACCTTATCCACTATCTTCCTGCTTCTAAAGACATTTTCTGATATAATAATTTTGCTTTAAATACCAACTGGTTATCAACGTTTACTTTGATGTTTTTTATGTGGTCTCCTGTGGTATTACCTAGCTTAGCGGCAGTGATCCGCGAGCTTGCCTAACACTTACCAATAGAAACCGGCGTCCACTTAACTAACCATTTTTGATCAGTAGTGCAAGTATGGTAAATACCTAAATTTTGGAAAACGAGAAAAAAGATCCAGGTTCCGACAAATTTGCAATATTTAATACTAAATTCGCGTTTGATACTAGTTTTTAACTAAAAATAAGTAAAGGAAACTTAAGTTTGTAGTATTTATTTTACTCGGTGAAACCAATTTACCTACCCTCCGCCTACACGACGTACGAATTTTGATTTTAAGTACATACTCGTAAAACTAATAAAAAAGAAACAGAGGAATCACGAAATTTCAATGACTTCAGTCTCGAGGGAGAGGTGCTAGATGACTCAGTTTAAGAAGACATGGAAGTGAGTCATTGCACGCAGAGCACACGTTAGATATGCGGGGGTCGGGGAATATCCAAATGATAGTTGTTGTTGTTGTTTTTTTTTTTGTTTGATTTGTGGTAATATCTGCCTTTTAAGGTTCGTTCAGTTTTCTATTATTTGTTTGAAAAACGTATTATCAAAGTAAATCTACCTGTAAGGGGTATTAAAATACTTCTTAACTGGTAGCAAATATTTTGCGTAGTAAAGGTGATGAACAGGCGACGTTTTCCAATTTGCGGTCCTCAACGCACTCCACATCTGTAATTTGCTCCTTCTCTGCGCCTATCTAATTCGCTTGATTTATTTACAACCTGTTTTACGCATCACAGTTGTGCCGAATTTCTTTGTACGGTCAAGAGCTTTCACATTTTCAGCGAACTAATCCCCTTTAGAGGTTTTGGTAAATCTGCCGCAATCAAAAAAAAAAAAATAAAAATAAAAAGAAATTAAAACTTCTCATCCCTCTGGACTGGTTCTTCATTAACATAATGATAGGCATAACAACAGGCCACTGTTTAATGGGTTTCATGAAAAATTAATGGGCAACCACTTTAACTGATTTTTGCCGCAGCTGTAAGGACGATGAGGTGTATATTGAATACTACCTCTGTAACTGTCCAGCCTTGACATTTGCGCGACACAAGCTCCACGGGAAACACTTCTTTGACTGCCTCGCTGAGCTAGCTTTGACGAAAATTGGAAAGCTCGTTGCTTTTATGAGTCTCATGCAATGGTTTAAACATTTGAGAAGGCGAAGATAGGAGTCTCACAGCGGTATCATAATGAGCCTATTGGCCTAAGTGCGCTGACTCAACTCAAAGCTGCTGCATATTCGCCACCGACGTTAAATAATAAGGAGAATTAGTAATAATCTAACATCCCCGTTTCGTTCGGTACATCGCCGATCCATGATGTGGGTCTTGACGTTTTTCCAACACATGCGGCCAATGAAAGTTCTAAGCCGATCGGTAGGGATAATGGATTTGTAAGAGAAGATACATATTAGTTCTCTTCGGTGAGAAATGTCAGTAGGAATTAGCCAGTAACGAAATGTCAAAAATTCGGTTTCTCGGTGCAAATTTTACTGAGTTTTTAGCTCACCGAACGCGGTTTAGTAAAAATTGGTAACAATACCCAGCAAATCGCCGAACATACTAATTATTTTATTGTTAGGACTACACTAGAAAGTTTAAAAAATACTTTTAGATGCTAGCAAGCAGAGATTTCAATCCATTCAATGACCTCACAATGTCTTAGAAAATTTTAAGACTGACTAAATCATTTTCGCAGAGACCAAAAATAACTGATATTTTTTTCCGTGATCGAAAAGGTTGTATTTTCGTAGAAACACAAATTAAATAAATTAATTTAATTTTATTAAAACGCAGTTGATACAATGTTCAAAGGAACATAAAATTAAGTTCTAACTGTATTACAATGGGCAATGGAAACAAATTTTCATTGAAAATAACTGTTATGAGGCAACGTAAAAAAGTAAAAATATAAAATAATCATTATTTAAAAGTGAAAAGATTTATTTTGACATATTGTCAGTTAACAGTTAATGCTTAATTTTTTACATATTTCTTATAACAATTATGACTCTGTAGTTTCGTAATTATTAGTTTTGTTCGGTGATCAGATGGGCAGTAACAATGTTTACCAAACTTTACTGGATCGTGTTTGTTAAGCGAAAAACTCAGTAAAAATTTTTAACGAACGCAATTTTGACGTTTAGTTGGAGAGAAAGTTGCAAATTCGTGCTGGGAAAATTTGAGCCAGTAAAAACTAGCAAGTATAAAAAACAGCTGATTTGTGATCGTATGATTGAATTTTTGTCAAAAAAACGAAATTGATTTAAAATTAAAATAATTTTAATTCTTTAATATGAATTATATGCCAACAAAATAATGGTTAAATATAATGTTGTTTAATTTAAATTAACAATATCAATGATTCCAACAATAGGAAAGGCACTCGTTAAACGAAAATGAGGCGGCGGTGAAGGAGAAACATCACCCACATACTACCCAGCTTGCGATGAGATATTAGTAGTTAGGAGGGGTTGGCAAGAAAACGGCGCATATTTGACTTAAATCGGACAAATGTACACAAAGTTATCATATTTTGAAAAATCAATAAAAAAACGAACGAACTTTTTACTTGATTTTGGATTTCTATAATTTACCAGAAAGCAACGACCAAATGAGCCTCAAAAAATTGCAAAGCAAGGTTGTTACAACGGTCACAGTGATGATAATGGATTCTTAAGCTTCCGGAAGCGACGACGATGCACGAAAGGAAATATTGATGGCGTTTAGAATGAATAATAAAGCTCTTGCTTGGTTTTTATTTCAACAGAATCGAATAAACTATATAATAATGTTGAGGGTTTTTGGCCGGCTTACACCGAAAAAGAATTTCAAATCATATTTGTATTTCAGTAATCATTAATAAAAATTTAAGCGACAAATTGTGGCGAAGCAAGTTTCTTATAAATCTACGTCCTTTTAGAGAACTATTAGAAAAAAAATATTAGTATATTTCTCATTTGAGGGTTATAAAGCATGTAGAATTTCATCATTGTTGAACTACAATACAGTTTGAATACAATTAATAAATTAAATATGCTATATAATTGCCAATTTTATTAAAACACTTAGGAAAATACTTCAAAACAGGAAAAAATAGCTGTACAAATGAACGGATTCAAATTTAACCGCCAAAATAAACCAGCTTGCTGGCTAATTTTTACAGAATCCTGTTCGTTGAAAACTCAGTAAATTTCTTTCTTTGGGAGAGTAAGAGATCTTATTGCTATCCCTAAATTGGAGCGTTGAGCGCTAAACAACTGTCAAAAATCCTTATGGCCATACAATTTGTATGGGACATCCCATGATGAAATAATAACCAGGTGAAGTACACGTAAGTAGAGTAGAAAGAGACTTTGACACTGCCTTAGCTCAAAAGAAACAAAAATTGGGAATTTCAGGGGTATTTATATAAATATTTAAAATAATAAATTATTTTTTGAAAAATATATATGTAAGTATGTATTCAAACATTATTTACATATATAATATAATTGGCGCTTTATAACTGCTGAAGTTTTCAGCCGAGCTTCCCCTCTTATTTACGAATATGATCTGCGTCTTGATGTTTTCCAACAAATGTAGAGACCTAGACTTAATTCTAAGCTACCTCGAAAACATCTGACAAATTTGTATGAGAAGCTATTATTTCATGTCAGAAACACAATTTAAGGGCGTGACATTTCCAGCCGAATGACGATCGCAATTAAAAAATATTAAGTAAATTTTTTTATATGGATTTTCTATAATTTTGGATGTTGGTCGGGTCAGAACTAAAACCCTGTGACAGTCTCGACTGCCCTGAATCCGAGATCGATTATGGAAGGTCGCGGTTATAGTTGCCTCTTACACTAAACAGCTGCTATAGATTACATAGAAAATAGAGAAGGAATTTACTTATTTCTTTAAAGTAATTAGATCTTGATGCATAAATAAGACTTGGAAGATAAAAGCTGGTGGAATGAGTATTAAAATCTTTGCTCAAACATTGGTTTTGCACGAACACAATAAAAGGGGTCTAGATGATCTTAAAGGGATGATAAGACCTCTAATCAATTTAGTTTAAAATAATCTTCAAACATCGATTTACGACTATGCGGTAAATAGCAATTAACTTCCAACAACTGGATCTAAAGAAATATCAAGGTAACTGAAAAATCATTACATGAAACTAAACAAAGTCGCTGATCACCGATAGGTCAATAACAAATTTTCCCTTTCGTTAAAACGCGACACTGGCCAATTATAAAATGCTAATAAATCCATTTATTGTAAGTTTGTGTTTAACAAAATGTATGTAATATTCAATTCGCGTTATATTGTCTCTACTATAATTTTTAAACAAAAGGTTGAACAAAACCTTATTTATAACGGAATGTCGTTAAAACAAACATTGAAATACCTCCAATAATGCCTACTCTTCTCAATGATCCAAAACTTTATATTTTCCCTCTTTTCTAAGATTTTTGTTTAAATATGGGAATATAATTCTATAAAAGCAACATCTCTTGCTAAGGCAGCGTGTGGGAAAGGGACAATTGCTTACTTACTTCACCTGGTTACTATTTCATCATGGGGACATCCCACGTCAACGTTGATGGAAATGGAATTTTCAATTTTGACAGCGCATTATATGATGAAGTTAGATGTAAAGGATAAAAGTGTGAAAGAAAGGAGAAAAAACTGACGGTGAGGAATATGCAAATGGGAGAAAAACTTGACAAAAAAATTGTATGATAAATATTCACTGAAAAATTAATTCAACTGATGGAGGTTAATTTTTGTCGACCGATTAAGTTGGTAGTATCTTGTTTGAAATAAATGCAAATAATATATTAAATGTTCTTAAAATAATACGAACTTGAAGATAAAGAGAAAGCGCGCGTTGCACTCATTGGCGTTAAAAAACGCTACGCCGAAAGTTCCAATTTAGGTATGTCAGTTACTCTCTCAATTCCGTTACTAGCTAATTTTTACTGGCATTTCTCAACGAACACAGCTAATAAAAGCCTTTAAAGGAAACTTGACATTTTCATCAAAATTATGTAAGCATAAATACATATATTCTTAGTCTTAACGTATGTATGTACATATATATACGCAATATTAATTTTCATAACCAACCTCATCCTTGAAAGTCTCTTTCATATTCGTAGGCCTGGTCCATTAACAAAATTAAATTTATAAATCCGTTTGTCACACAGAGATTTGCAAAAAAACAAAAATCTCAACAGACTGCCTAAATGGTCGAGGGGTGTAGTATAAATATGTATACATATTTATTACAATATGTAATGTATGTAACTACGAATGTTATCATTTTGAGTTTGAACAGTTTTCGTTTGGACTAAGTGATTTGCAAAGATTGCGAAATTAATATTCACCATTGAAGTGAATCCGCAATGAATCATGTTAAATATGACACTTCGGAATTAATATTAGCTACAGAATACAAACAACAGTGGATAAAGGAGATCAAGCAAGTTTATAGAAATACATACATACATACATACAATTATAAAAAATTGTTAGTGGGAACATTTCCAGTGTGTACATTTAATGCCAATAGAAGAAAACACCCGCACTTGCTTATAGACTCTGCTACCATTTCTGTCAACTGTAGCTAATTCCAACATCCATTAGCGTAAAGTATTGTAACTTAACTGTATTAGACACAAATTCTCATAAAAGTTCCCAGTCGCTGCAGTTCCATGTTCGATGAAACGAAACCAGAACTAAAATCGATGCACAAGTAGTTTCTGGTTTATTTCACTAGTGTGACGAATTCAAGTTTAGATGCCGCTTTTCGCATGCATGTCTGTATATATGTATGTATGCATCTTTTTAGTTGACATTTACTACCAATCTAACTCACCCTCCCAAACGGGCTGTTCGATACTCATACGAATCCTTCAATTGACTTCGTATGGCGAATTTTTCTGTTGCTTTTGTTGTTTATGCAATTGTTGTCATCGTATCCGCTAAGTGCGCAATCAAGCGTGTAGCAGGGATTCAATAAGTGAACTTTATTTATCAACACCCATGTCGAGCATTAGTTGTGTTTACAAACTTTACGACATGACATGACCGCCAAGGGACGAACAAACACTTTGCGAATTGCACGCGAGCGTTGCCACTTATTCAAATAAAAATGATAAAAGCGGGATTTTAATAAATATCAAATTCTAAGTGACTTGATCTTAAATGGACTCGGAGTGCTGTATTTATGAAGTGGATCTCTGAAGTAGCCCAAATTTCCAAGACAACGCTGGAGTTGTTTTGGTGAGACGGTGACGCTGTGAGTCAAGGGGTCATAAATACATTCCAATTCAAGCCAAATATTTGTACGCGTATATAGCCCGAAGATTGAAAGCTGAGTTAACACTGCCCAATTCCAAAAGAGGAACTCTTCAATCTGCGCTAATTATTGTGGGATAAGCTTACTCAATATAATGTCCTCCGAGCGTTCTGTATGAGAGGTTGATACCCTGCATCAAGGCACTGTTGATAGTGTGACTTTAGAACTGGTGCATCTGCAATTAGCCAGATATTCCCCGTGCCCCAACTCATGGAAAATACCTATTGAGAAAAGTATCGGCACTCACCACTTTATTGCGATTTTAAAGCGTGCCTTCGAAAGCATGAAAAGAAGCTGCCTCTATGCCGCTATGTCTGAATTTAATATCTCCGCAACCCTTATCTGAACTGACGCTAAGTAATAGTAAAAGCTCTGCCAGAATCGGAAAGGATATCTCCGAGGTGTTCGGTACTTCAGACAAGGTGACTCTCTTTCATGTGACTTCTTTGACTAAAAGCTGAAGAAAAACAAACAAAAAACAGAGGAAGACCTCCACTCCGACGGATGAATCGGATGAATAGAGGAACCTGACTTGACTTGGTGTGTTCAATTGGTGTCCTACGACTAAAAGAAGAAAGGACAGCCTGACTGAAGCTATATTTCTAAACACATAAGCATGATAAAATTATCGTGGAACCAAATTTTGGCTTTGCCTATGTACAATACCCGCCTCAGCTCATGTCAATAGCTATTCAAACGATTCTCAGATAACAAAGATCGTCTGAATGTTGAGATCTCAGATTGAGAACTAATTTAAAGCCAGCTTGAATTCCTAAATTATTGGGCAACTGATCAGGAACACAGTCGCGCCTACAATTCTCTTTTCCGAACTCTAACTAAATATTTATTGTCTCCGGGAAAAGGAAACCACAAGGATACTGTAGTTCAATGGCTTTCCGAGTACCATATGTAGCTACAAAGTTTTCGAGTATGACTCTGGCTCCAACAAGCGTTAGTCATTGCTGAAGGCACCAAATGTGCTTCCGTAATTGGGGACTCTAGAGAGAATCAACGTTATCTGCCTTAGACGTTTCTGGGCACTTTGATTAGGTTATCTTAGATTGAGTTGACTGATCTGAAGAAGATATCATATAGACAAATTAGGCTTGTTCGTGGATCTTTCCTGAAAGCTAGACAACTCTTTATTCAATAGTGTGATCCGAGAAAAGATAATTTTGAGGATCAGCCTCGCAAACGCACGACAGTCCAGATGAAAATGCTTACATTATCTCCTTTTTGAAGACAACTTGGACATTGGGGATCCGTTGAAATCTCATTTTGCAGGAGCACGTAACCTGTTACGGTATTGTACAATTTAGGTGAACAAGTAGGTAGGAATAAATCGATATATGAAAAACTTATTGATTTGTCTCTTTTTTCGTTTTTTTTTTTTGTTTTAAGGGGACGTTGAGGATCTGACCTCTGTCGTTCGCATTTAAGCCATTTTGTTCTACGGCTTTATCCTACTATGAGTTAATGCTCATTTCCTCCGCTAGGCTGCCATTTGGGGCATAGTGAAAGATATAACACCTGGAGCTAAAGGCGACAATCGGAAAGGTAGTGCTCCAGGGTTTGACCCTCTTCTGCATGCTCTGCACTCAGCTGATTCAACACTATCAAGTTTTTAAAGATCATATCTTAGGGGTACGATTTCGTCAATACACCTACAACGATACTAAGTTCCCTTTTGCTTAGTAGTTTAGGTAGAAGTACATCCTGTGTTTAAAATTCTACAGAACCATAAATGTTCCTTTCTAATAGATTTCTTTCAAAACATGTACTGAAAAGGATGACATCGAGAAGACTATTTCTGCGAGTATCCGATTGATTGAGGTGGTGTAAAAAAATTAAAGCATTTTTTAAGCGTTTTCGGAGGACTTTCCTTGACAAGCACAAGTAGCCTATTTCATACCTTAAGTGAGACGTATTCCACCTCCCCCTTTAATCAACGAATAAATATATTCCAAGGAACATCGTGCAACTCCATCGAAGAATTATTTAGATTACACCATCGTTGTTTGCTAGTATCGAGAGATTCGGATATCAAATCAGTACCGAGAGATTGGTTTTGCTGGTTGGCACCGGTTGCCAAAAATTAATTTTATCAATGAGACATCTTCTGTTTTTAGTGGTGTCGTTATCAAAATTTGCCAATGTGGCAACGCTCCTCAACCATTACACAGTCAAATTTTCGTTTGTTATCCGCGTGCGGCGTTGTCAATTGTCAGCTTTGGCTAAGCGTCAAACACCCTCTCTGCAATGCGGTGGTAGCTTTGGTCGCAGGCAAGGCGGAAGTGAAAGCGCAGTGACGCTAAAAGACGCATCACAAATATTAAATCGAATCGCATTGCTGCTAAATACTGCACATACATACACTTACATGTATATGTATGTATGTATGTGCACACACACACACTCGCTTATGTGCAAAATAGGAATCCACGCGTATCAATACAAATTTTTGGATTTTTATTTATGAGCGTTTAGTTGAGAGCAATACTTTCACATTGCCAACCCATGTTAGCCCGCAGCGCCCACAGATAAGATGAGGGGTACGCCGAAGCGAGCCGTTGCCGTCGTAAATCTTAAATATGCAATTGTGGCGAAAAACTCTTTAGAAAAAATAATAAAGGGGATGTGCAGACGCGTACACATCCGTACATAGAGATACTACATGAATTAATTTATCTGCATAGATACGAATACATCTGCATTTACATACATACATATGTATATCTGTATCACTATATCACCAAAGTGCACTTTACGCTGTCAACTTAATTGCTCGATCCTCGTCTCCCAAACAAAAAAAAAAACTAGAATAAAATCAAAAATAAATAAATAAATAAATGCGCTAAAGATGTCAAGCTGAGGATGAGCTCTTTCACTTCGAAAGGGAGAAACACTATTTAGATGAAAGCGTCTGATAATGGCGACATCAATTTGAAACTCAATTGAGCTAAATGCTCACTTTTTGCACTGACAAATGCCGCTATCAGCAAAGCTCATCAGCTACAGAGGGTCGGTTCGCCTTGTAGTTCGAGCGGGCGAGTTCCAGTGCTCGTACATACATAAATTACATGTGTCGTGCGTGGCCGAAGTTACATTAAGGCGTTACAAGTGTTTACAAGTTAAATACGCGGAATATTTGAATTGACTTTGTGCTGCGCTCAAGCGGAAGGGAAACGTGCTGCACGCTACAGCTGGATGTGTGAAAATTCTTTCTGCCTTTTTTCGCATTCATTTTGTACTCATTAATATGTAAATATTTTAATTTTAAATATAATTAATATCAGTTAAGATTTTGTCAGAGCGTTTGGTGATTAAAAACTGTTTAATTTGTAAATCCTGTTATTAAAAAAAAAAGAATTAAGAGAATTAAGTGGGTTTACCTACACTACTGGATCTATGTTTATGTTACAAACGACTTCTGCTTCTGCTGATAATCAACCTCCGATCGATTCGGTGTGGTTTTGACGGAGTGGTTGGTTGGGTTTTCCCAATTAATCCGATTAGAAGTGAGCAAAAATAAAATATGTGGTCATCTAACCGGAGATCCAGGAAACAAGCTCCCTAGAGGGGCCAAGTGTGGTAAAGGCCCATCGCCTTAATTAATTGTATTGGGAGGTCAGACACAGAGGTACTTCTTCTTTTACTCTACTTTGTGTCCTACAGGAGTCTGCTGCGGTCTTGAAACCTTCTGTAAGTCGTCGTATCTTCTCATACATTTTTCGAGCATCACTCTTGTCGGTCAGCTTCTCAAGCTCTTCACACTCACGATCTCGGCCTCTTACTTTTTTGTCTGCAGATGCGTCTTGCTTCCCTTGAACTGCCGCCCCACAGTTCCCGTATACCGAGTTGCTGATGAGTGCTCTCAGGAGTGTAAGTCGAGTAGAAAACCGTTCGAACTTTCCTTGCGTTTGTTGACGCGAGATCTTCTTCAATACACAGAGGCACATGTGTATCTTCGCTGCAACAAAATAGTGGTTCGAGTCGATGTAGGGTCCTCGGGGTGTACGCACGTCAAGAACACTGGAGGCATGTCTTCCGTCTATCACAACATGATCGATCTGGTTTTGTTTTTTTTTCGATCAGGGGACCGCCAAGTAGCTTGATGTATTTTTTTTTTGTGCTGCAATCTAGTACTAAAGACGACCATATTTTGGACCCCGGCGAAGTCGATCAGCCTCAACCCATTAGAGGATGTTCCGATGTGAAGGAGGAATTTTCCGACAATCGTACCAAATCACGATTTTCACATTGTTTCGGGGGCAGCGCTATTAAGTATAAATCGGGGTCTCGTCTGGATTAGTAGGAGTTTGAGAATAGAGAAATTATTAGATCCACTATGTAAATGTTGAAGAGATGATATAAAGACCGGATTTCTTTAGTTTTATCTCAGTGGTGGCGCATAATTCCCACAAATCGACTTCTTTTCTCCAATTACTTTTGGATTTTCAGTAGCTGTTTGGAAAATTTTGCAGTGCCATTTACCTGTCAGTGGCCAGAAGCGATTCTTATACATATGGTTCAAGTAGTTCACGACTCTCCGTTTTCAACCAACTATCCTCTGAGATGAGACCCCTTTGTTGATTCGATTATAATCGCATTAGCGGTGCCTATGCTAATTAAAATGAAGACTTGTGTTGTTTATGGTGGATCAGGCTTTACTATATTGGATTGGTGAACAAGGTTTGTAGTTGCTTCACTTTTCACTTTTGAACACAAGTCGTCGGTTAAATTGCCGAACGCCACGGTCAAACATAGAAATATTTTACTTTGGGCTAATATCATCTATGATAGTACGGATACATAGACTCGTGGGAACCACATTTTTTTAGATGGGCAAGATAGACTCAAATTTTAATGGATCATAGTTCGTAGTTTTCCTGGTACGAGCATTTGAAGTTCTTAGTCTGTGGATTATTGACCTGGTATTCACCATGTACCGAATTTTTGTAAAGATTCGTAGAAGCGGAAAAGAAGGTTCTATGCCACTTTGTCTGAGTTCGGTATACTCGCATAACTTATACGCTTGTGTAAACTAACACCGAGTAACGTTTTAGTTAGGCCCTTTAAACTTCCTTGATGTTCAAACAATTTAGCGCGTTTTAAGCATGTTTTGCAGGACAGTGGAAAAAAAGTCACCGAGGCAATGATGTCCGGCCACACTGAGAGGTGGGCGGTGATAAAGGTAATGATCTAACGGCTCTTCCCCGTCTATGGCCATGCGGCTGCGACTAAAACCTCTGTAACCCATTTTTCTGCGATGAGTTCTGAGTCTGGGTTGTTATGCTAATGGAGGTTCTGTTTAGAACATTCCATGTAGTTCATATTAACAGATGGCTTACATCAGATGCAGAGTTAAGACTGTTCCCCTTCTACCCAGCCTGTCGGCCCACAATTTCCTCATATGGTTTGTTGTCCAGGCATCCAAACAGTGGACGCATTTTTTTTTTAACTTCTCTGCTGTTATTACAACTCTCGCACCTTGGCTGACGGAATATATTTTGATTGGACGAGTTACCATTGCGGAGTTGAGTTACCACGAAGAGGCTTTTATCATTACGTTTATTTTGCTTGAAAGACGCCGCAGTGGTCAAGAATTCTCTTGCTCATCTCCTTTTCGAGTGGCCCTAAGTGAGCACCGCAGCCAACCCTGTCATCAAGTTTTGAGTCTTTGGTAGAAATGGCTGCGTATCTTTTATGCAAAACTGTTACATTTTCTCAGTTATGCCTCTCTGGGATTTTTGTTTAAAAGATACTGCTGAAACTAAAATCTGAGGCGCAGTCCATCTCTTTCAAAAATGGTGTAGTGTCTAATATTTGTGAGTCCTGTGCTGCAGTTTCTGTATGAATAAGTTGCATTTAGCCTTATGGCGTTACAACTCGCTTGAAGTTTTCCATACAGCTCTCACGGGAGAAGATTAAGGAGAATATTAATGGTTTTCATAGGAGTAGAAGATAGGGCTTCTGAAATGAGGCTACCGATCTTCCGCTAAAACTTTTCCAGCAGATAGTGACTCCATAGAAAAATATTGGTCTTATTATCGGATTGTTTAGCCAGTATACAATATAGGATCTTAGTCCTCGTCGCCTACCAATTGCTGCCTTGCAGGTCTGGAGTACAGTCATGAGTTTACTATCTAAGATTATTTCCAGATGTTGGACATCAGTAGAGAAAGTGATCTCGATGCTTTTGGGTAAGTCCGGTTTAGAAAAGAGCAACAGCCAAGTTTTTAGCAATGCGTAATATTCGGACGGCCAACATGGTAATGACATGAGTAGCTCCGCATAAGGATCCATCAGCTATTCGAAGGCGACTTAGTATAAACTATGGTCCCTGCATTTGTTGGTAAAAACATCAATACATACGCTATATATTGGATGGGGAGAGCTCGTGCGAAGATCGCTATAGCGATTACGAAGCATCAATTTTATAATATCACAAATTCCGTCAGAACGAGGAGCCATTGGGGACCAAATAAGGATTCGAACAAGCTAACTCTCTTTCGTCGAAAGCGATAGGTGCGCTAGTTTTGATTCGGCTATAATCGGGTAAGCGGTGCATGCTTCTTTCCCTTTATCTTCTGCAGATGTGCAGGTGCCAGTCTTAATTCGTCAATAATCTTCTATTGACTCGGAAGATCCGTCTCTTATTTGTGTTTGCTACTAAACGATACATGGTAAATTCACGGGATAGAAGATTTACAGATAGTAAATTCGATTTAAATTATGAAATTATGCCTTTATGAGAATGGCTGATGAGCAATTATTCACTTAGCTCAGGGTGTGTATATACATTTATACACGTATATATATGTACTCGTATGTATATATATATTTGCGCGTTGTTTATGAGAAGTTGAGCAGACGAAACACTTGGTGAGTTGAATTTTTTATTTAATGATCTCGAATAAATTTTAATTTGAAAAAGTGTCCCTCCGTTCTTCTCTACTTCAATATAGTACTCGTACAAGTTGCCAGCTCTATTGTTTAAAAATTACAATAAAATTGAAAATTGAAGAAAATAAATACGAGTTATTGCAAGCCATATAAATAATCGAAATGAAAACACATTAACCAAAAACTAAAATGCTGAGTTGAATAAATAAATAGACTCTTCGGTCTATTAAAATTTTCAAAGCACTAAAAAGTCACGAAGATAAACAATAAAAATATGCATACATATATATGTATAATATGTAGTTATGTATGTGTGGTTGTGTAACAGTAATTTTAGTGGCATATCTGAATTTGTGAACTGTAGTAAATGGGGACATGTTTTAAAATTTGAGCATTTCCTCAAGCGGAAAAGCGTGGCAACAAGGGTTGTCGCTGCAGTGCCGAAGTTGAGGGCGACGCTTGCGACGGCAATGACAGCCCAATAAAGCCACAAATTATTTTTATAGCCTGCCTATTTCCTACATCCTTTCGCTCATTATTTGTTTAGGTGTTTGTCTAGTTCGTGCTCGTCGCGTACAAAAAAGGATGTACCGTGATAAACTTGTAGTTATGCAATGCATTTTGTTTTTTTTTTTCTTTCTTCATTTTAACGGTTTTCAAGGCAGTTGAAGGAATGCCGAGTGGATTTGTCATAACTAAATTTGATGACTTTATGCTTAAGAGAAATGAGTCAAAGAAATGTATGTATTGCCGAAATTTTATCTCTTTGTATGTATATAAATCTTCCTTTTTTTGGCGCAACCCTAATGGAGTTCTTTCTATGCTCGTTTGTACGAAATGAATCAATGGTAGGAAATACGCAATTGTAGTGTCATGAAGCAATAAACAAAACATTATGCCTTGTCACCGCTGAAAGCCGGTCATTAAGAATTTCTAGTTGAAAGGATGCGTTGCTGCACTGTAAGAAATTTTCGGAAAATTTGTATGCTGGGAGAAGAAAAGTCACTGAAGCTGATAGTAAAACAGTAACTGAAGCTTATTTTCCAAAGATAACACATGGGGTAATAATGGATATTCGAAAATTTTGAGCAAAAATCGCAAGTAAGTTGTCACCTTTATAGATAAAAGTTGTAAGGAACGACCTCCCATTAGAACGGGGCAACAAGATAATGGAAATGCCATATTTGTTAAGCTGTTGTTGTTGCATTCACCTGAACTCTCCAGTGAAATTGCGGTATTTTCTTTCCACTGCTTCCACCGACGGCTACTGCAACAACTACCTTCATAACTAGAGTGTTTCCACCATTTCCGGTAGACCTAGCTCTAGCTTGCGTAGCCACAGTTTCTACAATATACTCGCTGAAATACAATATATCAATTTGCTTGGCAGATAGTATCAGTTCTTCCGAGTATATTTCTGACATCAAATAAAAAAGCTCCTCACAAAAAAAATCCATCAGTCGTTGGGAGGCGGCTTATTCAAAATTGTAGGCTACTCCATTTAATGGTAAAACATCAAGACACACACCACACATTGGAGGAAGAGCTAGGCAGAAAATGGTTTTAGCGATTATCCATAGTCTACAGTAATCACCATCACCTATCGGGAGGCGTCTTGTGGAACTTGGCCCTTTGTTCATGACTTTACTTTTCAATTACCTTCTCAGTCTAAAGTAGAACCTGTTTTCAACGCTGAAGTATCAAAATACTGTTCCTTAGTTCGTTTGCCGTGAGTGATATTCGGATTCGAGGTCATTGCTTGGATATTGGAGGTTGCGGGATCGAGTATAGGAAGGAAAAGTTTTAGTATATACTGATAATGAAGAACTTGATTGAGCTATTGTATATTCTTTCAATAAATTATAACAATATTTACATATGCATACGAGGGATCGTTTTATGTTCGCAGAATGCGCGGGTTGTAGGAGATGATTAGGCTCATTATGATCATAACGTGATTAATAACTCATAATTTGTCAATGTTTTATGGCGGCTCTTGTCCGGGAAAAATCTTGAAGTACATGTGGTACAGTTTATTTAAATAGAGAAAGGAACGCCTTCAATACGACCCGGGAGCGGGAGCATCGAGGTTGATGTATCGGATACTCAACTATTTTTAAAATCCTGCACGATCATGTCAGCGTATGGTGGGTGGGGTGCCCAGAAAGCTTACGCATCCACAAAAATGACAACCACAAGAGTGGCGTTGCGTTGGCTGGCCAACCTAAGGTAGGCTTCGATATTTTAAATCATCTGCCCTTCAGTACAGATCTTGCGATTCTTAGCTGTTTCTAAAAATTAAAAAAAGAGCCGACGGATAAAAAATGTATCACAACTTAAGAAAGCAGTTTGCTGTATTTTTTATGTAATTATAAATAAATTAATGGAAGGATCTGAAAAATGTATCCATAAATTGAAATGGAAAAATAATTTGATATTTGGTTTCCACCCCAAATTCCACATACCGCGAATATTAAAACCGTCATATCTCAAGCTTTTAAGTCTCATACATTTTCCATAATTAAGAAAGGAGGAAAGGTATGTTGAGCACGAGAATAAGAGCTTGTTTGGAATTTCTTTTGGGTATCACGGAGCACTAACAGGACTAAGCCAAACAATTACTCCGCTCTACTTCAGAACCAGTATGGGAATCATACGAACTGATCATGCAAAGATTGACCATAAAAGAAACCTGAACACCGAAAAAGACAACAAAATCATTCACTAACGATGAAGACCATTCTAACGTCCATTCCATCCGTAGCATAAGGGAATATCTTGTTTGATAACATCAATATCAATATCTTCGAACTCCCTACCAAAAAGGTGCTTTAGTTATCTCCGTCACCAATCCAGAAAGTGCCAAATTAACCTGACCTAAGCTTCTAATTAAAGTCCAGACAAATAGGTATTCGCAACACTTTTCTAGGTACGAGTATATAAAGAAATATTAACTGAGAGTATAAAATAAATTGTTAATTTTTTATCCTACGCAGATTCTTTATTTCATTGTAATATAGTCATCGACGAGTTAACCAATAGCATTTCAGTGTAAGACGTGTAAGTGTAAACGCAATCTTCTCCGATCAGTTTCAGGTTCAGGACAGATTGAACTGTGTTAAGCGGGAGGAGTGTAACGTTGGATTCAGAAAAAAGAGGAACAATCTTACAATTTTGCAATTACGAGAAGCAGCAAACAGCATAAGAGAAACTGTTCGCAATGTAGTTTGCCAGTCTTGTGGATAATGTTTTTATAAAGGGATGTGGAACTGATATTTTTTGCTCTCATCACTTCAATATACGTTTAGCAAGTCACTCCCTCTCACTCTCTCGAATTATTCGTGCAAAAGGTTAGACTTATAATAGACTTAAATGTCAGCATTTGACGTTTATCTCGGATCGCTAACCTCGGTCGAGCTCCTGTTACAATTTCTGGTGTGTATCTTGATGTGTTGGGTGTATGCATTAATTCGTGCAGTTTTTTTCCGAAAATTAAGACTTTATTGTGAAAAAATTGTTATACATTTAATGTTCAAAGTATAGCCCATCGGAAGCTACGATATTTGCCCAGTTTGTGGATCCCATCCCAAAAGAACTTCTCCGGCTTGGAGGTCAAGAAAGAATCGAGCCAATTTCTGATACCCTGTTCTGAAGTGAAGCGTACTCCGGTGAGGGCATTCTGCATTGATCTGAACAAATGGTAAACGGAAGGTGCTATGTCTGGGCTATAAGGCGGGCGAGGTAGAACTTCCCACCCACAGTTTTCCAAAGAGTTTTTAACTGGCCTTGCAACATGTGGCCGAGCGTTGTCATGATGAAAAACTATTGATTCGTGTCTGGTCATTTTTCCGCGATGGCCTTTTTCAACCGAATCAATTGTTTTCGGTAGAGGTACACATTGATCGTCTGACCCGATTTCAATAGCTCATAATAGAGCACACCCTTGTGGTCCCACTAAATACATAGCCATAACCTTGGCAACATGGATATTCGGCTATGCCGTGGATGTCGATGGTTGGCCGCGCTTCACATACGATCTCTTGCGCTTTGGGTTATCATAATGCATCCACTTTTCATCGCCAGCGACAATCCGATGCAAAAATGACTTCTTTTGGTGGCGTTGAAGCAACATTCCGACATGCAGAATAGACGTTCGACGTCTCTTGGCTTTAATTCATAAGGCACCCAATTTCCAAGCTTCTGGATGAATCCTAATGATTTTAATCATCTGGAAATGGTTGCTTGATCAACTCCTAATACTTTTGCAAGTTCTTCTTGCGTCTGGCATGCTTCTGCATCCAGCAATGTCTCCAATTCTTCGTCTTGAAATTTTTTTGGCTGTCCGGGTCGTTCTCCGTCGTCTAAGTCGAAATTGCCACTTTTAAACCGTGCCAACCACTTTTGGCACGTTCATTCGGCTAAAGCATGGTCACCATAAACGTCCAGTAAAATACGATGGCTTTCGGTAGCACTTTTCTTCATGTTAAAGTAATGAAGAAGAACTACCCGCAAAAACACTTTATCTGGTACAAATTCCGACATTTTCAAATGAATGAAACAAATTGTTGTTCACGATAAAACAAATGACATCTACTGAAAACGGCGCGAAATGTCAGTACCTTTGAAATGAATATAGCCACAGATGAACACGACGCGAAATAATACTGGTAGAGCCCTCTCCTCGAAAACCGCACGAATTAATGCATACACCCAATAACAAATTGAATGGCGGAGCTTTTAATTCGTATTAGAAATACAATTGGAGGCGTGACATTCCTTTCCGAGGGGCGACCGCAATTAAAAAAGTATTTTCCATAATTTTGGGTTTTGGTTGGACCAGGACCCGAACTCTGGTCTTCCGAATAACAGCCACTCGGTAGCCGATCAATTGAGCTACACATTCATAAAACGGAATTTCTTATAATTTCGCAGTTAATGATAACTTCATTAGTTCATTACCGGGTACCTCGTATCAGCCAATTATCACATATTTGTATTACATTTTTGTTCCTTTATTTTTCGCTCCGTGTATCGCTGGAAGATGCTCGTCTCAAACACATTATTGCACATTTCGGTTACATTCCCCACAGAGCTTTTAAAATTTTAATTAATGACAATTTCATTAAGAGTCAACACAGGATTGCCTTCGCTGTTGGCTAAAGTCCAAATTGCCAAATCCTCATTAAGGGTGAGCCGACAATTTTAGAAGACAACGAATAAAGTGCAAAATCAGTTTGTTGCAATGGTCACCCAATCATACTCGCGTAAGTTTAAAATTTTTTGTCAGCGAGTTATTGTATTTTTTCATGTTTATATTCGCAAGGAATGAAATCGCTAAATCGTTCAGGCGGACAGATGTGCAAATGCGTTTACGTTTTACATTCCGAATTATGTATACTCACACCGAGCTCATCATTGGACTATGGCGCAATGAGTAAATTGAGGAAATTTATGGCTGCGCAAATTGTTTAATGACTTTGTTTAACATTTACCAAATTTTATTTCTCCTTACCAACATTTGGGGGTGAATAATCCATTTGGTCAATACAAATGTTGTGTGGCACAAGTGCTAAAGCATTAATTTTTAACGGCTCGTTGACTTTAAGTGTGAAAATAGTGCGAAGTAGGCTTACATTGGTGGAATGGGTGGCAGGATGGTAGATGGCTTGATTCTTCTATATGATTGGTGCTCTGCTAACCAAATTGTACATTAACTTTTTCCCATGACTAATCGTCGAGACGTTGAGCTAAACATGTCTCTTGAACCCCAAAATAGTAGTAAAACTTCGTTCTGTACTCCTTGATGCCTTTAAGTTAGCCACTGAAAACAATTTGTTTGCTCCATTTTTGTTATAGACATTGTCGTCTGGTGGACGCAATAGTCGAGTGGTAGCAGTACGTTTTACCATCCGGAATGTCATGCTTCGACTCCTGGTCCGACCAATATTCATCTTAGTAGGGAACGTCAAGCCCTCCGAGTGTGAATTTGACATGGAAATTAAAGCCCCTCATGAAAATACATCGGCTGTTTGGAAACGGCTTAAAATAAACCGTCGGTCCCTTCATTTGCTGGTAAAAAATTTAGACGCAGAATATAAATTGTAGGAGGTGCTCGGTCGAAAATCGCTTCAGCGGTTACAAAGCACCAAGCACTGTTTACTGAAAGTATATTGGTTCAGACGGTGTTCTCATTTATCTTAAGAATGGCTGGGAGCTAACTTGGATTGTCACAGACAGTTTGGAAGTGACAAGTAATAACAAGGTGAAAACATTATGTCTTCAGAAAACCCCTCAACTATTAGGAAGCGACTTATTCTACATATGAATTGGAAGTTTTCATTAAAGGCCTACTGAATTTTTTTAATGTAGCTGGTATTTTGCTATCATAAGCCCGTTAATAGGTGATCTTCGTTAAAAGGCGTTAGTTACCATCTCGCACAAATATTACTCCAATTTCCAGCAAGATGGATTCGAAAGGAGTGGATTTAATATTGTCTTAAGAGAGAGAGAGAGATAAAGAGAAGGAGCGAGAGAGATATCAGTATTTGAAATTCTCTTTCTCACTTTAACCAAATTATTTTAAGAGAAATCCAATTGAACATCCATTTATCGACGACGACCATTCTGCAACAATGTCTCAAAGTATGAAAATTCCTTTTCCCTTCTCTCGGGATCCTTCTCCTTTCTATTGATATATTTGCCATCGCTCGCTTGGTTAGTTCGCCTGCTGTGTCGTGTTAAGTAAACGTCACGAAAATGGAAAAACGAAATCAAGAGCCACGCGTCGCGATAAAATTTTGCGCCAAATTGGGCGAAACAGCTTCTGAAACGTGCGCTAAAATTGTAAAAGTGCATGATGACAGTGTTCTTAGTCGTGCCCGCATGAGCAAGTCGAAGGTGAAAACGATGATAATTGCCTTTTTTGATAGCCGTGGAATCGTCCACAAAGAATTTCTTCCCCGTAAATCAAGTCTACTATCGCCAAGTACTCGATAGATTGCGAAAACGAGTCAACAGGGTGCGCCCAGACATCGCTTGTAATTGGATCCTTCATCACGACGCGTGGTGCCACACCGCCCTCAGCGTGTCCCAGTATTTGGCTTCTAAAGGGATCGCCGTGTTGCAACAATCGTCTTATTCGGCCGATATGTCACCCTGTGACTTTTTCCTAGAACAAAATCGGTGGGCAAAGGAACTCATTTTGAGTCGATTGAAGATATCCAGGCGGCCGTGACGAGGGTACTCGCGGACATCCTAGTCGAAGCGTTCCAGAAATGTCACGAAGCATTGAAAACGCGCTGGAATCGTTGTATAGCTACCCAAGAGGACTACTGTGAAAAGGATGGCAGAGTTGTAGGATAATTTTGAAATATGTGGTTTTTATGCAATCAGTTTCATTACTTAATTGTCACAAATCGTATTCCGACGTGATACAATTGCAGGTAATGTAAAAATATGATCCTTGTCTCGTTGAAGTTTTTGTTCAAAGATTGTCCTTAAATCTTTTCGTGAAGCCGCCGTCTCGGAGGGAAGATTTTATATCAAAAGCAAGGGAATATGGCGATCAATCCAATAGTCTCTTCCTGCAAATTATAAAATTTTGCTAGTTAACTTTGAGCATGTACATGTATGCTTCTTTTGTGTGGTCCATCAAACTTCATTCTCTTCTACAGCGAGTCGTACGTTATTTTTTATATTTAAACGCTTTCTTGGATGACAGTTTAGGCGGCTTTTATCTGTATACAAACGAGGTGACGCCTTCTTCATTAAGGAATCAGTCCAAAAAGTACATTAGAATATTTTTTTTTTTTCGATATTATCGGTAGGTGATGCTTTCAAACTAGTTCTGAAGGCATTGATGACCAACTCGTGCCAAGAGTAAACGCAAATTAATTGATATTAAATCTCATAAAATCCAAAATAAAACTCTTTAAAGAAAAAATCCAACACATTGCCTTTCACAGCCATCATGATAAATTATTATGCCGTCCTCACACACTGCTCGACAAATTATCCCTGCTTCCTTTTGCAACTTTCACCAAACGATCGTCATTTCCGTATCGTATTTTTCATATACTTTCTTTGGTTGTAAAGATAAAAGTCCTTTTCTGCGTCTACGAATTTGTAATCGCAAATTTGTTGTATCCTTACAAAAGCAATCATCTAAATAAATAAGAAAAATTGTAAGAAAAACTTTGAAAATTGTGACTATGAAAACAAAAAAAAAGCAATAAAAATAAAATTCATGACTTCCAAGCCATTCACTCGAGCAGAGGAGCATGGCGCAAGGATGGTGTGTGTGGGCGCGTGGTATGTGCCACATCACAAGCTACATACTCGTACTCGTACTTGTTGTATATATGTATATTGCTGATGAGTAAGCTGCTGTAATGTATCCGCGTTAAATACCCAGCAAACCATCTGGCGTTGAAAACTTTCAGAGCTGGAGTATTCTTATCCAACCGAATCGGATGATCAAGCCAGCTCATCGTTCCATCGGCTGCGGTATTTGCCGTTCCCAACATAATTCTTACGCAAAACCTTTCCCTCGAAAACTCCTAACGCCGACTTAACGGCAGTTTCGTGCTGTCGATGGCTGCTTTAAAATCGACGAAGAGGCGGTGAGTGCCAAGTCTTTTCCAAGATTGGGCGGATATTGAATATCTGGTCAAGGATGGATTTACTAGGTCTAAAGCCTCATTGATAAGGTGCAATCAGTTTGTTAATGGTGGGCTTTAGTCTTTCACACAAAATGCTCGACGGGGCCTTATATGCAGGACTATTATTGCCCTTTTTGTGAATTAGGCAGATCACATTTCATTCGTCGGGCATGCTTTCCTCCGACCATATTTTGCAAAGAATAGCTCGGCCGGGTTAGGGGCTCAAGAATTTACCCCTGGTAAGGTATGCCTGTTGTAAGAGGCGACTAAAATCCAATAGTTCCCGTGACAGCCCGGATTGTTATCCAGTCAAGGACTCCCACTCATGCAATATTCCCCGAAAGCCAATTCGAAGAATATTTTTAGGTTACAATAAGAACAATAAATATAACGTCATCGTTTGGGGGCTTGAGTTCGCCATCTCCAGGTGCTTCCTTTTTAATGCTGGAATGGCTGGCCCTACACGAGTTTGCTCTGGTCTTGAAACCTTCGACCATTACCCTTGTCGGCCAACTTCTCAAGATGTTCATACTCACACATCTCGGCCTCTATCTGTTTTCTTGTCTCCACATGCTTCTTTAATTCTCAGTAATTATCCCACCCTACGGCCACGGTAGCCGAGTGGTTAACATTGCGTACTGACTTTCGGAAGGCTAGGGTTCAAATCCCGGTGCCACCAACATCCAAAAGTTATGGAAAAGTAATTTAAATAAAAAATTATGTTATGTAAACCCCTCCGAGTGTATTTCGGACATGAAATAAAGGCTCCTCGTAAAAAACATCAAGACGCAAAACCACAAATTGGAGGAGGAGCTCGGTCGAAAATCGCTTCAGCGGTTACAAAGCTCCGATTATATGTATTGTATATCACACCCCACACGTTTAGTGGTCGGTAGCAGCGATGCAAGGTAGGCAGCCTGTTTTCTCTCCGCCGTGACACGGCAATCCTCACCGTACCAGCTAGTTGCCGATCCTTCCAAAAATCAAAAGATTCGTTTGCAGTTACGAGTTTTACTTTGCTTGAAAATTCATTTTATGGTTTTGGTTTGCTGGGACATAAGTTGCAAACTTGTTTTGTTGTAAGTTGAAAGGATATAAAAAAAAATTAAATGTTCCCGTTCAGCATTTTTATTTTCGCAATTCTCACCATACTTATGCTTTTACATACTCACACATACGTGTATGACTTTATTTCGATATGCGGGAAATATCGCTCATTCACATCCGCATATGCATACATACTCGTACATATGTACATGCAAAAAGCAGTATGCATATCATAATTTATGATATCTTCCTTGTAAACAGATAGCAAGTAAAACTCCAGAAGTTTTGAAACCCCCCCCAACACATTTTCTAAAAGCTAAGAAACCAATAGTGCAAATGCCCACACACATACGTGTACATATGTATGTACGAGTATGTATGAATGAATAAGTAACACGAGGGCGGACGATGCCGAAGGATATGCATGGAGTGAAATTGAATTAATCTCAATCGGACGCCTGTCGTTCACTTCCGCCAATCGACTGAAAAGTGCTGAACAGAAATCGGCAAGTTGACTGCCATGCCGCTTGTCGGAAGCGCGTCCAACATCCGGCCAAGTGGGAGGATGATATGACCAAGTAAGTTAAGTCAGCGACTTTTCGCTTGCATAAATGACCAACAACTCTTCTACATACATACATACATACATACATACAGTCATACATACTTACATATGAGCATACGAGTATAATGATAGTTCACTCTTCAGTAATGCACTTTGACTCCAACAGCGGAAAGATGATTCGTTTTAGTTTCCATGTTGTGACACATGCACCACCACACTCACCAGCTTCGCTTACTTACATGACGCTCTTAATAGTGTAGCTTTGCAATTGAATCCTGCGCCCATAAATTTTGCTCATGTATGCATTTATTTTAGATTTCCTTTAATACGCGATTCCTGCGGATGTGAAAACAAACACTACAAATGGCATCTTAGAATGATGATATGTGGAAAAAGACCACCCATTTTTAGACGCGTCTTGAAGTGCATACACACCCATATGTGTTGGTAAGTGAAAAAATCAACTGAAATTATTGTCAGATGGGCAGAGGGGTGAAGGAGATGTAAGATTTATTGCTAAAAATTGTATAAAAGCAAGAAGAAAAACTGGTTAAAACTACCACATTTTAATATGATATGGCCTCAAGGGAGCGCTTATGTATGATTTGGTTGGATGGGGTGGTAAAGCGGCATGTATAGGCTCGGCTGGTTGAAGAAGCTTACTTTACTAGCCTGTACTGCATCGAAAAATATTCAAGCCGTTTTCACGTTCTCCCGGCCAAAATGATCAATGTAGCCGCTGGAGTTTTATACACACCTATAACATGAAAAGTCCCATGAATACCTTGCAAAACCTCTGTCGAAATTTACTACACTTCGAATTTGTAATTACCATCATTTACGTGGAGGTCAGAATGTAAGTCAACCAACCTCTGTTGTTGTTCCTTTTCTTTTCTGAAGTCAAAAGGTAGTACGGCTTGACCTGATCTTCCACTACCAGAACCATTCGTTTCTATTTCTTGTCCCATCTGAAGAAAGTGGCTTTTTCATCGTGTCACATTAGACAGAGATATCGAGCGATAAATATACACTTTCTGGTCTGAGGGTCTCGTTTATATTAAAAAACTTTTTTTAGAACAAAAAACCTATGTAAAATATCATACAATTAGAGCTTTGATGTGAGGCTCATTATTTCACACGACAAAGGCTATATAGGCCCTTTATGAGATTCGAACGAATCGGAAATCTATATTTTCTTTCGACGAGATTCCGAGCTATGCATGTACTTTCCTTCCAAAGAATGACTGGTACATCTAGAGAACACCAGACAAGTAAGATTTGCTTGGAAGGATTTCAATAAAGAGAGAGCCAAGTCCAAGGTCTGATTTATCTCTCGGTAAAAGAATGTCGGCCGCGGTAGCCAAGTGGTTAGCATTGTGTATTGCCACTCGGAAGGCGCGGGTTCAAATCCCGGTGTCGTACTAACATCCAAAAATTTATAGAAAATTAATTTAAATAAAAAATTAAGTTACATTTTCTAATTGCGGTCGCCCCTCGGCAGAGAATGTCCACCCCTCCGAGTGTATTTCGGACATGAAATAAAGCTCCTTCATAAAAAAAAACCATCAGCCGTTCGGAGGCGGCTTAGTATAAGCTGTAGGTCCCTCCATTTGTTGGAAAAACATCAAGACGCAAAATACCACAAATTGGAGGAGGAGCTCGGCCGAAAATCGCGGTTAAAAAGCGCCAATTATATGGTATATATAAAGGAATGTGTTACTCAGAAAACAATACTTCGCAGTGAATTTAATCGATCCCTTTGGGAAAATTTAATCAACGAGCGTGAAAGTGCCAATTATGTCGAAAATGTAACTTCCCTGCTACCCTTGGTATTGAGTTCGCAGAAGAAGTGTATGGTAAAGAAATCTTGTTTTCGTGCAAATTATGTCCAAGTTTTCATTTTTCAAGTTTTTATTTGGTACTCGCCAGTATTAAGCGGGTCATAGTAGTGGAGTAGTCAATAGATGCGTTACCATGCGGAAGTTCATGGCTTCGAATCCTGACCAGACCAAAAGTCAGTCTATCCGGGTGTATTTCTCTAAAGAAATAAACCCTCCTCATGAAAAGCCATTAAGAGGTGGCATAAAAAAACAGTGGGTTCCTCTATTTTCGGGGAATACAAGTTCAAACCAAAAATGGTGGAAGAAGCTCGGACTAAAATCGCTTCAGTGGCTATAAAGTGTCAATTATATATTTGCTAGGAGGGACAGCTACAGCTAATAAGAGTGAAGGTCTTGGCCTCGCTTAGTATATTCATTTGGAATGGCAGTTGCCTTAAAAGTCTTTTATCCCCCCTTTTAATATTGCAACTCTCGACGATATCTTTAATTCAAAGGGGTCTGGCTATTTAAAAGAGCATTACAATAATCCGCTGGGACTATTTGTTTTGGATTTATTCACCAACATCCTTACTACTCGTTGCATAAAGAAAAAAAGTTTTTTAAGAGAAATCACAGATGTCGCCATTTGCACTTTCGTCTTTCATGAACTTGGCAATCCTATTTTGCTGTCAATTTGACATTAGCGCAATCTCTGTAAATGGGCGTATGTGTGTTTTTTCTATTCTCCAGCAATAAAGTAAATCCTGAAAAGGTGTTTATTTTATGTTATTTAAGTGATTTTAAATGTGTTATATTTAAAAAATACATGTAAGTTTACATAAATTAAAGTTTTGTGCTTTCAATGATGTCCTTATACAGGTGTTGTGTACTGGTTTTGTGCTAAAAGCAAAAGCTTTTCATTCAGCTGCTTGTTAATATGTATGCCATCATTTGGTTTCTGTGTGCTAATTTGCAATTTTATGTCCAATCCAAACTTAGAGAAACAACGGAGATATAGGAGCAGATTTTGGTTTATGGTTTTGAATATTTTTGACACGATTTTATGATAGCTATACTGAAAATAAGCGGGGCTCATACAAACTGTTTATAAAAAGATTCATCGATTTGTGCTTCTCAGTGTGTAAAAATCAACTATTTTAACATTTGATTTAGTATTTTGCATCCCAATTTGTTAATTTTACATAAGTAGTGAAACAAAGTTTGAACTGCACTATTTATTCAAGTTATATATGTATTTATTGAGTCAAGTTGAATGACATATTTTCTCAAAAAATGTTTTTGCATATCGTAAAGGAATCCTAAAGCACTATGAAGAATTCACATTTAGCGACGATGCCAGTCCAATATTTACCAAATTGGACCAACTTTACATTTGTAATCTGCGCTGTATGGTGTAGAGTTTTAGCGGTGATAGTCCAACAAACAGCAAAACATTCCATTTTGTTACGAGCTGTACTAATTTAAAATGCATGTGGACTCATAACTTCCATTCTTCATCTCAAATATGCTTGCAAATTATTAACTTCAGTTTAACCACTTTAAGTGTGTAAATTGAGTAAATAAGAATATGCCAATTGACTGGCATTAAAGATGAACGTCTAGTGATAAACACAACAAAGGGCACGCTGTTAATGGGATTCCTGTGAGTAATACTAACAAGTATGCATAGAAACGTATACAAACATCCATATATGATTGCTTGTGTCACTTCCTTCCTCTGCCCTACGATTTTGCTACTGTACAAATTTTTCAATTTACCATTAAATACTTAAATTAGTCATTCGCGCTCGCGCAGCGAAAGGCGACTTCATCATCCATATCTTTCTTTATACATGCATTCATATATAAATACATATGTTTGCATTTACTCCCTACATTTTGCCGGTAAGATCATCAACTCTTTTCTTTGTAAATATTGACGTGCCACTTGTGACGCTCTTTTGTGAGCACCGGCGAGCACAATGAGTAAGCGTCTCCACCAGGCTGATGAATGCTAACTAAGGCTATTTATAATTATTAAATGTTTGTGGTTTCTTACTTACTCTCTGGCTAGCAGCTAGCTCTCGATTCGCCTACAATGTATACTGGTGGCGCGTATAGATTTTATACTTGCTGAAAGCAGTCTAATTGAAGAATCGGTGTGAGCTAGTGCTCCAACACGCAAACGGTGCCGCGATTATTAGTTTGAAAATTTTCTGCTTGATCAAATAAAAAAAAAAAAAGAAAAGCAAAATATATAAGAAACAAATAACTTAAGCATAAAATAAGAATTTTCGATATTCCAACATTTTGTGTGTGCTAATGGTATCAGTTTATTGTGAGTTTAAAAAGGTACGAGTACGCAAATTATAATCTGGTAGCAAAGTGTAGTTGGTTTATATATCTACTTACATATGAATGTACAACATATACATGTACAATACATACGTACATATACGTACATATGTGGAAATTTGATTCGAATGATATTTAGTGTTTGTGAAAATAAAACATATGGTGTTTTGGAAACGAATTATGATATCTTTGATGATCTAGTAATTGGAAAGAAATTTTTACCATATATCAAACATGTGAAAGCTATGAATTGGCTAAAATGTGTGTGTGGGAAATATATTTAACGCCTCTTTAATGTTTGTGTGCTAAGTTACTAAGTGTAGTTCAGAATTTTATGGGTAAAAAAATATATTCGTGAAAGTGAATCACATTTGTGTAATGAATTACATGTATCTTGTTAACTAGAAGGTTGTAAAATATTATACAATAACGTCACATAAAATATATTATTATAAAGAATACAATCACAAGTGTATCAATGACAACACTCTAGCAATAGTAAAAGCAAAATTTTTGAGCTAAAATTCTTTTATATAGTCAAAAATACCATATTTTTGCCTTATGAACGTCTGTATGCTGTTTATTTTATAAAAACCAGCGTATTACCTCATCGCTATAGCGCCTCAATTGACTTGGCTGCCTCGAATACTACCGCCTACCCGTTTCGTCTAACCCACAGCGCTTTGCTTTGCCAGCTGGTTGTTTGTTTATAGATACACTGGCCTTTGGGCTTGGAAATCGCCAGAGAGCAGCAGCAATGATGTTTAGCTCTTATTTATATCTCGATATGTTATTATTTTTTTACAGTTCTACAAATATACGTACACATACACGTATATGTACATCTATTCATATACCTACGAGCATATGACTATAAAAATTTATGAGTATGACTTCAATAAAAACAAATAATCTTGTTCTTGTTTCAAAAGTTTTACTAAGCATATTTGTGCATAAATGTAGATACATACATACATAAATACATATATGTATACGTATCTATGTGCATGTGTTCATAGTTTTATGAGTTTTTATTACGTAGACAATTATAATTTATGTCTAAAATGTGTATGTAATATGAACTAATGAGCTTGCTTTGCAATTTTGGAATGCAAAAATATGGTTCAAATGCAATTTGCCCAATTGTAGACTAATGTTTCGTTATTCCTTTTATATGACCTAATTTTTTAGGAAATGATAATTCTATATAAGAAAATATTTGTGGATTTGTTTTTATTTCTGTATAAGAATGTTTTTTCAAAAACCTATGTAATATTTTTATTTTAACTTTAATAATTTTTATTTAGATTTGTTTTTTTTTATTTTTTAACTGTAAAAAAATATTTTTTTTAATTATTAATAGCTTTTTCTTTGAAAAAAATGATAAACATTTTGTATATTAAATATATTTTTTTATTAAATACTTTTGAATTTCTTTGTTTATTTTTAATTTAATTTTTTTAATTAAAAATTTTATAGCAAATAATTTTTTCAAAATAAAAAATTTTTCAAATTAATTTCTGCAGTTATCAACATTCCTGGTAATATGAACATTTTGAAACCCATGTTATCTTTGTAATTTCTTTATAATTTTAATGGTCAATGTAAGAAACTGTTGATAACTTGCTTGCATTGCACTTTCCAAAGCAATAAAAAAAACTTGAACCTTATCAACATACCAGTATGTACGAAGTATTCGAAGTGAAGTTAATACTGTTGTAAACTGTATACTTTCTATAATACTGAATCTCTTTCTTGTTTTAAAATTTTACCACCATTTTACATAATTCTATATTCTTCTTCTTTATATTCTTGTAAATATAATGAAAAAAACTCGTAGCTTTTGCTTATGAAAAATAAAAACAAAGTTAAAAATAATAAGAACAACTCTTAGTGTTTTTCCTTTTCTTTGGTACATATATTTTAAATGAAAAATTTACACTGCAACTATAAATTCAAGGTCTAGTCATATTTCGAAAATTCTATGCTTATATTTTTTTGTTAAAAGATTTTAGTTAAAATTCGAATATATGTATGTATTTTTCCTAATAATGTCTGGATATACATATGAATGTATATATTTTTTGGTTATCGGTTATGTCCTTGGATTGTATTTCCGTTTCATTTTTAAAAGGTTTCATTTTATTTTAATTTTATCTATTTCAAATTATTTTAATTTTATTTCAATCTTTTTTTACTCATAAAAGTTTATTTATTAATCTTATTTTAAAATTTTTTTTATATTTTATACAATTATTAATCATATTTTATTGGATTTTTCTATTCTATTTACATTTTTTTTAATTTAATTTATTTTATTTTATTTATTTTATTTTAATTCAACACAATTTTTTTCATTTTACATAATTTTTAATTTCAATTACTAGTTTTATTAAATTTTATTTAATTGTATTTTTTTATTGGTTTTTTATTTTTATTTTTTATTTTATATTGCATTATTTCACATTGTTTTCGTTTTTTATTTTATTATTATATTTTACTATATCTTATTTTGTTTTATTTTATTTATTTCGATTTTATTTTAATTTTATATATCTTTTCTTTAAATTGTTTTCATTTATTTTATTAAGCCATTTTATTTTGTTTTATGTTTTATGTAGTTTATTTCAATTTTTATTTTAGTTTATTTAATTTAATTTTATCTTATCTTATTTTGTTTTATTTGTTTTTTTTTATGCAATGTATTTAAATTTGCATTTTATATATGTTATTGTAGTTTAATTTAGTTTTTTTAATTCAATTTTATGATGATTTATGAATTTTTTATTTTAATTATTAATATTTGTTTATTTTATTTTTTATTTATTTTATTTATATTATTATTTTAGTTTAATTTGGCTTTTATTTTCTATTTTATTTTTTTATGTATTTTCTTATTTATTTTATTTTATTTATATATTTTGATTTAATTTAATTTTATTTTTTATTTTTTATTTTATTTTGTATTCATTTAATTTAATATTTATATTTATAATATATTCTGTTTTTATTTAATTTATTTATATTATGTTAAGCATGCTTATTTTAATTTATTGTGTTTTATTTTACTATTTTCGAGTTTAATTTAGTTTATAAAATTTTGCATTATTTTATTTAATTATATTTGTTTCATTAATTTTTTATTTATTTGATTTTATTTATTTATATTATTATTTTCTTTTAATTTGGGTTTTTATTTTATTTGGTTGAAATTTATTTTATTTACATTCTTATTTATTTTATTTTATATATTTTGATTTGATTTAATTTTAATTTCCTTTTTTTATTTTTTTTTGTATATATTTAATTTAATATTTTATATTTATAATATATTCTGTGTTAATCTAATTTATTTTATTTTCTGTTATTTTATTTGGTTTGTTTTCAATTAATTCATTTTATTTTTATATTTAACATATTGTATTGTAATGGCTTTATATTGTTTAAGGTAATGTTTTTTTATTTATTTTATTTTTATTTTTATTTTATTCGAGTTTAATTTAGTTTATTTTAATTTAATTTTAGTTTTTTAATTTTATTTTAGTTTTTTTATTTGATTTTATGTATTTTGTTTCATTTTCTTTATTAAATTTGTTTTTTTTTTTATTTTTTCATTTATTTTATTTTATAATATTTATAATTTTTTTAATTTGGTTTTTATTTTATTTGGTTGTAAGTTATTTTATTTATTTACTTATTTATTTTATTTTATAAATTTTGATTTTATTTAATTTTTGTTTTTATTTTTTGTATTATTTTGTATTTATTTAATTTAATTTAACTCAATATTTTATATTTATAATATATTCAGTTTTAATTTAATTTATTTTATTTGGTGTTAAATATGTTAATTTATTGTGTTTTATTTTACAATTTTATTTTATTTTAGTTTTCAAATTATTTTTTTTTTTATATTTAGTTAATTTTATTTTATTTTAATGTTTTATTTTGTTTTAGGTATTGGTTTTTTATTTATTTAATTTATTTGTTTTGTTTTTATTTTATTTGAATTTCTTTTATTTTATTTCTTTTTTTTTACCAGTATTATTTATAACTCTTTGCTTTTTTATTTTATTTATTTTCTTATTTTTCACAATGCTTAAATGCTGATAAAATTCTTGCGTACATATCTTACAATTTTTATTTGCGTTTCGCATTTTTTAAAAAGAATTATGATGACGACAAACAAAACAATGTCGTAAACGAGTTACTCGAACTCAAACAGTAGCGTTGGTTTTGTTTTTGCAAACACATTTTAATTGCTATGTAAAATGAGATTTGTGAACTAGTTTTTTTCGATTATGAGCATGCTAAATATCAAAGTATGTGCGGGCGTATAGATTTGGCGTAGACGAAACATATTCTTGTCGCGATTTTTAGAATAAAACATGCATACTCGTATATATATTTCTACATATTCGAGTATATTATTCTACATGTTTCAGAACAGTGGGCTGGCCTCCAAACTTGAAAGAACTACTATTACAAATAAAAGCAGGTTTACATACATGTATATATGTATGTAGGTATGTATATTTGTTTCGCTTTTTTAATGTTGATCGAAAGAAAACTTAAAAGAATATTTGGTGAATATATGAATTAAGCAATAGAAATTGTTTATAGTGCCATTTCTACAAGTTTTAAGCAATAAAAAATAAAATTGGGAGACTTTGATTAATTTGTCTACATTTTGAATTTTTTTTTTTTGATGTACATGCATATGTACACTGCCATCTATTTTTCTAGACCCCAATCCTTACTTTTTATAAAAGTAACTATGCAATACTTGTATGTATGTAAATATGTTTTCATCCCTTTAAGAATCCTAACTACATGAAAAACAATTGCAAAATCTCTTCAAGAAACTTTCTAACGTTGTACTGCAATCACACATAAGATTTAATGATTTTTTTTTTTAATTTAGACAAAAAGCAAAAATATAAAAATCCAAAAAACTAAATGTAAAATTTCGTAAGCAATTCGTATTTTTATTTTATTTACATACTTTACTTTTCGTATTCCCTTATTTTTTTTTTTGGTGCTACGACGATTTCGCGTGAAGCGCCTCATAAAATGTCCAAGTCAATTCGTAGCCCCATCACGTTGTTTGTGGCGTCGATTAGTCATCACTCCCCTTTGTCTGTTTTCTTTAACGTTTTCTCTGCGCTTTTTCATTATCAAATGCTTCGCGTGTGTGTGTGTGAAGGTACACACTTACATACATAAATGTTTATATTTATATTTTTTTAAATACATATTTATACATAGATTATCAACATTTCTAGAGGATTTTGCCTTTTGCAAATTTATATTTACACTTTTAACTGTATTTATATTAATTATACATACATAAATATGTATGGCTTCCCTCCTTATATTTTATATATTTTTATGAATAACTCTATATTCAGTTCTTACTATTTTAACACTTTTTATACACATACATATACAAACTTATATATGTATATATATATGCATATGCATGTGCATAGGTATTACCATAAGTTTGTTTTACTTATAACTCTACTTTTGCACAGCTGATAACGTGTAAAAGTACGATAAAAACAAAACATACATACATACATATGTATGTATCTATATACTCGTACGCCCATCACGCTAAAAATAGCGGGAGCGCCTGGCAAAGCTGTTCCATAATGTGAGAAATGTGAAAAAATTGATATATACATACATATGCATACATATAAATATGTAAATAGTGGGTGTTTCGATACGTTTTTCAATTTTTGTTCAAATTAACCTCACTTTTAAGCTCTGACGACTACAATATAGGCAAAAGGATGGATAAAAAGACTCCAGTTTGAAAACAGAGCTCTGCATATCTATACAGATGGTAGTAAAAGTCGGAAGTAGGGGAGTGGGAGCTGTTTTTTACGTATACTGCGCCTAACCAAGCCGAAATATTTGCAATAAAAATGGCGGCAGAGCTACTGCTGGGGGTAAGTCCTCACAAAAGGATAATATATACGTGTATTTACATACTCGTATGTAGACATCCAAGCAGCTATAAGTCGGCAGTGATTGGACTTTGTAAAGAGGCTATCCAAAAGATTGACAGAGAAAATCAAATCCGCATTTAGTGGGTAGCAAAGCATATGGACATCGAGGACAACGGTATGTCCGCCGAAGTGGCTAAAAAGGGAGTACACTCGAAACCTTTAGTAGCCATGGACTTACCAAGTAAAAATAAAGTAAAACACGCACAAGAAATTATTTTGTATCATCAGGGCTCTGGTAACGAGCAAAAGTCTGCAATAAAGCGCATATTACGTCCATCCAAAACATGAGGCGTGAAGCTTTTAAGTTTGTAGGTATATGCGGCAAATAGTTGCTAGGAGTGCACAGTGTTCTGCAGGCAAAGGATAATCTCTCACTTGACGTGGATAAATTCCAGGATCTTCAGTTTGTTGCAGTCCGAAAGGTCTGTTTCAATTTGCTAAAAGCAATGTTCTTCAGATTATAGACATAACAGGATGTGTAGCAATATATAATAGTGTGGAACACTATGAACGTAACATCGTCTATGTGAGACTCACTAAAGATGAAACCAGTTAAATTTAACCTAAAAAGTGAGGTTAGGACTTTTTGCTTTAATTTCCAATTTTTTTCTATGCGAGGCTAGCTTGAAACCGTCGACGAATAGGATTTTTTTTACATTTTTGATCACTTTATTCAGAAGTCAATTGAGATTATAAGCAACTGAGAGGAGGTAGCTCATCAGGTTCCCCTATGCCTGATAGTGGCAAATATCTACACCTGCAACGTGAGAAAGTACTCTAGTTACAGTAGTCTCAATTAAACGAAAATTTCATGCGTGTATCCGAAAAAATCCAATAGTTCACACGTCATTCGGTTCTCTTTATTGGAACAGTTGGTATTTTTTATCCGGTTAAGGGGGTCTCCTCATCAGTCAGTTTCAAAAAATCGATTTTTTTTTTTTGCTTCAATCGTTAGAATTATTATTAAAGAATATTCTTGCAAATTTTGAGAGTCCAACTCAAACTCGTTTAGGATTTACAAATCTGAGTAGAGTCTCGCGTGGGGCAAGCGCGAGCTAAACTAAAAACTTTAAAGCCTATTTCCCGAAAACCGTATTTTTTAAAATTCCGTGCACGATTAAAAATGAACCATTAAAGCTATGTATACAAGTAAGACACCGTTTTTTAGATAATTTTATTGTCCATAGATTGAACTAAAAATATTTATTAAAAAATTTTTATTTTACAATGTTATCAACTCAATTATTCTTAGAAAAAGCACTAAAAATCGAGTACTTTTTTAAAAAAATGACAAAAATGTTAAAATTTCAACTTTCAATCACCATAATAGTCTATGATCTGCAAAAAAGCCTTCTGAACAAGGAAGTATTTCCATTTTTTGTTTCAGATAAAAATTACGGGCTGAATCATGCACGGAGTTTGAGTTGTTAATCGCGAGCTGCTGGCAAGATTTTTCATAAATCAGCCATTTTTAATTATTTTGACATACAATAAACTTTTTTTTGTTGAATAAATATATGTTCAAAAATATGCAAAAGATCATTTGTTTCTCTTGTTGTTTTCATGTTCAAAAAAAATCCTGAAAAACCTCTTTTTTTGTAAGCTACTGATGAGGAGACCCCCTTAAGCACCGTCGTTCCCACGAGATCTCCTGAAACCGCTTGAAGGCATATTCTGCGGTTACAACTACTACAACCGAAACTTCCTTATAACAATGAACGTTACTTTAATTGCTTTCGAGACATTGAATATTTATCCCCACATAGTGAGGAAGCAAAAGGTAAATTTATAGACAAGCCTTAAGTAATTTAAATTATCAGAGCGGACGCCTGCCATCGAGGCATTACTTGTCTATAATTAATTCCGAATTGCTAGGACTTTTTGCAAAGGTCGTGAAGGGACATGTATGTAGTTCAGGGAGCCAACAACCTGCCAGTCTTGACATTCAAGTTATTTCAATAAACCGACTCTGAACGTTGGGCGAAGAGTATATATTTTTCCGCTGCATGGTTGCAACAATAAAATATAGTTTTTCGTATTAAAATTGTTAAAAGCCCTATCAATGCCTAAGAATACTCTCTCTACGAATTCAAGGCAACATGTTATAAGGTAGCGACCAGGCCAACGAACAAAATTATATGTAGGAAAAAAGCGTATTTTCTGTCGGCCCTTTACAGGAATGTCAACTCCGAATGATTTTTTGTGATGAAATTAGAGACTCTGGCGGCAAATCGGTTTCGATAATAATATCATAAATTTTCAAGTCGATCCAAATAAAAGTGTCGGAGATACAGCTTTTGAAAGGTACGCGCTTAAAGGCAGTAGGCTCAGCGCTTTGAACTTTAAACGCTTTTTTCTCGAAATGGTGCGTTCAAAATCGGTTGTCAAAAGTTTTCGTAAACTACTCAACCGATTTTGATGAAATTTTACACAGTTCTTTTAGATACAATTCGCGAAGAAGTGAACGAAGCATTTTTTTCATCCAACTGTTAAAAAAAATATTGTGAGCAAGTTTTATCGAGATTTAGAAAAAACTCGGGCTATAATCACTTGTGTTTTTTCCTTCGTCTAAATTCCAGTTAACGGTTCATCGAAGTCACAATAGCGGATTTATGAAAATTTCCCTTTGGAAATTTCAGAAATTCTTTTTCAAATTTATATTTTTAAGACAGTAAAAGTTTGAATAAAATATTTAATTTTTTGGTATAAAAAATTTCTTGAAAATAGACCTTTTTTCAGCCGAATAAACCCACGTTACCCTTTAAAACTGTAGACCTCTTCATTTGTTGGAGAAACAATAAGAGGAGGAGCTCATCTGAAAATCGTTCCAGCGAATGGAAACCCCTTTTGATGTAATATGTTAAGTGCTCTCTAGCTCTTAATAAAATCGAGGACAGACAAGAAGATGGTCTAAAGTATTTTGGAGATACATACATCAGAGCTGTTCTTGCCATCAGAAATGAAACGGCATCTAAAAAGCCAGTTCAGAAGATGTATTACAGACAAATTTATTGACGTTTTGGATAGCGTCAAATATTTAATAGTAGTAACTTCCGTATCCTAAAAAAAAAAATATGAAATAAAGTAAAAAAAAATGTTTGCTGCAGGGTCACCCTCTTAACAGGCAAACATTCAAGGCTTGAAATAGCGTGATGAAACCAAATAAAAATGAAATTCGATTGATTACGTCAATAGAACATCTGCAGTCAGCATAATTCTTTTCATATAATATTTGCCTTGGACGGAATAAATGTCCATACACAATTAAATAAATTTATAATTAATAAATGACAGCCTTTGTTATATCGTAAATCTTGTCTCGTACGGCAACGTAATTTTTGTGCATAAACATAAATATATACATATAGGTATATATATGACATATAAATATATGAGTATATGTATATAACGCTGCCATATTCGAAAATAACCTATAAATGAAGTGGGTATTGCTTAATCAAGAAATGCAATTGGAATTGGAACATTCATTTGTATATATGTACATATGTATACGCGCACTCTCGCTGCTCTCCACAAGCCGCTGATAGTCTGATTGGGTATCCACGTAAGTGACCGCACTCCTCTTTTTTACGTTAATCGATTCTAAATGGCAAGCGAATCGTGATCGAAATCACTAAGTGAACACTTTTCTGCTTGAAGTACTCGTATACATATGTACACACATACATACCTATCTCTTGTGGCTTAACCAAATAAGCATTTCACTCATTTGTTTATTCTCACTTGATTTATGTGTATTTTTACCTGCATACTTTTGTAAGTAAGTGTAAATGCTCTGATTTGGCATTCCTGAAATTCCAAAAATAAGACGAAAAATTAATGAGATTCCATGTCACTGACCAAATTTGTTGAGGGTAAAGGTATTGTATTCATTTATTGAAATTTCCTTAGCAAAATATTCTACAACAAGCATTTGGACACCTTCAATCCTTCCAGCTGTGATGTGGTTGGACTTGGTGTCTAGTTATCTCACGACAGCCACGTGTAGAGGTCGGTAGAGGAAACTCATTTCGGCGCCCGGGTTTGACTTCCTAACTAGTCTAGCGCTTTTAAGTGAAACTAGCACAAATCGTAAAAGAAGCGGTAGATTTACTGATCCAAAGTGTCATCTCGGTCTAAGGCTATGAATGCATCCATAGGCATAGACTCAAGACTAGTTTTATTATAAATAAAAATAAGAAGAGGAACGAATGAAAAGAAGTTTGGAGCCTATCCAGTCAGAGAGAACCATCCGGCCCCACCTGTCTATCTGCAAACAGCCTTTGGCTCAAGTCGATATGATGGAATCCCCTAATCTGACTATAGTCCATAAATCTTAAATTCTCTAGGCTGCTCCCAAACCAGCTCACCACAACCTAGCACATCATAATTAAGAAGTTATTACCGCTTTGTAATAAAATTCCCATTTCTTATTGCCTTTATCAACCCCGGTGAGGAATCAGGAAGTGTGCCACCTTCATCGATTTGTGATTGGTACTAAGCGATTTGAAGAGTTTTAGGTTCAAAAACTAGTAAACGTGGCAGCATAAAAGGTAGGCCATAAAATTATGTAAGTGGTACTTGGGAATGGGTGTGTCACACTAAACCTGACTTATATAATGTAAATGAAGATGTCATTAAAATCTATCGATCGTAACGGGACAAGCACTTCGCCTCGCCTTTATTTTTCGAGTAGTAAATGCACAGTATAACAATTGAGACTTTCAAAGATCGACAGCTCGAAGCTTCTTCAGTGATTGATCTCTTTTCTACTTAACTATTGCAAAATTAAAAGCTCTTTTTTCTTATATGCTGAGCGAAAATAATTCCTATCGTAAGTAATTCCAAGTAACCAAGCTCTTTTAGTCCGCACCATGAATACACGTACAACTAAGGCGCAGAGGCGAAATAAAATTAATGGAGATTTCAGACACCCAGGTTGAAATTCTTTATAAGAAATTTTCATACGACATTGACCTACTGAACCAACAACCCATGTCCAAGCCTATCGAAACTGCACGTTTTCTTAGCCAGATCAAATGAACCCGATGTGTTATGGTAAGTAAGCATTTACTCGAGATAAAGTTGGAGCAGTAGTCGATAGTGAATGATAGCAATGTGTAATACTAGGAGGAAGTTTATGAGTTCGATCACCGGCCAGACCAGCATCTAAAAAATTATAGTGAGCTTTTCTACTTAAACGTGGAAAGTGGATTAAGTCTGAAGGAGTTCTGAGTTTGGAGCATTGCTGACGTCTCGTAAATTTCCTTTTCCAACATTTTTTTTAAGAAACAACCCTCCATCCATTCTGTGAGCTAACTCAAGCTGACACTATCATTTGCCAAAGCCCTTACGGATGTGTAGGAAAAATATAATATTTCTAAACCATAGGTTAGGTTAGGTTACACTGGCCGACTGAGGCTCCTTACATAGACCCGTTGGTCCTTTTTATTGCCAAATGGAGGTCCATTTTATTCCGATCTGAACTAAGACGTCAACGCCTATCGCGAAGCTCCAGAGAGGCTTAATATGAAATTTTGAAGCCTGTTTTAGGCCTTTAAACTGAACGAATATCCGAGATATTCAAGGTGAATTCTGGTTTAGACCTCTTCCTCTTTGCATTCCCCACTGGAACTAATGCCCAATCTGCTTACCTGGTATGCCGGTAGGCTAGAGCATTTCAGCACACTCTGATCCAGCACCCAGCTCTTTCGGAAATTTCATTATAGATAGTTTTTGTATATCCTGTTCTGGTTCCTTAGTAAGAGGAATGACATATCAGCTATTTCATTATCCATAAAGCCCTTGTGGTCTAAAATCCAGTATACGAGTATATGCTGCCGTTTATCATCGGCCGCCCTCTCTACTGCTTTTCCGCTTATAAGGTTATCTGACTGTCGACGTATATATTTTGATATTTTATATATAATTGTCTGCGTTGCTATCCATCTCAGCAGCTTTCCCAATAACGAAGACTTCCACCTGGAAAATACATACTGCGGTACTCCGAAAACTTGAAGGGTTGACTGAGATCTGACTGACTGTATTGCGAGTCTGGCGCCCATTCCATCAACCATTTTTGATCCATCCAAATAATGGTTCGGTTTTGGTTGAATGGGCATGTTAATGAACAAATTTTTTCGCATTTGGAGTGACGGCCATTATTGAGGAGCAATTAAATCGTCAAAAAAGCCATTATTTATTTTGTGTACTCCATGGGCAGAGGAAATCATTGGTCCATATTTATTTAAAAATTAAGCCGTCCTTAATGTTACAATCAATTTATTGAATGAAATTTTTGGTGAGCGCATTATTTCGGGTCGAGCGACTGTTGCGTGACCTCCAAGATCGTGCAATTTAACACTGCTGGACTATGGTCATGTGAAGTCGCTTGCTTACGCAAAAAAGCCCGAGACGATTGACGCATTGAAAGAGAATATTCGGGGAGTCATTGCTGACATACTGCCCTAGTTACTGCAAGAAGTGGTCGAAAATAGGCCTAACGAGCCAACCGCTGCAGTCGCTTGCGCGAAGTCATTTTTCAAACATAACGACAAACCCTTATTTTTATAAGATAAATTCTTGCTCATAACATTAAATTAAATGCGTTTTATTTCTTCTTGAAAACCATCGAAAAAAGCATCCAAAAGTTCTCCTTATAGACCTTGAAACTTGAACGATTCGTAAGAAGTATCATTCCTGGAATATTCCTAAAATTAATTTGGAGAATAATTTTCGGTTATAAACACAACCAGATCTGTAGATGTAGTACTTTAATTATTTTTAATTATTTTGTTTTATTAAATCATTGGAATTAAGGGGTATAGCCACTCTAGAGGTTGAAAAATAGACTAATTTTTAGAAATTTACTCTAGGAATATGGGAAAAGGAATAGAATTTCTATTTAACCCTTTCATTGAACATATATTGAAGTATAAAAAAATATTCTTTAATTTTTATTTTGTTACAAAATGGCGGTGATGAATTCCATTATTTAATTCGTGATTTTTTTTTGAAAGGCGTCCACTGGAGGACCGATTTGTTCTAAAGAATGAGACCTAGAACAGAAAATCAAAAAGTTTTATGATCTACAAACTATGGTGTTTGGAAGTACGTAAGGATTTATTTTTTAAATCATTTTTGTGAAAGCGGCATACTTTTTAACACGCTTTTATTAGCTTCACTTGTATGTCTGTCTGTCTGTCGTCTGCCAGTCAGTTTCTAACTCTTTCAGCTCTGACGCGATCCCATTATTAAATATTTAAAATGCGAATCGTTGCATACATCGTGACGTTGCAATTAACAAAATACTCCAAGAAACAAGGTGATATGTAGAGTGCATTCAGTATTTCAAAGAAACTGCATGTAGATGTCGCCAAGTTGAAATGAATTAGTCCAAAGGAGAAACTGAAAACAAATCCCACATCAATTAAATTATTATAAAAGTAAAAAATATGAAAACAAAAGAAAATGAGTGAATAAAATTAAATAAATTAAAACGAAATATTATACAATAAAACAAAATTAAATAAAACAAATTAAAGTAAAATATAAAAAAATAACAAAAAAATAAATAAAATCAAAATAGAGTTAAATAGAAAAATATATAAAATAAATATAGTTTAAAAAAAAATAAAAAATACGCTTTTAGAGAATATTAAACTAAAAAGTTGAAAATAATTTTGGAAATAAACTTAAGACAATAGTACATAAAGAATACTTGTATAACTGAGAGAAAAGCGTGGGGCGCTCGATATATGAAAATTATGGCATAAAGCGCCCCCTGCTTTTCTCTCAATTATGCAAGTATTTTTTATATTTATATTGTCTTAAGTTTATTTCCAAAATTATTTTCAACTTTTTAGTTTAATATTCTTTAAAACGGTGTTTTTTTTTAGATTTTTAAACTATATTTATATTTAAAAAGATTGATTTTTGACTAAAAAATACGCACTAAATTATTAAAAAAGTTTACATTTAATCGAAAAACGGCTACGTACTTCCAAAATAATTGTATTTGGGAAGCTACCATCAAATTTTCAGTTTAATCGATGCTATAGGGTTCGAATAATCTGTCCTCCCAGTTTGAAATATGTGATTTTGAGAAAAACGTTTTTAAGTTTTCATTGAGGGGCTGAAGCAAAATAAAAAATTCAGCTTTTTGACATATTTTTTCACTTTAAAAGGTACCCTGTGAGCAAAACAATAAAAAAAAATAATAATGCGCTTTCTAAAATCCTAGAGTGGCTTTACCCCTTAAACGAATTCATTTGGGTCCTTTCCTGTTCTATCACTTACAGTATGTTAATGTCGCGGAGTTAGTACTATCTAGCAACAATAATTTTTTTTTGTTTATTTATTTTTTGAACTAAATTACCGCATCAACGTGGCCTAAGAAGAATTTTCTGAATTCTTGTGCGTCGTGAGTTCATTTCACTACGAAATTAAGTCACCGAGGTTAGACATTTGTGCGTTTATAATTATTTGTGTTTGTAAAGGAAAAACTTCCAAGTACTTGAATGTGGGTGTTGCAGCAGTGTTAGAGCAAACAAGAAATCTTTCAAGTGCCTAGCACTTTCACAATTCACTACAAACTAACATTTGTACGTATCTACATACATACACACACGTACATATACGCATATCTTACGAAGTTTATGCATTTGCACTATTCTAAATACGCACAAACACACTTGACACCTATATTATTAGTTTATACGAGTACATACATATATACATACGTATATTCGTAGTGCTCCTCATTCGATTTGTCTGCGTTTGGCCACCGGGAGCTTCCTCCATACAACTTAAAACTACCTACTACAGCAATCCTCATCCATTTCATTCAGACTTTATGGACTTGGCAACTCACTTTTTCTGTGGCGTGGCGTGGTTGTTGTTGTTATTGGAGTGTAGTCAAAGCTGGTACTATTGTTGGCGCAATGAAAATGCCACGTTTTATAGTTGTTTCCGTAGAAACGGTGCCCGACTGACTGGAGCCAAAGAATTTTATGCATCACATTCGCACATTTCCATTGCCTTTTCTCGATTACTTTACGCGCCATCATCTTCATAGCAAATAGTCATATGTAGATATTGGCTCACATACTCATACACGTATGTATGTATGTACATATGCATGCAATGGGAAACACTTGTCGTCGTCATTGTCGTTGTTGGCTGCTTATTTACCAAAGGAGTGAAGTGACGTGAATGCGGCAATGCTCAAATTGTTACTCACCACATTTACATAGGACTGAAGCAGTTAGTTTTGATTAAAACGTTTAGGTTGAAAACAATTTTATACATTTTTTTAACGATACTTTTAAGTGAATGAAAGATAGAGTGATGAGAGCGCGGAAAAAGGGAGTGAAAAAGTGTCCTTTTGACTATCAAAAGACATAAAGTGATATTTCCATACAATTACAATTTATTTACAACTCATAAAAAGAGTTGTTTTTTTTCTTTTTTTTTATAAAAAATGTATAAAAAATAAGCGCCGGTTTCGGTCATACCAAATTCTTTATACCTTTCATGATTATATCAAATTGATGGTATTTCATTTAAGGATTAAATATTATTTCTCATATCTGAACAAAACGGTTACATGGAGGCTATATATTCCTCCGATTTCGATGATTTTCAGAGCTTATTCGATAACAAATTTCCTGCTCTTTTGCCGGTTTTTTTTTTATCCAAAACCTACACTCTGAACAAATCGGTGTATGTCAGCTATATGCTGTACTCCCCCGATTTCGATAACTTTCAGTATCGATGTGTAATTTATTATAAGTGCTGAAGTGATTTTTGACGTCTTGAGGTTTTTACCAACAAATGGGGGGACCTACTGTTTATACTAACCCGCCTCCGAACGGCTGACGGTTTTTTATGATAAGCTTTATTTCATGTCTTGAATACACTCGGGGAGCTTGACATGCCCTTCCAAGCGGCAACCACAATTAGAAAAATTAATTTTCTATAATTTGGACTGGAACGTAGGTCTTCAGAATGGCGGTATGCAATGCTAAACGCTCGGCTATTGCTGCCGCCGAGTGGTTAGCATTGCTCTTAGATGCTTTTCTAATGAATTTCTGATCCAAACTCACTAATCTGGAAGGATCGCTCGTATATATGCTATAGTGGTCCGTTTTGGTCGCTTTCGAAAAATGATCGCTTAAATGTTTGATTAGTTTGCGTACAAGCTGAGGGACATGACCAAAATAACTCAACTCGTTATTCAGAACCGATCGGTATAAGCTTTGGTGGGTATATCTCTTCTCCTTCTGGTATTTACATAAAGGGCGTTTTTTCTAGATATGTGGTTTTCAAAAAGAAATAAAATGCATATAATTTTATGTTATAGCCAAGAATTTAAATTTATTTTAAAGATTAGGTTTGGCTATTATGTATTCAAAATGATTTCGGGCAAGTGACTGCCGCAGCTGGCTCGTATAAATCCTTTTTGCAACGATCAGGGCCGTATGTCAGCAATAATGCGCCGAATATTCTCTTCCAAGTCAATCCTCTCGGGCTTATGCTCGTAGACAAGCGACTTCACACAACCCCAAAAAGAATAGTCATACAGTATTAAATCGCACGATCTTGGAAGCCGCGTCGCAGGCCCACGACTCGAGATCATGTGCTCACGAAAAGTTGCCTATAATAAATTCATTGTTTCGTTGGCATTGTCGGTTGTATGGCATGAAGCGCCGCCATATTGGAACCAAAGGTCATATCCATATCAACGATCTCCAATTTAGACACGTACAAGTCATTGATCATAGCTCTATAGCGTTCCCTTTGACTGTAGCATTATGCTTTTTGAAGAAATATAAACCAATAATTCCATTTGCCCATTGAGCACCACAAACAGTGGATTTTTCAAGATGGAACAGTGTCTAAACAATGGCTTGTGGATTATCATCACTACAAATTCTACAATGTTGTTTGTTAACGTACCCATTCAATCAACAGAGGGCTTGATTTAGTGAAAAGTTTGCAGGGTTTTCGAACATTATAAAATGGCAAACCAAACTGACTACAATTGAAGTAATAACTGTCAAAAAGAATACCTCCAAAAAAAGTATTTACTCATCCTAAATCACACGTCTAAAAAATGCCCTTTACTTCGAACTAAAGTTAATATACCATTTGAAGTACATGAAGGGTATAAAATATTAACGCTCCAATTGAATACTTTGTTTTTATAGTAGTTAAAAGCCAAATACTCATCCCAAATAAAAGTCAGAGCAATTTGAGCTTTCAACAAATCCACTGGCGATTAGCCACATAGGTACATATATACATAGCGCAGCCCTGGCAGGGCGTTCAATGCAGAAAAGTGATTTTATTTTTTTTCTCGAGAAAGAAGAGTAAATGTTTGTTTGCTCGATATGTAATAGGATAGGCGGAGTGCTTGAAAGCTATAAACATACCGCATACGAGTGCATTTGTAAGCACAAATCTCCCTCCTGCTCTCCACCTCCACATCGTTAATGTGGCCAATATGGCAAGGAAAAAAAATCCGAAAACATATAACAGTAATTGTTTGAAATACGAGTAAATAAGAGCACAGTGGTATTGTTGAAGAAAGTGTCTGACTTCTCGTTATTTATATGTCTAATATTTACACAGTATGTGCGCATGCATCTCACAATGACACAAATCAATCAAATGCGTCTTTAGTGCCTTTGAAAGTTGTATACAAACCGAACTCCAACCTCTAACCGAGGCTGGATAATATGCGTTAATAGCACAAAAGGATGTGCACGAGTATTTGAAGGAGTGTAGTTGAGCCGGTAGGAATTTTAATTTTATTAAAAAATATTTCAACTACGAATAAAAGAAATTATACAGTTTTCTTTTATTAACTGTGTGAGAATTTCAGAGTCAATACTGGCTTACTAAAAATTCTTTTAATTATTATGTACCATAATTTTAGGTGACCTCGATCGAACATCTGACTTGCACAAATCTAGTTTTCTCGTAGCATGTATATACTCCACAAATAGGTATACTTCTGGTATACGTTAATAATTTTTAGTAAAACTTCAGTCCTTATTTAAAGTAGCATACCTACCTAGTTTGCTTGAGTTCTGTTAACTCAATCAATCTCGAGTCAAGCGCACGATGGAGAGTAAAAGTCCTTTATATGAGACAAAGATATACCAGGTGTGTTAGTTGAAATTTGCCGGTTTTTTTTCGATAAAGAAAACACTTAATTTTCAGAGGAATCTCAAAATTTTTTTATTCAAAGTATTGACCATTGGTTTTTACACATTTCGCCCATCTCTCAGGCAAATTATGGATACCATTCCAAAAAAACTTTTCTCTTTCGAGGCAAACCATTCAACGAGCCATTTTTCGACTTCTTCAAAATTAGCGAAGCACTGCTCTGCAAGGGAGTGTCGATGCGAAAAGGTGATAGTCGGACGGGGCGAGGTCTGAAGAGTACGGCGGGTGTGATAGTATTTCCCAAGTGTTTTTAATGTGTCTTTCGCCAGTTTAGCGGTATGAGACGGCGCGTTGTCATGTTGCAAGATAACTTTGCCATGTCTTCGGGCCCATTCCGACCGTTTTTCGATCAACGCATGATTTAAATTGATCAATTTGTTGTCGGTAGCGATCCGTGTTCACCGTTTCACCAGGTTTTAACAACTCGTAGTACACCACACCACACTGGTCCCACCAAACACAGAGCATTGTCTTACGGCCAAAGCGATTTGGCCTTGCAGTCGATGGGCCAGCTTCACCAGGGGAAAGCCATAATTTTTTTCGCTTGAGGTAAACAAATATGACACTATAATTTTGGCGGAATGTGATTTGCGTATTTTTGTAGGTTAATGTCAATAGAAAAAAATTACATACATGCCAAATCATAGAAATTTATACATATTGCTAGCGACATCTACTAGTAAAACCGGCACACTTCAACAAACACACCTGGTACATATTTTCTATGAAAAATGTAAAAAATTTTGTTAGACAATTATTTTGAAAAAATTATAACAATTTTTGCTATTCAAATTGTATAAATAAAATAGAAAATTCAAACAAAAAATGAAATTAAGTACATTTTAAAGCGAAAAAAAAATAAAATTTCCCTTTCCCTTAACGCTCAAAACTTACAGGTTAGAAATTTACATTAAAAAAATTAAGCATACATTTTTTTTTGCTATGAAAATTAAATCTTTGGAGTACTTTGCCTTTATAAAATATTTTTTATAGCTATTGCAAGCTCTTTCTCCAATTTCCCGACAGGGTATTTTTATGCATCACCAGATGAGTGTATGTTTTTTTTTTGCATGATGTTTATATTATATTTTCTTCACCACAGCTTTGTATCCTCACATAAAAGGGGTTAATTTAGCCATATTATTTTGCGAACGCTGCTTGCTGATGGTTATCTTGACATAATTTGCCACATTATGAGTAGATTATTTGGCCAATTCCACTAGCTAAATACGCATAGACTAACAGTATGTATGTATTACATACATATGTGCAGTACATATAATATATCGCTATTGCCATGGTGTTGATGTCAAGGAATACAATGAGATTAATTTTGAACTCATTTGTGAATTATGTACATACGTGTATGTATGTGCTAAGCAGCACGTGTGCGTTTGTTTGTGAGTGCAATTAAAAGGATATATGGTATGCACAGAAGTGTGGGTTTATTTGTATATGTAATTAAATATACATAGAGTGTATTGATGCAAAGTGTAATCAGAAATTTTGTTAAAAAAAAAAGAATGTCGCCTTAAATTAAAAATATAATTATGAATAATATAAAAAAAAATAATAATAATATAAAAAACTTTTTATTTATTTGCAAAATTTTTTCCTTTTTATAATTTTTTTATCACTGTCGGCATTGTTTTTTTAAACTAAAATTCTTTTAATAAATCGTAAGCATATTTTTTTGTGCTGATACATACACGTATGTATATCCGTAGCTGGTATTTTTCCAGTGAATTCGATAAATTGTTGAGTGAGTGCATGCCAAAAATATTTTTTACATAAAAAAATAAATTTTTCATTTTTCATTGCTCATTTTGAGTGCAGATATGTATATGAAAATGTGTTTGTAGGTATATAAAAAAAAGGCATACTTAGTTTAGGGTTATCAATTTTGCAGTTTCCAAAATAAACGTAAACAAAATGCTTTAAAATATTTTTTTTTCATGAAATTCCTTTTTTTATTATAAAGTTTGAACCTCAGCATTATATGTGAAACACTACATCTTTAAAATGATCGTTTCGCAAATTTTTACAAACTTTTATCCCTTTTGAGTTAATTTTCGACCTCTTTTTGGCATATAGTGGGCGGTATCTTAGCCATAACTTAACGAATGTTGGTTTTCAAGTGACCAAAAGTTAAAGGTTTATCCTCATAACCACAAAAACTTCAATGGTGTCAAATCACCCTATCTCGGTTGTCAATTGACATCGCCAAGACGAGATATTACGCTGTCGGGAAATTTCTCTCGCAATAAAACCATATTATCTTGTTGAAGCCACATACCGTCCAAGTTATATTCTTCAATTACCGAACAAAGAAAGTCAGTTATCATATGAACATAAGGCTGTGACAGTGACATTCTCATCGATACAGGTGCCATGCCCCCTCTCCTAAATGACTCATAAACCACCTGAATGGTAGCGCAAATAAGCTGTCCGTACTAAGTGATCCTCAAAATCACTAAAAATTCATTGTTTTCGAAAATATGCTTCCTCGTTATTCTACTATTTTTCCTTCCTATCCATTTCCTTGCCCTATACGCCTTTCTTTCTCATCTGTATGGCATTCCAACATTAATTGACATTTCAATCCCTTAAATCTATCTTTTGCTATTTTAAATTAAAATCCCTTTCGCTCGGTGTCTAAATGCTGACAGTTTTTGAGTATGTATGTACCTATATACGCGTATACAGAAAAACCACAAAAATAATAATTTATTGCCGATTTTGCTTTTGCAGCCTCGTCTTTGTCTCTTAAAAATATAAAATAAAAATAACAACCAAGGTAAACAAAACATACTGTGTGCTATATTAGTTCCACTTTATTATATATGTATGTATGTACAATACTACACATACATACATGTTTGTATGCTAAAAAACATTTTGTAATTAAAAATGTTTTCGTACGATTCCGAAAGAGAAAGCAAAGTAATAATTGATATTAGCTAATGGTTAATAACAGTATTACCAAACAAATTATGAATGATGCCATTTATATATTGTAAACACATATATACAATATTATATTATGGTAGGTGTAAGTCCACTGATCAATAGGTAGTAGAAGCATTGAAAACAAAACAGACAGCTTCTTCCGATGCGTTACACCTTATGATTAATAATATAATCGTTTATATACCATAGATATATGCATATATAGTTATATGTAAATAAATATACATATACATATGTATGTATATAAGCGCGTACATACATTAACGGCAATTTTTGTTTATTTTATTGTTTTTTTTCTTCTTTTATTTGTGATTTTTGGCTATCATTCAACTGGCAGCTTTTTGATGTACATGTATAGTAGCGTGTATGTGTATGTGTTGATGTGATTCGTCATGTTTCTTACTCTCAGTGTCGGTGATGAATCACTCCTTAATTTATAGAAATTATATTTTTCTTAGAAGAGTGTGTCGCGCGCTGGTAAATATTCGAATTTCTATTTTGTTTTATGCAAATTTACTTTATTGGTACTCGTAGAAGTAAAATTTTTATTACTAAAAATTATGTTAATGAAGAGAAAATAGAGAAAAATAGCAAAGAAATTCAATAAACTCAAGCAAATTAAAAAATAAAATAAAACAAAATAAAAATATAAAATAAAATAAAACAAAATAAAAATATAAAATAAAACAAAATAAAAATAAAAAATAAAATAAAACAAAAATAAAATAAAACAAAATAAAAATGTAAAACAAAATAAAAATAAAAATAAAATAAAAATAAAATAAAACAAAATAAAAATATAAAATAAAACAAAATAAAAATATAAAATAAAACAAATTAAAAATAAAAAATAAAATAAAACAAAATTAAAATAAAAAATAAAATAAAACAAAAGAAAAATTAAAAATAAAATAAAACAAAATAAAAATATAAAATAAAACAAAATAAAAATAAAAAAATAAAATAAAACAAAATAAAAAATAAAATAAAACAAAATAAAAATAAAAATAAAATAAAGCAAAATAAAAAATAAAATAAAACAAAAGAAAAATTAAAAATTAAATTAAACAAAATAAAAATAAAAAATAAAATAAAACAAAACAAAATAAAAATAAAAAATAAAACAAAAAAAAAAATAAAGCAAAAAATAAAATAAAACAAAATAAAAAATAAAAGAAAAGAAAATAAAAAATAAAATAAAAGAAAATAAAAAATAAAATAAAAGAAAATAAAAAATAAAAGAAAATAAAATATAAAATATAATAAAACAAAATAAAAAATAAAAGAAAATAAAAATAAAAAATAAAATAAAATAAAAGAAAATAAAAATAAAAAATAAAATAAAATAAAAGAAAATAAAAATAAAAAATAAAATAAAAGAAAATAAAAAATAAAAGAAAATAAAAATAAAAAATAAAATAAAATAAAAGAAAATAAAAATAAAATATAAAATAAAATAAAAGAAAATAAAAATAAAATATAAAATAAAATAAAAAAATAAAAAAAAATTAAACAAATAAATAAAACAATAAAATAAAAAATTAAAAAAATAAAACGAAAAATAAAAAATAAAACAAAAAATAAAAAATGAACCAACGAAAAAAAATATATAAAAAAATTAATATAAAATAAAACATTAAATAAAAAAAATATAAAAACTAAAATGAAAAAATAAAATAAATAAAAAAACAATAAAAAACTTCATAAAATAAACTAAAAAATTAAAATAATATTATATGAAAAAATTAAATAAATAAAAAATAAAAAACCTGAATAAATAGGGAGAAAACAACATAACATAAAATAAATCACAATAAAATAAAAAATAAACACAAAACAAAATAAAGTGAAAAAATAAAATAAAACAAAACAAAATAAAATAAACAAATATAAATAAGAAAAAAAAAAACTCCAGTAAAGTAATACAAACTATATTGTAAAAAGTAGATTCAAGAGGGGTAGTTGATCTATTGCAGAATTTTGAAAAAATTGAAACATTTTTTTTTGTCTTAAAATGTGCTTTAGGGTCTTAGAAATAACATATCAAAAATGTCTAAGTGCCCAAATTTTTCATTCGACGGCAGCGCCTCGTTTTAATTGGCCGAAGGCATAACTCGAACAAATCTTCACCGATTCTTATGAAAGTTTGACAGTACATTCGAAATACCGTTCTCCCAAGACGCATGTACGTAGGATTTTTTCTTATATTACATAGTGGAAATTGTAACTTTTTGTTCAAACGTGCACCATTTCGCGAAAAAAAAAAACAAAATATCGAAAAAATCCTACGTACGCATTTTGCTGTTATTATACAGAAACTAATAAAATATGTTCACTTTTTTGTGCTCTAGAGCAGCTTTCCCACTTAAATTAAATTAATATAAAAATAAAATTAAACAAAAGAAATAAAATAAAATGGAAAATAACCCAAAACATATAATTAACTGATAAAGTACTTACAAAATAAAATGAAATGAAAAGTAACGTAAAAAAAATAAATAAAGCGGAAAGTAAAATAACAACAAAATATTCAAAAACTAAAACAATATATGATTGAGATAAAATATAAAATAAAATAAATTAATTATAATAATAAATATAAATACATATATGCTTAAAACGATTTTAAATGAATTAAAGATATACACAACAAAAAACAATATTAAAATATATTTATATATATCCAAATTGTGGTTTTGATGTTTTTCCAACAAATGGAGGGACTTATAGTTTATACCAAGCCGCCTCCGAAAAATTAACCAAAAAAAATTTAAATTAGTTTTCAGCGAAAAAATCGAAAATGTTATGAGTCAGTTAATTGAATTAATTTTTTGCTACAATTGTTTTTTTTGTATCCAAACTATTATATACTGCACTGATTCATCAGCAATTCTTAAGTCATACTTGAAAATCCAATTATAAAAATATTTATATGAGCTAATTCGTGGAAGTATATGGTATTTGGGGCTTGCTAAGAAAAATTTAGTCATAAAAATATATTATTCGTTTTTACGTAATTATACTATTTTTATTTATTTTTTTATACTCATAAATAAAACGTTTTAAAAATTATTTATTAAACATGAATTATTTTTCCATTGATTATTAATGCCACATTCAATTTCGATAAGAAATAATGGTGACCTTCCGCCATTTTTCCGCGAAAAAATGGTAAAAATTTGAAAAGTCTTAGAAAACTCATTGCTTATGCGATGCATAACATACATTTAAAAAAAACATAGAATAAAGGGAAATAAAACTAACAAATTTAAATAGAATTAAACTAAATTAAATAAAATTACAAATAAATAAAATTAAATAAATAATTTAAAAGAAAATAAGTAAAACAAATAAAAAAAAAAGAAAATAAAATATAGTAAAATTAAATATAATTAAATTAAATAAAAAAAAAAAATAAAATGTAATAATATAAAAAAAACAAGAAATAAAAAGCAAAATCAAGAGGAAATAAATATATAAAAGTAAAATAATTGAAATAAAAGAAAATAAATTCAAATTAAAAATAAAACAAAGCAAAACAAAACACAAAGAAAAATTGAATAAAAAAATAAAAAATTATAAATTAAAAAAAAAAAATAAAATAAGAACATGAAATAAAATAAAAACATAAAATAAAATAAAAACATAAAATAAAATAAAAACATAAAATAAAATAAAATAAAAACTTAAAATAAAATAAAATAAAAACATGAAATGAAATAAAAACATAAATTAAAAAAAAAAAAAAAACATTGAATAAAATAGAATAAAAATAACATTAAAATGAAAACATAAGATAAAATTAAATCATAAGATAAAATTAAATCATAAGATAAAACTAAAGCATAAAACAAAACGAAAACATAAAATAAAATAAAACCATAAAATAAAATAAAAACACAAAATAAAATAAAATGAAGTAAAATGCAAAAAAAAAAATAAAATAAACTAAAATAAAATGAGATAAAATAAAATGAAAATAAATAAACCCATAAAATAAAGTAAAAACACAAAATAAAAAAAAAATTAAATTAAATAAAATTAAGTAAAATGCAAAAAAACTAAAATGAAATAAAATAAAATGAAATAAAATAAAATGAAATAAAATAAAATAAAATAAAATGAAATAAAATAAAATGAAATAAAATAAAATTAAATAAAATAAAAAAGTAAAATAAATAAATTAAAATAACAAAATTAAATAAAATAAAAAAATAAAAAAATTAAATAAATTAAAAAAATAAAAAAATTAAATAAAATAAAAAAAATAAATAAACAAAATAAATAAAGAAATAAAAAACAATATTAGATAAACAGAAAACTAAAATAAAATAAAAATAAAATAAAATAAAATAATTAAATTAAATAAATCAAAAAATAAAATAAATTTAAGCGAAAATTAAATTAAACATATAGCTTAAAAAATCATCGTATAAAATTTATTTATTCATTGATTTTTTCTAATCTGTTGTTAAGATTTTCTACTCGAAGCGCGGCCTTTTCGACGCACGCATATGTATATTTAAATAGGTGCATATTGCTTTAACGGTGATATGAATAAATAATGGCTTATTTATATGAATTCATATCTATGATTTGTATTAATAAATAACAACATAGAAAGTGATTATAATGTGATGATTTTGACATATTGTTAACACGCTGCTGCCGCCTTCAAAGTTCAGTTTTTCAATTTCACTTTCATGCACATGCATACATACACGTACTATAGTAAGTAAGTGGCATGCAACTTCGTCGCATTTGGAGCGTAGTCCATAGTCATAATGTAATGCTTAAATAGTTGTCCGCCTACACAGGCCAGCAGACAGACACACACAGTGCGTACATACCGCACACACACATACATAGATACATATAAGCAAGAGTATCACCTAGCGTACACACACTCACCAAACAAACGTGACATTGTTTACATCCGTTAGATAGACAACTAACAAACTGCCGAATTGATGATGGACGTGAATGTAAACGTGTTGCTGCTGCCGGCCCACACGACAGCTCTACGCGCCACTTGCCATGATCAGCCGTACATGTGTATACTCGTACATTCATACGTGTATGTTTGTAGTACTCTTATAAAGTAATCAAACACAATGCAATACAATGCATTTATAGTAGTGCAACTACTACTGAGAGCTGCTGCTACTGCATTCAGGTTGAGTGATTTCACGGCAGCCGCTTTGGTTCGGTATTCTGTTGGTTGTCGTCGAGCCAATTTGTGCCTGCCGACAATGGGCAATGGGTAACGGTAACAAAGGTGTAAGGTGCTTATGACTTTAAATGGGCCAAATGGGTCGGTGCACCTACAGTTGTTGGACGGCACGCCAGCTTTGCTTGATGCAAGAGTATAAGTATATATTTGTATGTATGTATTGGATGAGTGCATAAGTTCGTGCCCGATTCCGCTGGATGCCGTACGAATCGTTTGAGAGTGGCGCTCGTGAAAGAAATATATACATATTATATATATCTGGAAAGGTGACAGTCCGATCTGTAAATCAAGCATAAAATAACTTCATTTTGATTTGAGTTGCTTAGTGAAAAGACGCATGGAAGATGAACAACGAAAAAGATCATATGCGTCATATTATGTTATACGAATTCCGCAAAGGAAAAACAGTGGGCGCTGCAACTAAAGATATTCGCGAAGTTTATTTGGACCGTGCTCCAGCACTCCGCACAGTAAAGAAATGGTTCGCGGAATTTCGTTCTGGAGATTTCAACCTCGAAGATCAACCTCGCATTGGACGGCCTTCTGAGCTTGATGACCATGTTCTAAGGACTTTAGTTGCGAATAACTCACGTATTTCGACGGAAGAGGTTGCCAGTGAATTGAACGTCAACAAATCAACTGCGTTTCGTAGTTTAAAAAAGGTTGGGTACACTTTGAAGCTCGATACATGGGAGCCACATCAGTTGAGTAAAAGAACAAAGTGGACCGTATGTCAACAGCAATTTCTTTGCTTCGACGGATCAAAAATGAACCTTCTTTGGATCGGCTCGTGACTGGTGATGAAAAATGGGTCCTGTACAACAATGTTCAACGCAAAAGAACATGGAAACAGGCACAGGAAGGGGCGGAACCGATGTCGAAAGGTGGATTGCATCCGATGAAGGTACTGCTGTGCATTTGGTGAGATATCCGAGGCGTGATCTATTTTGAGCTCTTGCCAGCTAGAGAAACGATCACTGCCAACAAGTATTGTCAGCAATTGGTCGAATTGAAGAAAGCAATTGATGAAAAACGTCCGATTTTGGCCAATCGCAAAGGAGTTCTTTTCCATCATGACAACGCCAGGCCACATGTTGCAAAACCGACCCTGGCCAAACTGAAGGAGATGAATTGGGAAATCATGCCGCATCCCCCATATTCACCCGACATTGCACCTTCTGATTATCATTTGTTTCGGTCGCTGCAGAACAATTTGAATGGAAAAAAATTTAAAAATGTGGAAGACGTCAAAAACCACCTTGACACCTTCTTCAACGAGAAACCGCGCGATTTCTATGAATCAGGCATCCGTAAATTGGTTGAACGTTGGGAGTGGATTGCCGAACATGATGGCGAATACATAATTGATTAATAAAAGCGCTTTCTTCAAAAAATTTCAATTTTAGTTTGCACTTGAAATCGGGCACGAACTTATGCACTCATCCAATAGTATAGGTATGTATGGGTGGTGTGTGTTGCTTTGTAGGCACATAGTGCACATTTTGTATATACACATGCATACTCGTATGTATGCACATATGTTAAGTTCGTTATGCGCTGTCGTGCTTTCAGCACGTGGCTCTAGTTTTATACAATCTTGCTTAGACGAACAAACATACAAAGTTTCAGACAGCAGAGGCAAGCGTATTGCACTGTATTCTTCAAACATATTGGAATTTGTACTTCATGCTTGACTGCTATCTTCGACTATACACATCTTCGAACTCATACGTACAATTTTCATATTTTGTGTATATATTTTTTGTTTGTAATTATTCGCACACGTCCGATTCGTTGCATTCCCTATTTGTGCCAATGGCAGTAGACAGCCTCTAACTCTGTACATCATCAATATACGAGTATGTGTCTAACATTTGTATCTATGCACTTTTCTTGCGACTTCTTTCTTCTTGGTTACTGGCGAAAGAGTTGTCTTGTTATTGCCTTACCGCCAAAGTTGCTCGCAACCGTTTTTTCTAATTAAGGCCCTGAGCAGCATTCCTTCCATCTCCTTCACTTGGTCGAGGTTGAGGTGGACAAGTTTGACTTAGTCGTTTGCCTTCAAATGGTTACAAAGTTGTTGTGGGGCATATGACTTTGTATTGAATTTATAGAGAGAAAAGGAAATGTGTGGTTTTAGAGAGAGAGAGAGTAAGAAAGAGTTGAAGGTAAAGAAGAAGGGAGCGTTGTCTTTATCTATAATATCCGTTGTCTTTTGCTATTCTGAAAGGAAGTGAATTATATTTTCAACCTTAGAAATATTCGAACAATAAGCAGATATAATTAACACCCTTCTTGAAGCATTTAGAGTAAGTTTTCACGCAAAGCGTACGAGTCGAGTGTAAGTTTGGAAAATCAGGATGTTGAAAATGTCTAGACTGATATCTAAGCTACTGGCTATTCCATTTGATTTTACAGCACTGACTATTACATGAGAATAGAGCGTCGACTGAGCATAGTAAATAATTTTCTTCTAAAGTCACCCCGACAAAGAGATTTAGTGCTTTTTCTTCTGAAGTTTGAGTATTTATAATCACATAACACAAGTTCTGAATATCGAACTCAGAAGTATTTTGTGAACAAACATGTGATTACCATCTCTTCATTAAAAGTTTAGCTTCTCCAGATACATTGAGCTACTTAAATTTTTGGGTTTCCTGTACAGTCTCGTAGTAGGATCTTGGGACAAGTCTATCCACCAGCATAATAAATGATGCTGAATCAGAATCATCTACCAGCTTCACGCTTGATTCAATGAGAGATGCTAATTTCTGGACTTACCATTAGGTAACTTCGATTATCTGAAGAATCTTTTGAATGATAAAAAAATTATTATTTTGAAGCTTCAATGTAAACTGATATTCCTCTAAAAAAAAACCTCTCAATGAGTATAAAATGCTTAATGCCACCGATTTGATCTTTGAAATGTGGCAGCAATGAAAGCCATTATTTTATTTTTAATTTATTTTATTTTATTATATATTTTTTACTTTTTGTCGGTCATCGACAATGCAGAGCAAAGACACCATACAAGAAAGAGAAGTTTTTTGCCATTACAATTCACAACTTGTACCGCTCCAAAGTTGCCTAGTTGCGGTAGCATAAACCGCACAACCAATACTTGACTAACATTGTTGACCCGATTAGATGCTATTTGGTTAAGGTTTTCTCTTCTTGGTGTGAAAATATGGTATTCACTGCGTGCGTGCATGTGTGTGTGTGTGTGATATGGGAAATTTGCAACTAATGGAATTCGATACGTAAACGCATTTCTTCAGCGACTTGTGTGACCAATTTAACACTTTTCTACGCATGAAAAGTGCTTTTATATGTATTTTTCTGGTTTGTATTGTTTTTTAATTTATTTTTATTTTTTTGCTATATTTTTCTTCCAGATTCCTCACATCGAAAATTAACAACAAAGATAATCAAACGAACGACCTCAATATCGCTACTTTTATTTACATTTTACGAAATTTACAACATTTATACTTCAAATAAGGTGAGTGCTGATTATTATTATATTTTTTATATATAAAAACTGTTTTCGCTTTAGAACTCATTTTCAGAGATAAGCAAAAATTTAAAATTAAATTCTGTAAATGTTATCTATGAAGTTGTTGTTAACACTGAAACCGTAATATGAACCAAAATGGCTAAAAAATACACCCTGTAATTCATTTTGTGGCTTCAGTAAAAATAATAAAAAGTAAAATAAAATAATAAAAAGTAAACATTTTCTACATTTATGTTCAATTAATTTCCACACTATGGAAGTTACACTTCACTTTTTGTTTTTTTTTATTTTTATTTTACTTCATTTTATTTTTATTGTTTATTTTTTTTTTTAATGTTTTAATTCAGCTCAGTTTAGTTTGTTTATTCTATTTTATTTATTTTTTTTTCATTTAATATAATTTGATTTATTATATTTTATCTATTTTATTTTAGTTTTATTTTATTTTGTTTATTTTTATTTTATTTTATTTTTTACTGTTTTAATTCAGCTCAATTTATTTTGTTTATTCTATTTCGTTTTTATTTCATTTAATTTAATTTGATTTATTATATTTTATCTATTTTATTTATGGATTTAGTTTATTACATTTTTTTTGGGAATTTTTTTATTTTATTTAATTTTGTTGATTTTTATCTTATTATTTTGTTTATTTATATTTTATTTGTATTCAGTTTATTTTGTTTATTCTATTTTATTTTATTTTGATTTCATTTATTTTAATTCGGTTTATTATATTTTATCTATTTTATTCATTGTTTTAGTTTGCTTTATTTTTATTTTTTTATTTTATTTTGTTGACTTTTATCTTATTATTTTGTTTATTTTTTTCATTTTAGTTTTTTATTAATTTTTGAATTGTTTTAATTCAGCTAGTTTTATTTTATTTTTATTTTATTTTATTTTATATTGTTTAATTTTATCTTAAATTACGTTTTTATTTTATTTCGATTCATTTAATTTTATAATCTATTGATTTAATTAAATTTTTCTAAATTTATTTTGTTTGATTTTATTTTATTTGATTATATTTTTATATTTAGTTTTATTTTTATTTCTTTTCATTATTTCATTTTATTCTTATTTATTATGTATTTTTCTATTATTATATTTTTGTTTCCATTTATTTAATTTTATATTATATTTAATCTTTTATTTTATTTTTTTAATTATTTTTTTTTTTATTTTATTTTTTTTTAGATTTATTTTATGTTTTATTTTTTGTAATTTTTTGTTTTAGCTTATTTTAGTTTGTTTATTTTTATCTTAATTTTTTTTATTTTAATTCGTTTCTTTTAGTTTTATAATGAATTTATTTAATTTAATTTTTCTAAATTTATTTTGTTTGATTTAATTTATTAAGTTTTTTTATATTTTGTTTTTTTTTTTTTATTTATTTTCATTATTTTAGTTTATTTTATACTTATGTATTATGTATTTATTTATTATTACATTTTTGTTTCCATATATTTAATTTTATTTCAGTTTATATTATATTTAAATTTTTATTTTGTTTAATTATTATTTTTTGTTTCTAGTTTATTTTATTTTGTTTTATTTCATTTTAAATTTTTTTTTTTTAATTTCATTTCTTTTTTTAATTTAATAAAATTTTTTTATTTTAATTTATTTTTTTATTTTAATTTATTTTAATTTTTTATTTGCATTTTATTTTATTTTATGTTATTTTATTTCTAATTTTTATATTTTCTCTTTTATCGTAGTTTCTTTAAATTATTTTTTTTTGGGTTTGTTAAATTTTATTTAATTTTTATATTTTTAATATTTTGAAAACAAAACCATTGCCAACATTTAGGCATATTAACTACACAAGTTGAACTTCCCACATAATTTTTTGATTTTCCATTATTAATAATTTTCCCCGTCGGTGAAAGATTTCAGTCCCTCCCAGCGAAAGGCCAAAAGATATTGATATTTTTTGTGTAGATTCTTAATGTCTAATTTTTATATATATTATTTTACAATCCTACACGCATATTTATTCACTCCTACACGATAATATTCAAATAAGTAGAATACCTCATGTAGCTTTCGAAAAAAATTTAGACTAGGCAACTGTGTTTGTTGAAAAAAAAGTACAAAACACGCTTATAGTATAACAAAATCATACAAAGGCTCCATTATGTCGCAGCTTCGTGACATTTTGTCCTTTCAGTATTGCGCAAACAACATGAAAATGCTCGCGCAGCGCACACACGCGCAAAAATGTGGCTTTCACACACATACACACACGCACATACTCACACAGGCTGATACGCTGCAGTCAAAAGGATATTGGCGCATGTATTTAAGTTACAGACAAAATGGTCGCTAGGCGCCGCATTGTCGCGCCAGTTGAGATTTCATGGCGGCTGCTGTGTGCCATTTGGTAACACATACAGTAACGCGTACATACACGCCGGCAAATATACACGCATACAAATAAACATTTCATAGTTCGACTCGTATTAGTGATGTGCATGTGATATTTTGCCATCCTCTAGCGCTTTTGAAAGATTTTTCAATCGTTTCGTTATGTGGAATATGACTATTTTACGAGTGCAAATAGTAAGTTGTGCGATTGTTCGTTGTCCTGTGAAATTTCCTCTGTTGTTCCACTCTTGGAATTCTATTTATATGTACATATGTCGAGTGGATAAGCAATGGTGTAATTAAGAAGTTGCAGCACAAAAACTATTAATTGCTTTTCATTAAAGCTTACAGTTTTTGTGTGGAGGCGGAGGTCGGCCGAAAATCGCTTTAGCGGTTACAAAGCACCAATATATATGGTATATATATAAGTTATAATTCGGTGCCAGGGGTCGTTGAAATAAGAATACTAAAAAAAGTCTAAACCCATTTTTTTTTTGCTAACCTCTACACCGTACTGAGCTTAGTTTTATACCTTTGTGAATATCTCTGTTTTGACTTAGGCTCAAAGCGGGAATCGATTCCAAGATATTTGCTCACAAAATCATATTTGTTCTGCCAATAACTTGAAACAGGCTAGTTCCACTACAAGTTGTTCAACGTTTTTAATGATCTCTGTACCCTCGGGTGCTGGAATCGCGTTCAATTAATTCTCAACATTTTTGAAGCAGCCGCAGCCACATGTAAATAACTGATTTCATTAGCAGTTTCATTCAAAATGATTACACTTAAGTAGCAATCTTACCCCACTTCCTTCCTTCTCGGTCTGGTAAAAAATAATAATCTTTTTTTTTTGCATTAAATTGAAGTCTTTGTATACCATATTACGCCGCTTTCACAGAAACCCTTGTCGAATAGATGGTAATCACTTGATGCGAGGTCCGTACTATAAGGTGGATACATAAGAACCTCCCAACCGAGCTCTCAGAGCTTTTGGCGAGTTACTAACTAATGAAACACAATTCGCTTCCTGTAGGTCAAAGCTGGACGCTTCTGGGCGATTGCTTCCTTCAGACGGTCCAATTGCTGGCAGTACAGATCACAATTAAGAATTTGGCCGTTGGGGAGGAGTTCATAATGGATGATTGGCAATAGCCAATCACACTAAAAACACTTTCCTGCCCGTCAATCCTGACTTGAAGACCGTTTGTGCCGGCTCACTGCCCTTCGATCACGACCGTTTTTGTTTGACGTTGCTGTAATTTGTCCACTTTTCATCACCGGTCACTATCCGCTTCAGAAATGGGTCAATTTTGTTACAAATTAGTAGCGGTTCGCAGATGGAAATTCGGTCCATGACTTCTTTGTGTATCCAGCCTTTTTCAAGTCACTCGAAACTGTTTTTTGTGCGATGAGCTTCTGGACAATCGAAACAGTGCTCACTTGACTGTTGGATTCGATGACTGACATCAGTTTATCGACATTTTCCACACCGTCGAGCATCTCTTAGATCAAAATTACCGGAACGAAATCGACATTACTATTTTTTCGTCTTGCGCAGATACCATTCAGACATAGCGGCGTAGAGGCAGCTCCTTTTCGTACTGTCGAAGGCTGCTTTAAAGTCGACGAAGAGGTGGTATGCGTCGTTGCTCTTTTCACGGGTCTTTTCCAATATTTGACGTATGGTGAATATCTAGTCAATGGTTGGTTGACGGTAGGCTTCAGTCTTTCACACAATACGCTTGATAGAACCTTGTTGGCGATATTAAGGACGCTTATCCCACGGTAATTGGCGTAAACCTTTTGTGGATTGGGCAGAGCATACTTAGATTCCAAACGTTGCTGAGGTTTTGCCTCAAGGAACGCGGTTCCGTAAAAATTTGTAAAAATTGTTACTGCCCAGCAGCTCAACGAAACGTAAATATTAAAAAAAAAAAAACAATACTAATTTCGACATTATTGATAATACGTTCATTATAAATTTTAATTCGCACACTCATGCAAAACTTCCCAAAAATTTGTTTCTCTTTAATCAAACGTTTACTGAGACATTTAGTTGTAACTCAGCATGGTATGAGTACTTTACTTAAGCGATTTTTTTTTTTTAGAAATTCCACTAATCAATCCTTATTTAACTTGTTCGACTAACAGTCGAGTTCGGCAAATAGCCTTTTCATGTTTTATGATGAAAATACCCATGCATATATTGACTTTAATTAAAATTGTTGTGTTCACACACCACACGACGGCTCCTTCGTCATTCGTAAATTGCATGCAATATTGGTGGCATCCTGTTGAGTGCAACACGAATGGCTATGAAACATGATTTCGCTTTTTTATCATTCAGAAAAGATTTCTATTTTCTTTTCTTCTTTTTAATATAAAGAAAAAAAATGCACAACAAAAAATGACTAAGTAAAAAACTCAACTTCTTAGCTTTTTACCTCGGCAGTTCTTGGCCTTCCTTTACACGAACACAGCGCACACATCCTTTCTCGGTTGGTGGCATTTGCTGAGTTGTCATTTGATTGTGCTGCATAAACGAGACAAATCGACGAGAGAGGTTTGTTTATAGTTGTTGTACTTAGGCGTGGTGCATTACACGTGACTATTGTTGTTGTTGTACGCAGTTGGTTGTTCGTGTTTTTTTTGTGTTTTTGAATGTGCGCAAATTAACTTAATCGCTAAAATCAGTTTTGTTAGCATTAATTGTATGCTACGTAGATTGTTTGTATGTATGTATATACCTACAGCTGTATGTACATACGTATTCGGGAATATTTCTACCCAATTGACATCGGAAAAAGAAGTTATATAGAGCTAACTTCTTTACTTGAAACGAATGAAATAAATAATTAAATAAACAAATAAATAATTAAATAAATAATTAAATAAATAATTAAATAAACAAATAAATAATTAATTAAATAAATAAATAAATAAATAATTAAATAAATAAATAATTAAATAAATAAATAATTAAATAAATAATTAAATAATTATTTAAATAAATAAAAAAATAAATAAATAAATAATTAAATAAATAATTAAATAAATAATTAAATAATTAAATAAATAATTAAATAATTAAATAAATAAATAAATAAATAATAAAATAAATGATTAAATAAATAAATAAATAAATAATTAAATAAATAAATAAATAATTAAATAAATAAATAATTAAATAAATAAATAATTAAACAAATAATTAAACCAATAATTTAGTAAATAAATAAAAAAAGAAATAATTAATTAAATAAATAAGGAATTAATTATATAATTAAATAAATAATTAAATGAATAAATAAATAATTAAATGAATAAATAAATAATTAAATGAATATACAAATAAATAAATAATTAAATAAAAAAATAATTAATTAAATATATAGATAAATAAAGAAATAAATAAATAATTAAATAAATAATTAATTAAATAAAAAAATAAATAAATAAATAATTAATAAATAAATAAATTAATTAATTATATAATTAATTAAATAATTAAATTAATTATATAATTAATTAAATAATTAAATTAATTATATAATTAATTAAATAATTAAATTAATTATATAATTAATTAAATAATTAAATAATTAAAAGAATAAATAATTAAATAAAGAAATTAACCCAAATTTATGTCAAAGTTAAATATAAAAATGGAAAGAATCGGATTTTCCTATGGGTTAGTGCATCAAAAACTTTTGAAAAAATATGGAACGGATTATACTAAGGTTTAATTAAATTTTAATTACTTTCGTTCAATTTTGAGGTAACAAAACGTTGTGAGAAACCAGTTAGGGTATTTGTTGTCAGCAGCGATTGCTGTAAGTTCTTTATGTTGTCTGTATATCCTTTATATAGTCTGAATATCCTCTGCCTTTGGGAGCCATTTAGAGATACCAAGTGAAGTTAGGTCCTTCTTCACCTGATCTTTCAACGGAATGAAGGTCTTTCTCTGATTCGAGGATTTTCGCAGCCATAGTGCTGTGATCCATGAGAGCAACTTGCTCAATTCGCAAAGCTCCATAAATTATTCGCAAAATCTTTCTCTCGAAAACTCCAAGCGGCGACTCATCAGATGTATCAGGCTTTGACAGTTTGATTTTTTTCGCCAAGAGAGGACTTTACTTTTCAGTTTCATTCCCAATGCAAAGTACCACTTGTTAACAAGAATGATTCTCAGTTGGATTTCAAGTACTCCATTGTTATTGGTGTTAATGCTCGTTACAAGAGAGACCAAACTATTTACGAATGTCAAAAATAACGTGATAGCCATGTCGTGAATGTCATTTTATAACAGGGTATATTTAGTATACCCTAATTCACTAACAGATAAACTAATGTAGTCACACCATAGAGAGTAAACTTGCCTGGTATCGAATGGCTCAGGGAGATCCTTCCCGATTCTGACAAAGCTTTAAATGATGCTTAGCATCAGTTTACACTGCCGTATAAGATTTGAAGAGACACCAAATTCAGACAAAGCGGTATAGGAAGCTCCTTTTCGTGCCGTCGACAGCTGATTTTAAAATCGAAGAAGAGAAGGTGTGTGCCAATTATTTCTAATGCGTATTTTCCAAAGATCATCCGAAGCCATACTGATAAGAACCGTTCAGTTCGTTGACGGCGGGTTTTATTTTTTGATACAGGACGCTAGATATGAATCGGCATAGCATACAAATGTTCTAATCATCGGCTCCTGCCGCTTTGCTATCCTTTGAATGTCTTTTCGATCATCATCGATTGAAGATTCGGGTGTTGCCCTTTCACTGCCACTTAGTAGACTGCAGAAATGTTCCCTTCATAAAATCAGTATGCTCAGGATATCTAGTGACCAATTACCTTCTTGGTTTCTATACGAATTCAAAGAATTTTCAAGCTTCGATGGCATTTTCGAGGATCGACAAGGTATTCATCTTTCTTTCTTAAGTCCGCAAATCCGTCTTGCTTCCCTCGTCAGCTCTCGGTTACTATCGAAATCTGCTCGCGCTATGGCCGATCGCAACGCTTCGAAGTAGGAGGAGGTTCTGGTAGGTAGTCTGATTTCTCTCTACTGCATTTCTCTTGACCTTGTCGAAAACAAATTGTTTCTGCAGCAGCGGTGCTAAGGAAGTTTATTAAATTTCGTCTCACAGTTCCCTTACAACGAGTTGCTGATGAATGCTGTTAGAGAGTAGGAGAGTAGATGGAGGTACTCGGAGCATAAGCATATCTAAAACACTTGAGACATGTCGTTCATCTATCACAACATAATCGATTTGGTTGTGCAATTTCCGATCCGGTGACAGCCAAGTAGCTAGCTTGAAGAATTTTCTTGTCTGGCAAGGCCCGAAGTTGACTAGTCTCAACCCATTTGCGGATATTTCGTGAAAATTAAATTCGAAATAACTTACAAATTCGAAATTCTCACATATCTATCTTGCAGTGACTCCTATAAGAATTAAAATTATATTTCTAAATTTGATAATTAATCAAATTTATAAGCTTATTGGGTAGTCATATACATAATTACTTCATTGCAAGTAGATACTTTAATATATACTTATACTCCAGCTAATCTCGTGATGTTGTATTTGTTTTCGCTATTGTTAATTGAAAATCAAAGCCTATATACAGGCGCTTTGACATTCAGCCAACATATCTGCTTTCTTATAGGCATATATGTAAATACGTATATGTATTTACCCATATACTCGTATATATAAATTTATTAATACATATTTACTCATCATTTTTGGCGTATGAAATTTTTGTTTGTGTGTTTGTGGAACTATATACATATACGTATATGTATTATATGTATATATATATATTTATATGCAAGTTTTTGCTCATTTTTTTCGCGCAGTCCTTCACTATCTCACTGCTGTCTTCTTTAAACTATGTTACATACCTACATACGAGTATATAAAATATGTGCCTCGAAAGAATTTTTTCCAGTGGTTGTCGCCTGTCGCGATTATGCATATGTATGTATATACATATGCATGTATAATCCAACCCCATGGGGTGCGCACTTTAGTTGTTATTGCATTTTCACTTTGTCGTTGTACACCCACCAATTTCAGATCGCCAAAACGCAGGCAAACTCCCAACCCTACGTGTATGTCGGACAGTAACTATTTATGACTTTGTATCAGCGTAGCGACAGAGCATCATCATACCAACAAATATTTCCCACTTACTTGCCACTTGTCACCACCAACCCAGCTTGAGCTTGCATACGCTCGGTGTTGACTTTTTTGTTTGTTGCTTTTTTGAAAGCGTTGCGATGTTGCGCAGCTTCCGATGGCGCATGCGCCCAATAAATTCGCCCAACGACACCATGTATTGTGTGTTTTATGTGTCGCCGACGCAACGGCCAACATCAGCTTCTTCATCATCACCGGCAACACCACCACCACCGCCAGTGGAGTCAACACTCATATCTCTACTGCTGGAGTGGCTTGCAATACACTTACGACTTGTGGAATGGCTAAGTTGAGCAGCAGTGGTTCGCGATGTGTCGCTGACGGAACACATCATTCTAGGCCTAACCACAGATCGGAAAGGACATCATCAGGCAGCAGCGTTCAGCAGTAGCAGGCCAGAGCTTCAGCGCGCAACGTCGCGTTTTCAACCAACCACTCAGCTGAGCTGTGAGAAACCGCTGGCCGTTTAGTTCAACTCAGTTGTGCTTACGATCTGCCACGATACACTTGGCCGAAAATGTAGTACCGCAAAAGAAAAAAATTGTCGCTAAAAATAAAACGAGGAAAAGGATTTTTTTTTTATAAAAAGAGTTTTACTCGAACGGTTGTGGTCAACGTTTATATATAAACCAAAAAAAAAAAATATAAATAAATAGACACTCGTTTTTGGAAATATTTTTTTATTGTTAATTCGTTGTTTATAGTTAACGGTTTTCGCTTTTAAACAAACATTTTTATTAAATAAAAATAAGTCAAAGTGCCTTTCGTGTTAAACTTAGTCGTAGTAGTAGTAGTAGTAGTAGTAGATAGTAGTAGTAGAAGTAGCACCAAACAGCCTTAAAAACTCAAAAATCCCAGTGCCTTAAAGAATCCAACGCAAGTATTTCTTTTTCAATTGAAGAAATATAAACAAATATTACGGTTTTTATTTTTAACAAAAATGTAAAAAATTTAATATAAGTTTCATTTCGTGTGCCTTAATCGCCTAATAGCCTTAAAACACCGTCAAAAGTACGTGCTTTTAATTAATATTTTGTTACTCGTAATTTCATCGTCGCGTCGTTTTTAAAATCGCTCAACGCTTATTGTTAATGTCGTCGTCGTGTGTATACGTTTTTAACCGCTATTGTCGTTGTAAATTTTAAAAAAGACATTTACTGTTAAGCAACGTTAGTTGTCCTCATCGTCGTCATTGTCGTTGTCGTTATTATATTGTATTCGTATTACGTTTTACCGTTTTATCGAAAATCACTTCGTTATATATAAAAAAAAAATCAACGTTACGTTCGTTCTTCCCTTGCGACGTAATGTTGTTGGTGTCACATCACAACGTGCCTCAATCAGTCGACCTCAGCGATTCGTTAGCGTTGAACGGCCTTATGTAAATGTCTACGTACTTACGGGTTTTACGTTCTCCACGAATCGTACGATCGAGCTGCAGTAAACGATTTAAAAAATCTTCACATAATTGCCTTGCGTTTTGCCCGATGTGCCTTCACGTTTTTAAAAGTGTTATTCATAACTCAAAAATGGGTTTAAATTGTCCAAAAAGTAAGTAGAGTTAAGAAATTATTTATTTTAAATGAAATTTTGCAGTGTAAAACAGAGTTTTATTTCGCATTTCGCATTTAATCAAGAATTTTGTATAAAGAATGCAAATCCGTATAGGTTTTAAAATTTCATTTGAAAAATTTGAATAACGTGCTTTTTTGACTTTTCTCTTTCAGTGGTCTTCAACAATTTGCACACTAAAAATATGCATTTTTTTTATATTTGCGTATATAAAATCAAATCACCAAAAACGTTGCCTACAATTAGGCTTTTTTTTGTTTTTAGCAAAGTCCCACACCCAAAACTTTTCAAGTAAAACAATAAAAGTTATTAAAATAAAAAAATATTAAAAATGAGAAATCAGTTTTAGAAAGTCCTACGCATTTTTCTTTTATTCAAGGTTGTAGCGCATATTCAGATTTAGCAATATTTTTATTAACATTTCAACAAAGTCCTTAGCCATTGTTCTCCCCAAATCTTGGTGACTTTGAAGAAATTAATGAGATTCACTGCAGAACAATTTCGCATTTATTTTTGGGAAAAAAACCAACTTCGTCTGGGTCGAAATAAATTGCTTAGAAAAAATGACTGAGCTAAGTAATTTGTAATTACATATTATAAGCCAACTTTTCAAGCAAGCATAGTGAATTAAATAAAAGATGATTCATAGTAGACACTTGTTATTTATTTTTTATAAATTTTATGAATTCAAGTCAAATTAAATCAAATGGTTTAAAGAAAAATTCAAATTAAGTTTAATCAAGCCCTAATAATATTTCTTTTGGCAGGGATCGCTCAAAAGGAGATTAAAGTTCAATGCAGGCCACAAAATAAAAAATAATTCCATGGCTTTGGATTAACATGAGAATGATAATAAGTAAAGATTTTAAAATTTTTAATCTGAATTATTTGAATGGAATCGAAATTAGTAGAATGGGATAGTTTTATCTGGGCAAAAGTTCAAGCAATTCAAGAAACATAAAAACGATAGTTCAGTATAGTATAGTTCAGTTTCAGATCCATTACTAGAAAAAAGAAGAATTTCAAGCATATTGCACAATAAATAAGATTTTTACGAACCATTTTGTGCATGGTAATCTGCGCGAAAAGCTACCAATCCATTAAATTTCAACTCAATCGGATTGTAAATAAGATTTTCTCTTACTTTAAATACATTTTTTTTTTTTTTTTTTTTCAAATAAATCGGTTTCTCATCCACTTCCCTGGACCACAAGTAGTGTTCATGTTAAACTGAGCGTAAGGCTACTTACATATGTGTTAAATTTAAATGAAATCGATCGAAAATTATTTTTTTAAATAGGTTAGTCCTGATCTACTTTCCGGATTTTTTCTTTGAAATTTTTCTTGTTTTCCAGGTGAAAATATACTCCGCATATAAGTAAATTTTTTTCGAATAGCTTTACTCCTGCGCCACCTAGTCTTTAAATTTATTATTAAAAGTATTTTTTTTCTTTTCAATTTTGTTTGTCGAAAATTCTTTAGCATTTTATCAACTTTGAAATAAATTTATAATTGCAGAAAAATGTGCAAATTGTGTCAAAATGTTCAAAATGCTCGAACTCAATGAGCACTAAACAGGTGCACGAGTACTCGTTACTCAAATGCTGCTCAGAGGAAATGTTCGAACAAAATGTTGAGCTCTAATTGTAACCAATAATATCCGACCATACAGTTAGGTTTGCAAAAAGTTTTACTTTTTAATCATAAAATACCTCGTGAAAATCTAAACTCTTTCTACATAATTCGGAAATTTCTACAGTGTTCTATATATTTGAATAATCAAGAATTAGTCAATTTGCTTTCCATTTATTAACATATACGCTACGGCCCGACACTACAGTTCGATGGCGACGGGTTTATGACAGCGACAACGACTTATCGTTGCTGCTATAGAAATAATTTTAAATTGGCGACGCTAAACGGTCAACTTTGTATTCCTGAAAGACGAATCCAAAATTATAAAAAATTAATTTTTCATATTTGCGCAGTCGGCATACAATACCGCGTATGATTTAATTTTGTCTGGTGCCGCTTAGTTGGGAATTCAAGCTATAAATACTGGCAGGATACAGTAGAGTCGGCGACGCCCTTTTCTTGTCTGGAAAATATCACCCTACAGACGACCGCCGAAACATTTTAAGAACGCCAATGCCGTAATATTTTTTTAAATATTAGAAATTAAATTTTTTGTTTAGCTAAAATTAAACTTAGAAGTGCAAATCGCCCTGGGATCGCACTGCCTTCCAATAAATGACACTCTTCGTGAAGTATATTTCAATTTCAACAAATGCCGCTTGCCGCGGAGGCGTAGCTTGAAAATATATTTTTAAATATTTTTCATAGAGACAGTTTTTTCTTGTAATTTAATTGAAATATAACATAAGTTAGGTTAGGTTAGGTGGCAGTGGCTACCAATCTATCAAATCGGACTCGCCTAGGCCTGACTTGATACCGCAAAAAAAACTTAAACCATCAGGTTTCATCCTCCATCAATTTTGATTCCCTAAGGAACCGCATTAGATCCATGACTTTGATGTCAGCTATCTTCGATAGACCATCCAGCAGTAGGGTCCCAAAATTACGAAACCCTGCCCTGCTCAAAGCATGACAGTCGCATAAGAGATGGGTGATCGTCTCCTCCTCTTCATCCTCCGCACAGCTTCTGCAGCATCATCTGTAGGGATAACTTAAATAACGTCTACTTTTAAGAATACAAAACCTCATCGCTCATATAAAAATATTATTTATTGGATTGTCTGAAATTTTTCAAAGAAAATACTGAAATACATACTAGTATATGTATATTCGCATATTCCGTAAGCTCCTGAAAAATTTTAGATTTTGAAAAAAAGCCTACTGTGTTTAATCTCTTAAGGTATAATCGGAAAATAGAAGCAAATAATAAACATATCTAGCTAAAAAGCACTTGAACAAATTGTTATATATAATTGGCGCTTTGTAACTGCTGAAGCGATTTTCGGCCTAGCTTCTCCTCCAATTCGTCGTATGCGTCTTGATGTTTTCCAATAAAATGAGGAATCTACAGTTTATTTTGAGTCGGCTCTGAACGCCCGATGGATTATTATGAGAAGCTTTTATTTCATGTCAGAAATACACTGCGCGAGAGTGTGACATTCCCTGCCGAGGAGCGACCGTATATAGAAAAATTAATTTTCAATAATTTTGGATATTGATAGGACCAGAACTCGAACCCTGGCCGTCAGAATGACAGTACGCACTGCTAACCTCTTGGCTATTGCGGCTGTCGATTATTAAACTAGATTAAATATCATTAAACACGATATAATAAATATAAAACTTTTATTGTCGCCTTTAAATGAGTTCTTTAATTAGAATCCAACAATCGATATATATATATATATATATATATATATATATATGTATGTATGTATGCTTGGTTATAAAATTATTCAATTGAATATTTACACTTGTTAACTTATCCATTAGCGACGCTGTGTGAATTTACGATCATTTGCTATTGTTGAAAACAAGAACAACAACAATGAAATGTGAATGAATTAGCCAACAACAATAATAAGCCCACAGCTCCAACATTTTTGTATGTACATACATATTTGTGTGCGTATAAACATAGATACTGTTGTTTACACTAGTAACGCTTGCTTTTGTCCATACATACATACCTATGTACACGTATGTATGCCTGCTCTCATTATGTACAATGGAACGCTTGCTGGGCACACTTGATGGACGCACACCTGCTGAACAAATTACGAGCATGCGGAGGCGACAAAATTCCATTGCGCGCGCAATCATTATTAAATTACAAAGTTGGGCGATGATAATTATTAGCCACAATTTGTTGCCACCCCCAAGTCACTGAATTAAATGAGTGAATGGCAGAAGGTTTATATGTGTGCCAGCGGAAATTGACTTTGTTGTAAGTTTGTTTTGCATTACATGACACCCTAATCATTCTCCCTGTCATATTATCCATCCGTGCAAACAAATCATCCATCTATTTTGAAATTAGATCCACTGTACTTATGACATGACGTAGTGGGTATATTGCTTACAATAATCATAATGCCATTTAGGCATACATATTCATAAAATTATTGTTTTCTTTTTAATTATTACGCATTTCAAAATGTAATCAAGTAGTAAATTTCATTAGTGCCTACAAGCTTTTGCCCGCTGAAACTGATATTATATTTGGCTGTCAAAATAGGAAAAATAAAAAAAAATTGGAATAAAGTGAGATGGTTATTAGGTAGAAGAATTTTCGGAGTAGTTGTCAGACTAGCAATCCAAAATTATAGAAACAAACCTCTGATTGCGATCGCAGGGAATGTCAACCCCTTCGAGTCAATTTCCAGCTTGAAATAATACGAAATTGTCATTAACATCCGTAAGCTTACAATATACACGGTGTGTCCCAAAAATAACCGAACTTTATATTTAAATCATAAAACATACAGCGCCATCATTAAAAAGATACATTCATCCTCTTTCAAACGCACCTGACTTCATGTAAGTCGGATGACAGATGTAAAAGTGACAGCCATTTCAATAAAACCAAAAGTGTGCTAATGGTTCCAAAAAAAATGGATCTAAGAGCAAATATAAAAATTTGTGTCAAACTTGAAAAAAAAATTGAAATTGAAGTTTACAAAATTAAAAAAAAATTGAAAAAAATGAAGCAGCCGTAACCGAGGTACTGAAGAACATTTCTATAAATGACATAAAAAAATCCATGCATGCGCTGGTTGATCGTTCCAAACGTTGTGTTGAGTCAAATGGAACCTATTTTGAATAAAAAATAACTTTCAAAGATAATATAATGTGTATTTTACTATTTTATATCCAAAAAGTTCGGTTATTTTTGGGACACACCGTGTATATATAGTCGAAAATCGCATCAACGGCAATAATGCGCCGGTGATAAAAATATCTTTGGGTATTTTGTAGGTATTCCTTGTTATACTAATTTTTTTAAGGGGTTAGGGGTAGTCAGAGGCACGAAAAAATGAGAATTTTCAGTATTTTTTTTGCTATTAAATAATTTTATTTTACAAAAGTAGTGATATGGTATTATTAAACAATGTTTTGACTTGAAGTCACGAAAATTTCAAAAAAAAAAAAAAATTTATTTCCGAAGTTACAGCTGTCTGTGTTAACCCAGTTCCAAAAAAAGGTCGAATAACTTAAAAACGAATTATCGGATTAACTTGAAATTTTCAGAGATTATTTTTAAGATATTATACTTAATAACTGCAAAAAAAATTTGATTTTTTGAAAATTCTGACTACCCCTAACCCCTTAAGTGAATGTTAATGCGATCTTCCGATTTTGATACTTGTCAATATATATATGTATCTAATTGGCACTATATAACCGCTGAAACGATTTTCCACCGAGCTTCTTGGACGGCCGACGGTTTGACATTACCTGTCAATGAAATCAATAGAAATTCAGCAAGGTTTTTTATGATGTATCTCCTTTTTATTGAACATAATTTCACTATATATACGGGTATACTCGTATATTAGGGTAGAGACCAATTTTGACTTTCTTAAACATTAATTTGACTTTCCCGGTTGTGCCAATTTTGCATTAAGTCTGCGATATATTAGGTAAAGTAAAAAGTTCGTTCGTTTTTTTTATGCAAATGGTTCCAAACGGTTTTCTGGCTTAACTTTAGTTCCTCAGCAATTAAATAAGTGCTCACGTGACGGTCTGTTTCCACTATTTCCATGATTTTATCGCAATTTTCGACGACATGCCTCTCGACGCGTGGTGCATCTTTGACATCGAAATTACCGGAACGGAACCTAGCAAACCACTTTTGTGCTACACGTTCGTTTACAGTATCGGGCCCATAAACTTAATTAATTTTTCCAGCCGCTTTGTCTGCTTTTTCGCCTTGATCGAAGAAAAATTGTAAAATATAGCGAATTTTCTCTTTGCTGGTGTCCATCTTTGACGAGCGCTCACAACGTACTGAGTCAATCAATCGAAAAACTGTCAAAGAAAAACTTTTATGCGACACGTAACACTAGTACTATGGACAATAACGCCATCTCTTAGATAAAAACCGAACGAAATTTTTACTTGACTTAGCATGACTAATTCGGATGAAAGTCCTTTAAATCGTGGGAAAAAAAGATATAAGGAGTTATCTTCCAAGGCGTCAATGGTCTCGGTCTTACATGCGAAGATAAGCGCCTTCCCATAACCTCACAAATATAGTTCACCGGTGTTAAATCGCACGATCTAATTGTTTTTTGGCTGTATGGTATGTAGCGCCGTCTTGTTAGAACCAAAGGTCGTCCACATCGACATCCTCCAATTCAGGCAGGCGGGAAAAATTCATTAATCAAGGCTCTACAGAGTTCTCTATGTGATATTAAAGCTTGCTTCATTTTTGTAGAGGTATGCATCAATAAACACCTATGACCATAGAGCACACCAAACAGTGACCTTTTTAAGGCCAGGTTCCCCTTGTAAATTGCTAAATAATATAGAATTAGTCCCGAAGGTCTGCAAGACCAAGTATTGTAGTAAAATATAGCAGAGGGAAGATCGGAGCACACAAAGCGGTAAATCTGGCCGCTCGGGTACTTTAATCGCTTTTTTTCAAAACCATGATTTTTCAACTGGATGAAACTTTTATTTAAAACCTTTTGAGCTTATCAACATGATCTTCGGTATATTACTCTCAAAATGTCTCTCTATGGTCGGTGCTACAACCAAAAAAATTAATTGTTATTTATAAAATTTATAAATACATAATTAAAATTGAAGAAAAACGGTCAAAATCGTGTCACACACCAACAAACGGGACGTGTTTCAGCAGCAATTTACAAAAGAAAATTATTTTCAATTAATATTTTTATACGTCTACTTATCTACAAAAACTTTGATTTATAAATATAATTTTTTTTTTAATAAATAAAATTTGTTTGAAAAAACACGTATTTTGGATGAACTTGGCCTTAAGAACAATTTTGTTAACGTACCTATTTTCTTGTGAAAATCGGGATCGTTGGCCATCTTGTTATGTGCTCATTCACTGAACGTGCGACGTGCTTGAATGCTGGTACCAGTCGGATTTTATAAGCCCGTAAACCAATATCCTTCCGCAAACTCTTCCAAAAAGTGGATGGGCATAGCTCCAATTGTTACGCAGGATAGCGGATTGACTCTTTCGGTTCTTCTTCTTCGATACTGTGCTTCTCATCAGCACCGTACGGCGTCTCTGTGGATGCGCATTTTCCACTAGAGTGGCCGAAGTGCGAAATCGATTCATGGTTGCTTGTATTACCGACTTTGCTGGACGATTATGTTGAACGAATATGGGCGTAGCGCACGAAGCGTCGTGTGCACCGAACCACGTTTTGGTAATAAATTTGCACGATTTGCAAACGTTGTTTGTTTGTGAAAATTATGAAATTTATATTCTAACTGAGTATAAGTCAGATAACAGCTGTTAGAAAGACAAACTCCGAAAAAAAAGCATTGCTTCATTGAAAACTACACGTCCGAAAAAGCATCCTTTTGTAGGGTTTTGACGATTAATTTTTATATTTATATCCTAAATATTTGTTTTTAATAATATTTTCCATTTTCATAAGAACTTCTACGTATTATTATTTTCTTGCTCCGAACTCTGCACATGCGCGCTTTAGATTTTTCTGTAGATGCCTTCAAATATTCGCCGCATGCCCACTAGTCAGCTCGTCTCCTCATGTAAAACAACAAATCATAACAGCGCTGTTATTCCACATATGTAAATATATACATATACATAATTTTCCACTATCACACATTTTACTTTTAATGAAAAATCTCTACAAAACTCTCCAGGGGTAGTTTCATTACCATATCGTACCCTACTACACAGTGACAGTGGGACAACGCATACATTCCACTTAGTCTATGTTTGTGGGGTGGGGGGGCTGACAAATAGCCACCCTACTGTCATGTGGCACTCACTCTATAATAGTATACTAGTACTTGTATATTGTTCCAGTTTGCCTTTTAGACAAACAAACGCATACAGCATCCATCATCCCCCTGAAGCGAAAGGAGCCGCTTTATATGCTGTGTATGTACATATGTGTGGTGTAAAGTCTGTTTTCCAGGAGATGCAGAGGAGCAGCTAGCACCACATACATTTAATTTACCACCGTGCGTGATTTTCAGTTCTTGTGTAGATTTCGGTGACAAAAGGTCGTGTCGGTTGTTTCGATTACGTCGTCGGAATTGACTCGCTGGCGTTGAAAAAGCAAAAAAAAATTGTTTTAAACTAAAAAAGAGTGTGCTTAAAGCTGATGACTTAAAAGAGTACCAAAGGAAGCTATAAATGAATTTGTGTGTGTGAAAAAAGTGGGAGTGGTTCAATAGTTCGCCTACAAAAAAATAAACTCGACGAATTTTTATAAAATATTTCTACGCCGAAAAAAATGCTGAAGATGTTGTTGGAAAATGGGAAAAGTAAAAATTATGCAAATTCTAAACACATTAAAAATTGTTTTGTATAAAAATTTTTGCCTTACGGCTATTTTTTACATTTTCATTTAGTTTTGGCGATTTTTCACTTTGAAAAAATGTAATTAATGGAAAAGCTTGATGTGAAACTTGTACGCCTTTTGTGTATGAAAATGTATTTTTTTATTGTATGTATGTATGTATGTATGTACATACATATAACATATGTACATATATAATTTAGTATTTTATTCTCATTTCTCCTTCTTCTTTCTCCACCCCTTTTTAATTCAAGTGACCGAGGGATATCGATTTTGTTTTATGCTTTCCATTCTTTCAATCTCGTTTTGTGTAATTTGTGTTACTTACACATGTATATACATATATTATATGTATATGGAAATGTTTATATATACATACATGTATTGTATGTATGTATGAATTTAGTAAAAAATACATTTCACTTTGACTTGCTTTGAGCGCTCATGGGCTTGGCTAGTAAAGTAGACAAGTAAAATATTGCTCTAATATTATATATAATTAAAAAAGATATTTATATATGTATGTATGAGTGTTAGCCTTTTATTCAACTTTTAAAGCCTGCCCTTAAACATATGAACATATTTATACACATATGTATGTGTACTGTATGTATTTACGTATACAATCAGAGCTTATCAGCTTTTTGTGAATTTAACAGTCTACCGAACAGATTGCTGTTATGTCCTTTTAATTACATATAAACATACATACACACATAGCGTACCTACATAACTCGATTATATTGACAAGGTGTGCCCCAGTGGCTGAGTTGATACGACGTGTAGCGTCTTTTTTGTATTCTTCCTCTTTTTTTTTTGTTTGAAAATTCTCAGGAGTTCCATTACCAATTCCAGCTTGAACCGGAAAAAGGTCTCGTATTAGAAAATATGTACATATACGTGTATGTATGTATGTAGATAAACAGACTGTGTCGCCATACGCATCAACGGCAGAATCTATGTTATGTGTGCAAATGAAGTGAGGTCGAGAGGTCGGTAGGTTGAGACTTGTCTAATGCAATTGAGTATAATACATACAAACACATACATATGTATTTAAATAAGTGTGTAAGTTCAAATATTAAATGAGAGCGCATTGCAGTGAAATGTTGTTCAATTTAAGCCACAAGGTAGAGAATGTGGCTGGCATGGCTGGGGTGGTGTACACGTATTGGCAATTTGCCAAAAAACTAAGAAGAAGAAAATTATTGATAAAAAATCTATATAAAAATATATATACAACTATACATAACATGTGAAGATATCAGCATTAATACGTGCATACATACATATATATACATATATAGCAAATTTGTATAATCTCAGCAGCAATAATTAGTGTAGAGATTACCTAAGTCAAATTTACTGTGTACCAATAAGTCCGATTCACCATTCCATGCTCTTCCACTCAATCAGTTTGTTGTATTAAAATATATTTTCATATAAACTTACTTACTTACATTGAGAAAAAAAAGGCTTTGCTAGCGGCGTACATCCCTATCCTTACGTACATACCTACATATACATATATTTATATATCCTTACAATATAATGTAGGCTATAAAATCAGTGGTGGCGGGTTGTTTTCTTCTTTTTCAATCAGATACAATCTTTTTATTTGCCTGCCATCTTTGCTCCTTTCCTTTGTTGTGTGTATTTGGGGTGGATTTTTCTCCATGGATTTAATGAATTTCTCCATTGTGAAATATGAAACATTTTAAGTATCTCTTTAATACAGGAAATCAATAAAAAAAATGCCTTTTTAAGCGCTCTACAAGCTACAAAAATAATAAAAAAATAATAATTGACTTATAACTAGTTATCCACTAGTGTACCAGTAATGTAATGACAAATGTGGACTTACAACTTTTTGAAATCTAAGTTTTATAAATATTTTTCTTATTTTTAATATACATATATATACATTTTCCATTGCTAATGTAAGCTTACTCCCTCAACAATTCTGCCTATAAATTAAATAATGAATTTAGTCGAAAAATAAATCACTATAAACTTTTGTAAAGGAGTAGATATATGTATATATATATATTTTATTACATTTTAAATAGATCTAAGTAAACAACTCCCGCTTTAAAGTGAAATCTAAGTATTTTTTTTTTTTACTATTTTTGTAAGCTGTCTACTTTTATGAATAATAAGGATAAATTACATGGAAAATTTCGCCAAATTTTTCAAGTCTCTTTCCAAACGAACCCTTTATGAGGAGCTTTTATTTCCTGTGAGCAATACACTCTGGCCTTCTATGCTAACCACTCGGTTATTGCGGCCACCAATAATTGCAACTACTTTTATGAATAAACTAATCAGTTGCCTATGCAATTAAATTATTCAATTTGAGCTTTAAAAAATAGGCATTAGCTTCAAATGATATGCCTTGATCACACATCTCACACGATTAAGAGATTAAACGAAATTTAATTAATTTAAAATTTATTAAAAAAGAAAATATTACTAATTTAATTAAGTCGCCGTTCACAATGCATTATAAATCACACATGATTACATAATTTGGTGTGAATTACTTTAATTTAATAAAGGTCATTTAAAACCATTCACAAAATACTCGGTTTGAACGCTGTGAAACAAAATTATTATACTCGGCAGTACTACGAGTATATACGAGTACAGAGAGCATATTAGGTCGGCTAACGGTTGTATGTAACGGCATAAAATAATCGATATAGGTAGTTATCATGGATTGCCCAGACGAATCGATTTAACCATGTCTGTCTGCTTATCTGCCTGTCCGTTTTTGTACAACTCAAGTAAGAATTGAAATATGTTGCTGGAACTTGGTTCACACATACCGTGGGTCACAAGTATGGCCAATATTACAAATGGTCGAGTTTATGGCTAAATCGCTTAAAATGGTGATTTTGAATAACCAAAATTCGATAAAATTTGATACTTATAATTCGCAGGGTCTAGTAAGAACACGAATTGAATATGGTCGCAATCGGGTAACAACTTCGTCCTTATCTCATATAACGAATTTTTTTGCTTTCCACTTCCCAATCGACTCAGCCACACTTTGTAGGTATGCAGCTTTTAATAGAAACTAAAACTAAATTATATATATAATAATTGGCACTTTGTAACCGCTGAAGCGATTTTCGGCCGAGCTCCTCCTCCAATTTGTAATTTTGCATCTTGATGTTTTTCTTCTTCTATTTTTGACCAGCCTGTGGACTTAGAATCGAATATTTAAGGAATAAGAAAACTTGAGCTCCTTGAATGGATATGACAGTTACAGTCAGTTACAAACACATTTCAAAAAATATTAACAAGTCTACCTTCCATATAACTGAACTTAAGTCCTCCCGTGAAAGTAAGATAAACCGAGTATCTAGTCTTCCTTACTTGTTTTTTTCTTTTTGTTTTTTTTTTTTTGCAATAAGCATACATCCCATATATTAGCATTATCGCTGCCAGCTAACCAAGTTATATCGTTTTCTTTGATTCAGTGGGTCAATGGCTTGTTGTTTATTTAATTTTTATTTTTTTAATTATGATTTCTTTACAAACTTTGAACTTTGAAATTTAATTAAATATTTCAATGTTTAAATAAAAAGAATCCTTCCGCGCTTACATATTTTAATATAGCAGCAATTTCACAACTTTTCTTCAAATGAAAATATTTATGTCTAATGTTTTTCAAATACAACCAAATCATGTGAAACCTGTATACACTTGCCTCCAATGCTTTCCATATCCATTCCTGGAGCATGCCGTTGTCAAATTCCTCATTCATGGATATGAATTTTATTATGAGTCTGAAAAATTTTCTAATTGATCAAAAAACGTTGAGCTTGAGCTTTCGATAAATTGTTGACCTATAAACCAATGGAGAATTACACACTGATTTGCGAAGAGAATGAAATGACTGACAAACTATAATTTCAAGCACTTGGCTCGTTTTTCGATTGATAAGCAAGAATGTATAAAATCGAAATTACATCAGAAATATATTTTAGCACCTCACCTCTTCTGTCTTGTCTTAAAATTATTGTTTTTTCTTTCTAATCCAGCTTGTTTCTTCGCTGAAATGCATACAAATAAAAAAATCTCAGTTAACTATGTATGTGTGACATATAGTTTGAAGCTTTAATGCTAACATTACTCAGTAAATTAAATTTTTATCATTAAAAATATTTTTTATCTTATTTTTATTATAATAAATTTAATTGTGTTTTTAAAATTTTTTATTTACAGTGCCTTTTAAAACTAAGTCTATAATTTTATTATCGAAAAACGCAAAAAACGTCATCATCAACAACAAGAAGCAGAACATCGTTAGACGTTATATTGAACATCAACACAAAATCTGCCGAATAAAGGAAGATAAAAGGAAAAGCGACAACGCCAACGCCAACGATAAGTGGAAAAATGTCAACACTATCATTACGTATACAGTTAGAGGGTGGACGTGTCACAAAGACAATACAATTCCATCCGAATACGACAGTATTTGATGCCTGCAAAATTATCCGGGATAAATTTGCTGAGGCTGTGCAGGGACAACGTAAGTAAAACGTGTACAATCACATACACTCAAGTGCATACATCCATATGTATTTACATATAGGTATGTATGTGCATACTAGCCTATAAATAGTACAATAGATATACCATACATATGTACACATACTTTGGTGTGTACTTGGTATGGCAAATATGTACATATGCGTGTTTGCTTGCCACCCACGCACTTTTCCATCACGCCACATTTAATTCCATGTCTCTCACAATTTTCCGTTTGATTTTATTTTCAATTATTTCATTTTTTTCCTACTTTCTCATTACCACAGCCAGCGAATATGGTCTATTTATATCCGATGAACAACACCAACAGGGCGTTTGGCTGGAAGCCGGCCGTACGCTCGGCTATTATATCCTCCACAATCAGGACACGTTAGAATATCGACGCAAACTGCGTACGTTACGTGTCCGTATGTTGGATGGTGCTGTAAAGACAATACTCGTTGATGATTCTCAACCCGTGTCACAGTTAATGGTAGTTATTTGCACTAAAATCGGTATAACCAATCATGAGGAATATGGTTTGGTGCGTGAAGATACCGAGGGGCAGAATGAGAGTCTGCCGGATAATAAGTTTGGTACATTGACTTTGCGTCGGAAATTCACCGAAAAAGATCGTGATGCGAAAATGGAAAGTTTACGCAGGAAGTTGAAGACCGATGATGAGAGTGAGTAAAAAAATTAAATTAATTAATGGAAAATAATAAAATATGTTACTGTAGAATAACACCAAATGAAATAAAATAAAATAAAAAATAAACCAAAATAAAATTACAATTAAATAGAATAAAATAAAATTAAAATAAAATAAAATAAAATAAAATAAAATAAAATTAAATTAAATTAAATTAAATTAAATTAAATTGAATTAAAATAAAATATTACAAAACAAATTAAAATATATTATAAAAAGAAATGAAATAAAATAGAATAATATAAAGCAAAAAAAGTAAAATAAAATAGAATAATATAAAACAAAAAATAAAATAAAATAATATAGAATAATATAAAACAAAAAACTAAAATAAAAAAATAAGATAAAATGAAATAAAATAAAATGAAATGAAATAAAATAAAATAAAATAAAAAATAAAGTAAAATAAAACAAAATAAATTTAAGTAAAATAAATTAAAGTAAAAGAAATAAATTAATTAAAGTAAAAGAAATAAATTAATTAAAGAAAATAAAATAAAATAAAATAAGATAAGGTGTGAGGTTAGATAAAGTAAAGTAAAATAAAGTTAAATAAAATAAAAAAAAAGTTAAGTAAAATAAAATAAAATAAAAAATAAAGTAAAATAAAATAAAATAAAAAAATAAAGTAAAATAAAATAAAAAAATAAAGTAATATAAAATAAAATAATAAAGTAAAATAAAATAAAATGAAATAAATAATAGAATATATTGAAATGAAATAAAATTTAAGATTTAAGTTAAATAAATTAAAGTAAAATAAACTGAAAAAAATAATGTAAAATAAAATAAGATAAGGTGAGATAAATTAAAGTGCGATATAATAAAATAAAGTGAAATGAAGTAAAATAAAATAGTATAAAACAAAATAATTAAAATAAGATACAATAAAAAAATTGATAAAATGTAATGATATAAAATAAAATTAAATAAAAAATATAACTAAACGAAATAAAAATAAAATAAAAAACAACACAGAATAAAATAAAACAGTAAAATTAATTAAAGTAAAATGAAATAAAACAAAATAAAGTTAAACTAAATTTATCTAAGGTAATATAAAATAAAATAAAAATAAAGTTATACAAAATAAACCAAAAATATAATTGAAATAATGCAAAAAGAAATAAGTAAATAAATAATACAAAAAATATACAAAATTATACGAAAAACTAAAAAATGAAATAATTTTAAAAATAAATAAAATTTAAAATAAAAATAATTGCATCTCAAATTATATTATATAATATATGACATCCAAAATTATGTTCTCATATTACTTTCCTTCATTACCTTTAGTCAATTGGGTGGATGTTGGCAAGACTCTACGCGAGCAGGGCATCGATGAGTCGGAAACAGTTTTGTTGCGTCGTCGCTTCTTCTTCTCGGATCAAAATATTGACTCACGTGATCCGGTACAATTGAATTTGTTGTACGTGCAAGCGCGTGATGCCATACTCGATGGCACACATCCTGTAACGCAGGAGAAAGGTGCGTTGTTGTATTTCTTTATATTGGTATAACCAAAAAAAAAAAAATATTTATTCCTACATCACTCGATACCCCACAGCTTGTGAATTCGCTGGCATACAAGTGCACATACAATTCGGCCCACACAATGAATCGAAGCACAAGCCAGGATTTTTAGAGTAAGCCTATTTGCCTGCAAAAAGCTTTAGTATGTAAATATCTAAATAAAAAAATGCTTTCTTTACATACCACAGTTTAAAGGATTTCCTACCACAATCCTATGTACGTGTCAAAGGCATCGAAAAGAAAATATTTGCCGAACACAAGAAACACGTTGCGCTTACCGAAATCGATGCTAAAGTGTTGTATACGAAAACGGCACGTGAATTGCCTACTTATGGCGTTACATTCTTCTTGGTTAAGGAAAAAATGAATGGACGCAATAAGTTAGTGCCACGTCTTTTGGGCGTAACAAAAGATTCTGTGCTGCGTTTGGATGAACGTACTAAGGAAATTTTAGTTTCTTGGCCCCTGACAACTGTGCGTCGTTGGGGTGCTTCACCGAATACATTCACTTTGGATTTCGGTGATTATGCCAATCAATATTACTCAGTGCAAACAACAGAAGCTGAGCAAATTGTGCAATTAATAGCTGGTTATATTGATATTATTTTGAAGAAGAAACAAACCAAAGATCACTTTGGCATCGAAGGTGATGAGGGCTCCACCATGGTGGAGGAGTCTGTAGCGCCTTCAAAGTGAGTATAAATAGTAAGAGCATGTGTTAAAAGTTTATATCAAATATCACTTTGTTTGCAGGGCAACATTTTTACAACATGAAACAAATAAAATTGGTAAAATCAATACCGAATCGTTGGCACACCCTGAAATTTTACGTGCCTCAGATGGTGAGTTATATTTATGTGTTTTATTTTTCAACCACAATATTGTGCTTTATGCTTCTTAAAAACCAAATGCCTCTTTAATTTATTGTGATTTGATTGTTTTTAAATTTTTGTGTGTATTTTTAAATATTTTTGTATATATATTTTTTGTCGCACATGTAATAAAATATAAAACTACTCAATGCACCGATAACTGACATCGAAAAATTCAAAAAAACAAAAGGTGAAAGAAGATACACGCAAGGCGAAGTGCAAACGGTGCAATATGGCGCCTTCGTTGGGCAAGTTAACCACGCCCATCAACCGCCTACGGTGAGTAAATAGTAATTTCGTATAGAAATATGTATGTTTAGATCTTTTTTTTATTTTTTCGTTGCTAGTTTAGTCTTTTTTGCCATCGGCTTACTGTTTAGAGATAAATTCATACGTAGAATCCAACTTTGAGTTTTAAAATTCTAATAAAATATAACTTCATTCCATTTAATTCATGCTGCATTTTTGTGTAAAGGTCGAACAAAGAAATTTTATGAAGTAGGTGAAAAAAAAATAAATAAATAATAAAAAAATAAAAATATATTAATTACCCTACAAATTATTCATTTTAATTATCTAATTTTCATATAAATAATTTTTTATAGACAAAGGAGGTGCGCATAAGTTCTGTAAATCTTACCGAGCCGCAACGCGCTCTGCTTGGCTACATCTCAGCGGGTCAGGATGTGCTATTGCGCGCTGATGAGGAGCTTAGAACAAAAGTGTGTATAAACATTCAAAAGAAAACATCATTTCATTTCCTTCTATACCAACTTTTACCGTTTTAGGCCCCCATTCAGGAGTTGGGTAACGATTTGCGTTCCATTGAGTGGCGTGAGAACACTTTGGATACCTCTAAGCAGGCTGTTACCAGTCATGTGGCTACTATGAATGCGGCTACAGCGCAAATTATTACCGCATCACAGCTGGATGAAGTTGATACGGAGGCTATCTCTGCATCGGTTTCACAAATCACTCAAACAATACCGGAAGTTACCAAGGAAGTGCGTCTGATCGCTGCGCTCATGGAGGACAGCAACAATGGTGATCGTTTGCTGGATGCTGCACGCAATTTATGCAATGCTTTCAGCGATTTGTTGAAAGCCGCCGAACCAGAGAGCAAAGAACCATCGCAGAACCTTATCAATGCCGCCAGTCGTGTGGGTGAGGCAACAACGCATGTGCTCAGCACCATTGCAGAGGAGGAAGTGCCCGAGAATCGTGATTTGCATGACATGCTTCTGACTCTTGCAAAGGCTGTGGCTAATACCACTGCTGCGTTGATGTTGCGCGCTAAATCTATCGCGGCCAGTTGTGAGGATGAAGAGTCTCGCAATCGTGTTATCGGCGCTGCCAGTCAATGTGCTTTGGCCACAAGTCAGTTGGTCGCCTGCGCTAAAGTCGTTGCGCCTACACTGCATAATGCCGCCTGTCGTGAGCAATTGGAGGCAGCGGCGCGTAATGTAGCGCGCGCTGTAAATAATCTGTGTGAGGTTTGCAATGATGCCACAAACGATCCAAAATTGAAAAATGATCTGCTTGCTGCTGCACGTGATGTATCAAAGAGCTTGAGCGATATGTTGGATCATGTCAAGTTGAGCTCACGCGAATATGCAAGTCGCACGAGTCAGGAGATGAGTCCGGTGGAGAATGTTATTATCGGCACGGACATATTGGTGTCTTCCAATGACCCACAGGAAATGGTGCGTCACGCCAAGACCTTGGGTCAGGCCACAGCACAATTGATACAGAGCATTAAGGGTGAAGCGGATCAGCAAAAGGATGAGGATATGCAGCGTCGTTTGCTTTCGGCTGCCAAACAATTGGCCGATGCTACAGCGAAACTGGTTGAGGCGGCACGCCTCTGTTCGGGCAATCCACAGAATACTGAAAATCAGAACGCTTTGCGACGTGCCGCAGAAGAATTGCGCGAAATCACTACCACAACTGCCAATACGCCGGCCATGAAGCGTAATTTAATACATCGCTTGGAGTACTGCTCCAAACAAGCTGCTTCGGCTGCTACGCAATGCATATCCGCAGCCCAGAATGCTGTCCAACACAGCGATGACCATCAAATTAAAGAACAATTGTTGCAAGATTGCAAACGCGCTGCCGACACTATACCACGTCTCGTTACTTCGGTAAAGACTACACGCTCCAGTCCAGATGATCCTAATGCACAACTGAATCTCATCGAAGCGGCAGAACAATTCATTGAACCAGCAATACAGGTGTCGCGTTCCGCACGTGCTTTGCAGCCTACAGTGACCGATATACCATCAGCCACCCAGCTATCGAAGAGCGCTTTGTATCTCGGACAAACTGTGTCCGAATTGAATTCTGCAGCCCAACGTGCACGCGAAGCTTGCGGCGGGCAAGAGTTGGAGTCAGCCTTGGAGGCGGTGCGCAATCTGCACAACGTCTTGGATGATACACGTAAGGCTGCGCAATCGGGCAACATTCGTCCACTACCAGGCGAGACTATCGAAAATACTGCACAACAATTGCGTACATCAGCCAAAAATGTGGGTCTTGCGCTTAGGCAACTACTATCTTCTGTCATACAAGAGCAACGTCGCTATGCCGGTGTAGCTGGTCGCGATACTGCTTTAGCGCTGGGTGATTTCACGAAGAGTGTGCATGGGGTTGCAGCTACAACGAAGAACCCTGCTGTTATTGATTGTGCCGACGATGTGGTATTACATTCGGCACGCCTAATCGAAGAAGCCCAGCGTACACTGCAAAATGTTGGCAATACTGACGCGCTAACGCAAGCTGGTCGCGATGTTACTGCGGCGCTTTCGAAAACCGTCGACTGCATACCCGGTCAACGTGAGGTGGACAATGCCTTGCGTAATGTCAGCGAATTGAGTGAGATACTCTCTATGAGCGAATTTCCACCATCGGAACGTAATTACAACACTTTGCAGTCGGAGTTGAAGCAAGTTGCGGAGGGTCTCAGCGCAGCAAGTGGACAAATTGTGCAGGCATACGACAGTCCGGCACAGTTAGCCGATACTAGCCAAAACTTCGCAACCAACTATCGTGATTTGCTGGCTGTCTCCATGGAAATGGTCGGTCAAACGCCCGATGAGGTTGTACGCTCCGAAATGATTGATCGTCTACGTAATGTCTCCACTCAATCATGTTCCCTACTCTCCACCGCCAAGTCAATTGCCGCTGATCCGGGTCAACCGAACGCCAAAAATCTCTTGCATGCTGCAGCACGTAGTGTAATCGAAAGCATAAATAAACTCGTCGATGCCAGCATACAGTCCGCGCCGGGACAAAAGGAGTGCGATAATGCCATCCGTAACATCGAAGGACTTCGTGTCATGCTCGACTATCCTCATGAACCGATCAACGACCAAGGATACTTCGAATGCGTTGAGAATGCAACGGGTAAGTCACGCAACCTGGGTTACGCTATTTCCGAGATGATCAACAATGCCAAACAATCGAATCACGTTGGTTTTGGTCAATCGGTGAATACTGTTGGTGAGTCGATACACAGTTTGATCGAGTCATCTGCACAGGCTGCGTACTTAATTGGTGTTTCGCACCCAAGTAGTGTGGCTGGACGTCCGGGTATCATTGATCAGGCACAACTTAGCTGGGCTTATCAAGGTATCCGCCAACATTGCGAAATTGTTAGCAGTGCCAAGGCAACAAAACAGCAAAAGATATCAGCGCTAACGGTAATCGCCAAACATACCAGTTATTTATGCTCCATATGCCGACAGGCCAGCATGAATACCAATAATCCAGTGGCCAAAAACGAATTTATTGTATTGGCCAAACAGGTTGCTACAGCCACTTCGAACCTGGTACAGGAAATTAAGAATATTGAGGATGAACCTTCGTCACCGATACGTGCACGTCTCGTAGAGCCTCTCCTGGAGTCTGTAAAAGCAGTGCGCCAATATGCTTCCAGTCCGGAATTTGTTTCGGTGCCAGCGAAGATCTCTGCAGAGGGCCGCAAGGCTCAAGAGCCAGTTATCAATGCAGGGCGCGGTGTTATAGATGGCGTAATCGAAATGGTAAAGGCCGCCAAATCGCTGGCACTCTCCCCTGATGATCCACCAGTATGGCAGCAACTGTCTAATGCTTCAGCACCCGTTTCGGAGTCTGTGAAACGCTTGGTCGACAATATAAGAGAAAAGGCGCCTGGTCAGGCACAATGCGAACAAGTGTTGCATACACTGAACACGTGCACTCGTGAATTGGATAGTTGTGCTATGGCCGTAAACGCGCAGGGTCTCAGCCAACGCCGCGATAACAATCTACATGGTTTCAGTGGTCAGACTTTGAATTCTGCAGCCGAACTCATTGACAAGCTCGAACCCATACGCATGGCGGGTAAGAATAATGCCGAACAATTGGGACACGCTGTGGGTGAAATCTCACGTTATATTGTGCCAATGGTGAATGGTGCCATAGGCGCCTGCACACACATCGTGCACACCAATCAGCAGATGAGCCTCATCAATCAAACAAAGTCGGTGGTGGAGAGCGGTGTGACACTAGTGCAGGCCGCCAAAGACTCCGCCGGTAATCCACGTTCGACGCATGCACATGCCCACTTGGACGAATCCATCGATTACACGCGTCAAGCTATACAAGAACTCACCGAAACAGTTGAGAAGATCAACGCTGATATGGGTGTCGTGACCGGACTGATGGAACAAATGAATCGTGCCATTACACGTTTGACTGACAAACGCCAATCGCTGCTTAATGCCTCCTACTCCGACTCATTTGTTGACTATCAAACACGCATGGTACAGTCGGCAAAGGAAATTGCACGTCTCGCTAATGAGATGAACGCTAAAGCAACAATCGAACCTCAGCTGTTACCACAACTTGCCCTCGAAATGACTCAACAATACACCCAACTGACACAGGATTCAGTTGGCGCCTCCACCACAACCTCTACGCCGGACGTAGCAATGCGTATACGTTCGAGTGTTGTAGATTTAGGTCGCTCTGTGACCTCAATGATACAATCGGGCGCTACCGGTGCACGTCCCAACGATGCTTCCAGTCAGACTGAGATCGCCCGTAACGCACGTGACGTATCCGAGAAGGTTGCACAAGTTTTGGCCGCCTTACAAGCCGGTTCGCGCGGCACACAAGCATGCATCAACGCTGCACATACGGTCTCCGGCATAATTGGCGATCTTGATACGACCATTATGTTTGCCACTGCGGGCACATTGCATTCGGATGGCGATGGCACCTTCGCCGATCATCGTGAGCATATACTACAAACCGCCAAAGCTTTGGTGGAAGACACAAAAGTGTTGGTCACAGGAGCTGCGGGCACACAAGAAGAGCTGGCGAATGCAGCACAAAATGCTGTCTCTACCATATGTGAGTTCAGCGCATTGATTACTAGTTTTTTTTTATATTTTTTGTTTTTATTTACTATATTCTTCACTCAACAGTACAACTCTCCGAAGCTGTTAAACGTGGCGCTTGCAGTCTCGGTTCCACACAACCGGATTCGCAAGTTATGGTTATTAATGCCGTTAAGGATGTTGCTTCCGCTTTGGGTGACTTGATTAATGCCACTAAGTTGGCTTCTGGCAAGCCAATACATGATCCATCTATGCAAGATTTGAAAGAAAGCGCTAGGGTAAGTGAAGTTTCATATTCTCTTCAATTTTTATTCTTTACCTTATTTTTTATACATGATATTTTGTACACTACGATAAGCAATTATCGTTTTAATACAATAATTTGTCAAACAATTTGATCTCAATGCTTTTGTTGTTGTGGTGCTTTTAATTTTAATATTTTTCTCATTAATAAAATTTTATAAAATTTTCAAAAATTCAACTTTCTAACATTAATACTTTTTCGTATAATATAATATATTATTGTTGTAAAAAACACTGATATCTGATATTTTCTTATATATGTTTTATAGCGAAAATTCGCGTTTAACTTTCACTACAATGAAATTGCATTTGCTACGATTTTTTTAACAATAAAAAAAACATTTTAGTACAATACATATATAAATACATAAGTAGTTATTGTGTTTTTTGGTATTTCGGGTCTGTTTCATCTTAACTGCATGTGCCATTGCAAAAACTATCACTAGAGCTAAAAACTGGATAAAAACTTGAACATTTTTTTCTATAAAATCTATTGAACCAGGAAGATAGGCGGATATGCAGTGTTACATACATAGCCTTTAAGGCTTTATACTTCTTCAGCGGAAGGTTACCTAATTTTAAATGTGTAAAATGCAGTAAGCGCAGAGTATTAGCTCATGTAACGGACTATGTGTACTTTCCACTTCTCGCTTACAAAAAGATCGAATATATATAATTGGCGCTTTGCAACTGAAGTAGCGATTTTCGGCAGAGCTCCTCCTTCAATTTAGAAAGAAAATCTCATAATGCATTATTTTATACTGTTCCGCCTAAATGTAGCCACTAACGAGTTACAGATGAGTATATATATACTCGTATATATATTTTTTCCAGTAAGAGGTGTTAGTGCAACATTAAATATCAAAGAAAAATTACATGTTTATATAATGGAAAGAGGACGATATGCCATTAATAATGGAAAACAATATCGGCCAATTGTCCGCCAAGACCACGCTTACAGGACCGTATCCTTTTTATGAAATTTTCCATCACCAAATCGCAAAGTGGCTGCTGTATGACCCCAATAGCTTCACGAATTCCATATTTGTAGTATTGAATTGACTTTGTCCTGTTAGCGAAGACCTTATCTGTCACGGCGCTCCAAAGGAAGAAGTCGCACGGTGTTAAGTCACAATATCTTGGCGGCCAATTGTGATCACCTCTACGAGAGATAACATGGTCCGGAAACTTTTTTTCTTAAAAAATCGACGGTGTGCGATTGCTTGTTGAAAGTAAACGTTTTTCAGATCAATACCATCCAATTTCGGCCATAAAAATCATTAATAATCTCTCGATAGTGCAATCCATTCATTTTCGAAAAATTAAGGTCCAATGAACCCGCCGGATCATAAACCGCAACAAACAGTTATACGTTGAGGATGGAGAGGTTTATTTAACAATAAACCTTGGTTATTCTGAGCCCCAGGTACGACAGTCTCGCTTATTGACATTGACATTGCCGTCGAGGTGGAGATTCGCCTCATCAGTTAAGATTATTTTTCAATGAAATTTTTATAATGAATTTTAATAATTTCATTCCGTTGTTGAAGCGTGTATCGCTCCGTTTTTACTAGTCAAATGTCTAAAAATTACAGCTTCAAAAGTGACATCTACACCTCTTAATGGAAACCCCCCTTTATAATCATTTAAAGATAGTAGTGAATCCATTTTTTATCATTTTTGCATAACTGCTTTCATCAGAACATCGAGGCATTTCGTTTTTATGCTAAAATAATACAAAAATTTTAAATAATGGATTTTTTATTAACATTTTTTAGCTAAATTGCTGTTTATTTTTTAAATTTAAATTGCTAACGGTCAACATGGTTTTATTAAAACTAAATTGCCTTACAGTTAATTGCTGAATGTAGACTTTCGAAGGCAAACGTTCACATTTAATTTACCACCAATTAACATACTTTTCAATGGTCAATATATTATTTTTTTTCATAATTTTTTTTTATATTAAGAAAAATGTTTTCTTCAAAATCTCATATTTTCTTAAATTCTTTTATTTTTGTTTTTAAATTTTTAATAGGATTTTTTTTTAATCAATCTTGCAATTTCAGTACCACATCAACAAGCATTATTTTCACAAAAACAAATCATATATTATTTGTACAACACTTAAATGCACGAAACCGCATAAATCATTTTTGTCATATTCACTATATATTAACTGACACTATAAAATCATGTTTATATAAATTTATCTAATGGCTTTGGCACTTCATTTAATTTTGAAGAAATAAAAAATAAATAAATGAGAAGTAATATATTAACTTTTAAGAGATATTGTGTAAAAGGTGAGGTTGTAATTTATAAAATACTTAGTTTTTTTTAATGATTTTTTATTTATTATTATTATTTTTATGTCCTATAAAGCTTATGATAAATCTCTTTCCCACGGTTTTGTAAATATTTGCCTTTTGGTGTCTTGTTTATTATTTAGTTGTTGTAAGTATTAAAAAAAATTGTGTTTAGTTCCCATTAAGTGCCATAAAGTGTCACCTTTGCACCGAAAAAAAAACAAAAAATTGCTCAACGTTGGCTTTTAAATATATATATGTATATTAAAACATATGTATATACATATAAATAATATATCACTGTACACTGTGTAAAAAAACAGCGCTGCTGTGAGCCTTGCTAAATAAAAATTTGTTCTAACCCAAATGCATTGGTAGCTTTTGTAGCCTCGCGGCATAACCTTGATTTTGTACTGCGGCATATGCTTGCACGTGTGGCACTCGCTTAAAATTGCACGCTTTTTGGCTCTCTGACTATATACATATGTACATACATACATACATGTAGCTCTATACTGGCTCTATTTACAAACTCACTGTCCTTCACTGTCTATCACTGTCTTTGGCTGCTGCAACTTCTGTCGCTGTGTTTTCTAATTACCTACGCACTTAACGCTCTACGTCAAATGTGAATTCAATAAAAATAATAATAATTAATTAAAAATTTAATACGAAACATACATACATACATATAAACAAGTGTTATACGCATACTGTCATTGTCCTTTCTCTTTTTCTCTTTTTCCATTACATTTATCAAAATCACTTGTTACGTACGTGTACGTGTGCCCATTTGTACCGTCAAAAAAAAATTCGAAAAATAATAAAAAAATCCGCAAAAAATTGTAATTAAAACTTCTTGGGTTACATACATACTACATATACACAGACGCTTAAAGAATTGTGCACCTCTGCTGCCGCAGCTGCTGGCACTACTAACATATATGGCCAGCGTCAACTACAACGCGAGTCAATCATAAGTTATGGTATACTTAGCTCTTAGGCCACCAGCAAGCATGCCCAAGCGAAAGCCAAGCAACGCGAAAAACATTTTTATAAAAAGCAAAGATTTACAAAAAAAAAAAAAATAAATATAAATATAAAAATAAATAAAAATAAAAAAAATTAATATAAAAAAATAAAAAAAAATAAATAAAAAAATAAAAAAAAATAAATAAAAAAATAAAAAAAAAATAAATAAAAAAATAAAAAAAAATAAATAAAAAAATAAATAAATAAAAAAATAAATAAAAAAAAATAAATAAAAAACTAAATAAATAAAAAAATAAATAAATAAAAAACTAAATAAAAAAAAAAATAAATAAAAAAAATAAATAAAAAAAATAAAAAAAATATTAAAAAAAAATTAAAATAAATAAATAAAAAAATTAAAAAAATAAAATTAAAATAAAAATAAATATAAAAAAGCAATTAATAAAAATCCAATGTATACATACATATGTAAGTCACCGATTTTAAATTATCAGCGCCAAATGAGCAAGAAAAAAATATATATATACAAACAACCAGCTGCCGCTGATACATCCTGCGCCTGCCTCTCATTGTTTTTTGACATTTTGGAGAAAACCTTTTTTTCACATTGAGCATCGTATCAACAACGCACCGCAAAATCAAAATTTAATGCCTAATAAGAATAATGAATCAAAGAAGCTGGTTAAACTAATTATTAGTTATTTAATTTACTTAAACAAAAAACAACTTACTAATATAATATGTTAATTTTATATAATAATGAGTTTTTTTATAATATTTTGGCTTGTAAGAATTTGCGGATGCTGTTGCACTCGACTTGCTTTACATTCTGGTAACCCATAGTTTTAATTTAATTTTTTTTATAACTTTTTTAAGGTCAAAGCCTATTTTTTATATTTACAGCTTTTATTGCACACAAAATGAAAATTATAGTTGGCACTGTATATTTTGTAGTTGGTATTGTTATATACATACAAACATACATAATAGCTATGCATAGAAAACTGGGAAGTAAAATTATATTTATAAATGAAATCACACAAACCAACAACCTGCCTACTATTTATGCACTCTATAAAAAACTTTTAATGGTAAACGTTAGTAATTGAAATAAAGAAATAAAAAAAAATAATAATATTTAGAAAACACCAAAAAAGCGCTTAAACGTGTAAAAAATGTTGATTTTATTGTGGAAAAAATGCTTAAAAACACTGTTAGTCAAGCTGTTGTTATTCAAAAGTAGTTGTCAATATCAAAAACGCTTCAAACAATTGTTTATCGATTCGTTGCATTTTTTTATTAATTCATATTTTTTGAAAAACACAACTTACTGCATCGCTAGAGAGGGTTTAAAGCACGGAAATACATGTATGGCTGACAATTTTTCCAAATATTTGAAGAAAATTAAGCAAAAAAAAAGAAGAGGAAAATTAAGGGAGAAATGGACATCATACTTTTATATATTCAAAAGAAATTCCAAAAGCAGGTCTGAATTTTCCAAAAATGTTTAAAGCTGTTATTAAATGATTCTGCAATGAATTTCACGTAGATCTTTAATAAAATTGATCTGAGCACAATTTTTATGTAAAAAAAGTAATATTTTTTATGAAATCTATCTTTTTGGTCATAAAAAATACTTAAAATAATCTTTAAAAATCATATTTTGTTAGCTATGTGACTCGGAAAATGATTAAAATTAATATTTTTTTCGAATGGATGAAATGTGTTCAAGAGATTAGGGATAAGCAAAATTTGCAATAGTATGTGTTTTTGCCATCGTCAATATTTAAGTTTAGAAAAAAATTTAGGCCTCTATTATGCGTTGCTCTTACGACCAGATCGAATGAATTTTCCTTTGGTATTATAAGTTTCATTCGATGGATTTCGGTAAACTGAAATAACTAAAAGAATGAAAATTTTACCGATATGTATAGAACTGTGGTTCGACAATTCTTCAGATGAGGAATAAAGATTGTTGAATCTAACTAGGTATAGAAAACGTTTGAGAGATGCTGCAAATCCTGTGTTATTTCTTTCTATAAAGTTTTCTTTATTTGCTTCAATGTTGAAGTCATTAATTCAAAAAAACTTTTCTCGTGCATTCGACTGAGTGCTCTTCTAATAACATAAGCCTATCTGTGTTGTTGCCTTTTTTGCGATTATTTTTACGCCATCTTTTCTCACAAGCTACAACAGAATCGGCAGGGATATTTGGTTTTTAAATTTAATTATCGCTGTTTTCTTTTGTAGAACCCCAATCAAGACTTGGAATTGATTCTCGCTAGTTAAACTTAGACCGTGCTTTTCTTCTGATGGATTTATACTTGTGTTCAACTCCAACGATTCAATGATAACCTCATCTGTATTGGTGTAAATGCCAAATAGGCAAGGCCTACCAAAAGTTTCGAGATATTCTGATTTTGTTTTCAGAAGTTTTCTTATTGTTTTGGACTTCAGTCAGACTTTTAGTCTACCTTAATCAATTTTTTTATTCAATATCATTTTTTCCGTACAAGAATCTTTGATACTCACAACTTTCGACCTGCATAAAATTATTACAAATAATTAAAAATTTATGTTAAGTAGCAAAAAAGTAGAAAATAAACACAAAAAACTTAACATTTTATTAATTCTTCGAAAACGCAATGCAACGTCGAGAGCAAAATCTTGTTCGTTGGTAAAGTAGAAACACACAACGAAAATTTCGACAGTGATCGCAACTCATCATAGCGCTGTTTGGTGAGAAATGCCAGTAAGAATTAGCCAGTGTGGCAATGCCAAAACTGCGCCCTCCCGGTGCAAATTTTACTGTTTTTTTCTTTTTCGAACAGAACTAATATGAACTAGAAATTCGATCTACGATGTTCGATATCCAGCGAAGGTCAAATATTTCTCATAATAGGGGTCATAATTTGCTTAATGCCAACATATTCGTCTATATATGCATTATATAATCAATCTGATAAAAATTTTAGTTCCATAATAAATAATATAGATGTAGAAAATGTAAACGTCCACAGATTTCCGTGAAAATATCAAACAGTTAATTGTTAGAATTAAATTGAAAAATATTAATTAAAAATCCCTCGACCAGGTATAATACATACAGCTGTGGACATACGTGTATCAATGGCACATTTTATTAAGCCGACTTTCTCATGCTTTTGCGTCGTCAAAAATATCACTCCCCATTTCATTTTTTAAAGTTTGCTCTTCGCATTAAGCAATAACTTAAGCTCCAGTAAGAATTCATTAACAATTCGACAAAAATAATGGAAATGTGGAAAAGGCGGTGAACAGAGCTGGACACATAAATGACATAACTTGGAAAGAAATGCAGAATTTAAGTTTTTTTTCTCTACACACATTTAAATCTATTAGTATTTTGTGCTGTAGCCTTTATTTTCACGAAAAGTTTTGAACATTTGTCTTTAGGTAAGGCATATCGTCCAATTTTTTTTACAACTTTTCTTTTCAAAAACATTGAACTTTTCCACACTCAACTAAATAATTTCTAATTTGGACGATTGCTTGGGGTCGCTGTCCGCCATTAATTTCCATTTAATTGGCATGCTATCGAAGGCATATGGTTTTTCAAAATGTCCATTTTGTCGAAAACTCCTACAAGCGGAGCTATGCCATGCTAAGAAAATGCACCCATGTTTGTTCGTCTTCTGAGTAAACCTGGAACTAAAGTCTATGCGTTTGGAATGAGATGAGCAAGACTCTATCATCTAGCCCTACTCTTTCTCTTTTTTTTTCGTCACTCCACTATAAGTTTATCAAAAAATTTAGTCATTTTCCTTGATAGGCTCTAGCGAAAGACAATCGCTTCACAATGGTCTGTTTGGATAGAAATGAGTCCCAACAATTTTTACTTCATTAGATTACCATCGAGGAGGCCTGCTTGATGTTTTTGTGTCCAGTGTTTGGCTTCTATTAGATTGCTATCGGTCGCGATGACTAGAATGGATAATTTTTTATTGTTCTTATAATAGCGTATCTATCTTTCGAGGCTGTTGCTTTCGAATTTTGCCTTTGGCCAATATTTTAGGGTTCTCCACACATGAATTAATTGCTTTACAGACATTCTTCCAAGAAATGTTCAAAACTTTTCAAATTTCCGCCACTTTCTGCCCTCTTCATTTCTAATATGGTTTGTCTTTCTTCACCGGTTGTTGCTTTCCTGATCCAACTTTTATTCATTTTTGTTACCCAAACCACTTTTCATAAAACAATCTATCGAAATAATCAAATATCATGTACTTTTATTGAAAGTTACTAGGATAATACATATGCAAAGGAATTCGTGCCGTTTATGGGTCCACTTAAAATTAGCATAGGCTTCACAAAACTGTTAACGATAAACAATAAACAAAATAAAGCAAAATATTTGTGCTTCACAGATTTAAGAGATACTGCGGTAGCAAGTTTTCTGCTAAAAATTTTTGTGATTCTGAACAGTAGATTCAGTAGAAAATTTTTAACATTTGGCAAAAAACAAATTTTGTGCCATTTATGTGTCCATAGCTGCATGGAGTTAACAAGAGCTACAGTGGTCACTAGTTCATTGTTTTTTTTTTGTGAGAGAAAGGATAGAAAAAAATTTTACGCCCAATTGGCCTATGAGAGTGCTTTGAATTTGTTGTCCAATTGAATAATAACTTGGGGAAAAGTTTACTGGAACATAAGTATATTAATATGTACATACATATGTTATTTTAGCAAAGGAATAAAAAAAATCGATTTTTTGAAAATTATGAGCACTCCTAACTCATAAAAATACATATAATGTAATTCCAATAAGAATTTTGCATCAGCAATTTTAGTCCCTTCCAGAACAGTTATTAAAGTAAATTTATTAAAACTTTGTCTATTGTTGTCCAGTGGTTATTCTTTTCAAACAGCTAAAAGAATATGACACTCAAAGATTTATGTTCGAATGTGTTAAGCCTGCTTTAATTAAAGTGCGCGAGTTCTTTAAAAAAGCCAAGACAAACAAAATTACATTTTTTCGAACCGACATTTTTTCCAGCCTCTACCAGCCAATACCTAACCTAAAAGAAATTAAATTAAATATTAAAATTATCACTGCCTTTTTTCGAGAATAAGCGTATTTTCTATATTTAAATATTAAATGAATCCATATTACTTAACTGGTCGCGTACTATAAACAGCATCTGCAATTTCAATTTCATATCTAAATATACATATACATATATACTAAGTCATGTATTGTGGAAATCATATTATACATACTGACATAAATATTAGTCTAACGCTAATACATATTTTTTTTCTACAAAAATTATCTTGTAACTCAATATTAAAAGAAATAATAAAAAAAATTAAAAAACAATTATAAAAAAAAAAATAATAAAACTTAAAAATTCTTGTCATTCAACTAGTCTAATGTAATCAGAATTTCTGTGAATTTCTCTTTATTCATTTAAATAAATTATTAAAATTATAATTAACATCGGTATTCTTGCAAAAATAAATAACTTTAATAAATGGAGTGCCATGGCCATTATGAAACAATAATAAATTATAGTTTTTATTGAATAATATATATATTAAATTAATTTATATTTATTAATATTTTATTTGTGTTTCCAATTGTTTTAAATGTATTTAATTTTTATTAATAAAAGTTTTTTATATTTATTTAACTTACTTTAGGTAATGGTGCTAAATGTCTCCTCTTTGCTAAAAACCGTTAAAGCTGTTGAAGACGAACATACACGTGGCACACGCGCCATGGAATCCACTGTCGAGGCCATTTCACAGGAAATACGTGTAAGTTGATTATACCTTTCATGATCATATCAAATTTATAGTTTTTCATTTTGGGATTAAATATGTATGAAATCACGTATCTGAACAAATCGGTTGGATGGTGTCTTTAGGATATAGTGTTCCGATTTCGATGATTTTCGGTGATAACGTTTATTCGTATATACATCTCTAAATTTTTTTTACGCTCTAGATTATTTTTTGTATGCAAACTATATGATATATGGTAGTTCTCCGATTTTGTTGATTTTCAGTACCAATGTGTAATTCATTAGATACATATGTGTAGAATACGAAATTTCATGCACTTACATGCAACTTGTCATTCCGATCCGATCGGTAAAAATTTTGAAAGGTCTATCTCTTCTCCTGGTACTAACGTATTTCGAACTATTAACTTTCATGTATTGGGTGTACAAATTCATTCGGTCCTTTTTTTGTGTTCAATTGTTTTTGAAAAAAAAAGTACAAAATACACGTATATCTGGCAAAATATTTTCCCTCGGAAACGCATACTTCTCTTTAATAATTTTCGAATACAATCTCTAAAAATTGAGTCCTCTTAGTCTTCGATCCAACCATTGAGCCATTCTTCGATGTCCTAACCTTAACCGGTGACTCCTCAAATCGTTTTGCATCTGAAGAAAAAGCCAGTAACCGATAGAAGCAAGGTCTGGAGAATGCAGCGGGTGAGTCTTAACCCACCGTTTCCGCGTTTCCAGGTAGTTTTTTCTACCGTTACAGCCATGTGGGGCCGAACGTTGTAATGTTGAAAAATCACCATGTCATGCCTTTCAGTCGTTTATGGCCGTTTTTCAACAGTCGATAAGGCTTCACATCAATGGCCTCGCCTGGTTCAACTTCAAACTTTTTGGGTTGGCCAGGATGCTCTTTGTCTTTGACTCTAAAATCACATCTTATGAAGCGGCGAAACCATTATGGCATGCCTTATCGGTCGGCGCAGATCCACCATAAACTTCCACATGCATGCGATGGGCTTCACCTGTACTTTTTTTCCAATTAAAATAGATTAATAGATTAATTTGTCAAGTTAGAAAACATTTAATTTTTTTATTTAACATATTCGGTGGATTTATGCAACAACACGCTTTTTTGAAATTAAAAAAAAAATTAATTTGCGGCCAATTTGGCTACAAAAAGTTTCAAACCATTCAAATATATAAAACTTCATATCGATTAGCCGAATAAATTATTATAAATTAAATTTTGTATTTTTCTCTTGAATTGGATTAAATAATTTTTGGCTTCTTTCATAATTATTTACTTTTTATAATTAATTTTTTTTTTAATTTTCCTTTATTTGTATTAATAAAGTTGAAATTATCGAATTTTTTGCAACTCTTCTCTCACTCTTAACTTTTACAATTTTTTTTTACTGAATGCTAATTTATTAACTATAAAATCCTTTTATGTATTTTTTAATTTTGTTATTGTTTTTAAATTTTTTTTATTTTTTTTTAATTTTTTTTAATTCTTTTAATTTTAATTTTGATTTTAATTTTTATTTAACACCAATTCCATATTTTCGTGTTTTGCCATATAATAAATATAATATTAATTTTTGTGTTTTTTTCACTTCTTTTTTAATATTACTTTAAATCTAAAATTATAATTTTTTTCTAAATTTTCCTTCAACTCACAGGCTATCCACTCCCCACCACCACCCGGCAGCGCTCAATGCGGCCCTGAGGACTTGATACGCGTCACTAAGAATGTCACATTGGCCACCGCCAAAGCTGTGGCCGCCGGTGCTTCCAATCTACAAACCGATATCGTTGCCGCTGCCAATTTGGGACGTCGTGCCATATCCGAAATGCTACTGATATGCCGTTCGGTAGCTTGGAATTGCGCTGAAACTGAAGATCTGCGACAGCGTACACTTGAAGCTGGTGCTGCGGTGGGTGAATCATATCGTGAACTTTTAAATGGCATATTACATAACTGTTCAGCCGATGATCGTGTACATTTATCACGTCGTGTTGCGAAGAGTGTAACCGATTTGGTTGCCATGGCACGTTTACTGAAGGGTTCCGATTGGATTGATCCGGAAGATCCCACTGTGATTGCTGAAAATGAATTGTTGGGTGCTGCGGCGTCTATTGATGCGGCTGCCAAGAAATTGGCGTCACTACGTCCACGTCGTCAACCAGATGTGAAGGTATGTTATAAGTTATATATGTATGTTCATACAAAATATCAAATACTACTGCTTAACAAAAGTAGTGTGTGTGTGTGGGAAAATAGTTTTTAATAATATAATAAATTGGTGTTGGTGACTAACGGTGTGCATACGGAATAATTTAAGTAAATATAATATATAAAATATGAAACTGTGCTTTATGTGCTTGTCTAACTGTTGTTCCAAGTAAAAATGCGCTTTTCTAATAAAACTGAACATAATTTAATGGTGTGTGGTGGCTTTATACTGTGTCTGCCCCGAAACTGCTACTAAACGCTAATAGTTCCAGTGAGATATGTTTGATATTCTTGGTTGTCGCATTAAACGGTTCACCCAGGAATCAAACATATTATTACTGCGATTATTAATATACTACTAAACACATAAATTATATATTAACACAACAGGCAATGGCTTCTAATACGAGTACACGCAATTGACGCTTACTAAATGCAAATTGCTCTCTAAACAAACAAACAAACATTTATGTAACTGCACATAACTAACATAAAAATTTTACAAAATTTCATATAAAACATTTATTAATATATTTTTCTGCCTGCAGATTGAATTGGATGAGAATATGAAATTCGATGAAATGATACTGGAAGCCGCTAAAGGCATTATGGCTGCCTCTTCAGCGCTGGTGCGCGCAGCCAACGCTGCCCAACGTGAATTGATCGATCAAGGTAAAGTGGCTCGACGGCCACTTACCTCTTCCGACGATGGCCAATGGTCGGAGGGTCTCATATCGGCGGCACGTCTGGTCGCTGCGGCAACGCACAGCCTCGTAGAGGCTGCACAGAATTTGGTGCGTGGCGTAGGCACTGAAGAAATGCTTATATCGACCGCCAAACAGGTGGCGGCTTCAACGGCACAATTGCTAATCGCCTGCAAAGTGAAATCAAATCCAAACTCAGAAGCCGGTCGACGCCTACAAGCGGCTGGTAATCAAGTTATAAAGTCTACTGAGAATTTGGTGCGTGCCGCACAACAGGGTCTTGAGGATGAAGAGGAGAAAACGTTGAAAATCAATACATCTATGGTTGATGGTATGGCACAGGAGATTAATGCACGTTCGGATGTGCTGCGCATGGAGAAACAATTAGAGGAGGCGCGTCAGAAGCTCATCACCATTAGACATGCGCGTGCATTGCAGAAGAAGACACAAGGATTTGCCACGGATGAGAGTGATACCGAGTATGCGCATTCCACCTATGGCACACTGCAGAAAAGTCAAAATAATGTATGTATTGATTGTGCTTAAATTTTTATTTTTTCTTTATAATTTTTATTTTTTATTAATTTATATACATATACATATATATTTGGTTGTTGCATATTTTGATTTCGATTTATGTAGCTTACCATTGAGGAAGAAACGCTCGTTGATGAGTGAGAGTGGACAACACACTGGCGAAAATTTAAGAAAAAAACATAAAAAATGAAAAAGTGCTGCATGAAATATTTTTTAAAAGAAAATAAATATTTAAAATAATAATAAATAAAATTGGGCGAACAATTGGTGTTGAGTTTAAATAAAAGTGTGTTGCCTGCTATAATTTAATTTAATTGAATTTATTTATTTTTTTATAATGCGCTGCTGCGCATAATTAAAATAATTTAACATTCATTTTTTTTAGTATTTAATATTAAATATTTATATATATATGTAATAAACTCTCACACATCTAAAACTAATAACCGTTTCTAACAATAATAACGAAATATCATTTTAACTCCTTCAATCAAACCTAACATTTAGACATTAAATCGTCCATCTGGCTACCCTTCGGATGCGCCCCATTCACCAAGCTATTACAGCCAGCAGCAACAGTCGAAACATCACTACAACTATGCGACGCATCCGCAGCACTTCCATCATCCTGCCGCCGTTTCACCACCACCGCCACCGCTAAGCCATCAATATGCCAGTGGCGGCGATGTGAATGGCAGCATTGAGTTGCCACCACCACCACCACCACTTTCGACCACACTCTACAATATGCAAGCGGCCACCGGGTCGGGCGGTATCATCAACAGCAGCAGCAGCGGTGGTGGTAGTACTTTCAGACCTAATCCCAAACTAACAGCCAACGCAGTGCCACGTCCATATCCTGGTAGCCCAACAGCAACTGGCGGTAGCAGTTTATTAGGTACTAACAGTAATTTTCGTTTTGGTGTTGGTACTCATTTACTCACTACTACCTTAACTACTCCTACTACTACTACTCCAATAGCAAATGCCAACAATAGTAATTATCATCAGCAACAATCTTTTGAAACCTCTGCAACCACAACTATGGCCGGCCCACAATCCACACAGAAATCGGCGTCATCGGGTGTTAATCGTAAACTTGAAGCTTGTGTTCAAGATTTGCATGACAAGACGTTCGGTCAAGGCGGTGTTGTACAGATAACCGGTGCAGGTGCTTACCCAGGTCAAAATTATGAGGGTTATACGTCGAGGTGAGTTGGACTTATATGATAAAATGAATGAATGCATTTATATGTTGTTGGTGTAGCCGCAAAAATATTCCCGAAAGTAGTTTTTGGATAATGTTGTGGGAGGTATAGTCCTTAAAAATCCGGATTGTTCTGGTATAAAGATCCAACTGTCACGGGAAATTTTGGATTTTAGTCGCCTCTTGCCACAAGCATATCTTACTGCGGGAAAATTCTGGTATTCTTACATGCACTTGTATGTAAATGAGCACGCTACCTACATTTAGACAAATAAAAACAAGAAACAGGAGCTGTTGTTGTTATTGTCGAGATACTTCTACCCTGCCAAGGAGCAAGCAAAACTAGTCTAAGACAACGTGGTCATCTAACGAGCGGTCCTGGAAACAAGCTGTCTCGACTTGTTCGGACCCGAGGGAGATAGGGGTTAGATGGTTCGGTTTCAGGGGGCGTGTAAAGAGGGGGTTAGTATCGTGCCGGGTTTCATTTCATGCGGGTTATAAATTGGGTATAATGTGTACTAGTCTGGTTAGGTAGTAATGCAATATCCAGATCTTAACTGTGCCAGTATTACTCAGATCTCTAGCGGCAGCTTGAGTTCTTTGTCTGCAATAGGTGGTGCGTGTATTCCTAGAACGCTTACACTGGCGAGAAAAGCTCTTCATAAAAAACCATCAGCCGTTCGGAGGCGGGTTAGTATAAACTTTAGGTCAATCCATTGTTGGAAAAAGACAGTTCGTCGTTCTAGTCCGATTAGTATACATTTTGGTGCGTCGCTCTCTTCTCTTACATACTTTGGACCAAAGTTAATAGACAATTTCATGTTCATGAAAGCTACAAAAATCGGATCGACAAACTAGACTTTTAAAATCTTGTCCTTTGCCATCTATTGTATTAAAGCTTTATTTTTGAATACAAAATATATTTATTTATATATACCTATTTGTGTGCCAAATTAAAATATAAAAAAAAAATATTTCCAGATATGAAACACGCAACTACGAAAAGAGTAATGAAACCGTTGAAAAACCTTTGGACTCCAGCTTCTCACAATTAACCCTCAGTACCGATGGCGGTAAAGTGAGCATCATCGATCAGGGCTCTGAACGCTTGACATCGATGACACAGCGCGTAATGGAACGCAAAACATTTAGCACCACCACCGAGACGCGTTCGGAGAAGAAAACAGAATCGCATAGTTTTCGCATGGAGTAGATATAAGTTTTAGAATCGAATAATAGTAAAATATATATATATATATATATATATATATAGCATATGTATAATCATAATAAATGTATGTAATTTGCAAATGTAACTGTAAATGATGGCAAGCATCTGGTTGGTGCTTTTAAATATTTAACAAAAGTGTGTGGGCGGGGCTGCCCTAGCATGCACCTGTAATAAGTTTGCCACGAAAAAAAAAATCGCCATTTTGCCAAAATGTAAATGCATGAAAGTGTTTTTGTAGGCGCTTAAGAAATTTGCCAAAAGTGCTTTTAACTGTACTAATTTATATGAAAACAATTATAATAATAATATAATAATCTATAAACAACAAAAAAAAAACATAATAATAACGCATCGATGTTTAGATTTTAGTGTGTAATAATAATAGTGTTTTGATATATTTAACAAACTACAAAAAAAAAACAAAGAAAATTAAAATATTAAAAACAAAAACCGCGCAAATAAAAATAGACAAAGAAATGCAACTACTACTACTAATTGATTGTCTAAAACTTAAACAGCGTAATAATGATAATATTTTAAACATTATAACATTTAAGCATAGTAGTTGCAATCGCATTGTGCCGTTATATTGTATTCCTTGTTTGTGATTTCGTGTATTTTTTAAATTAAATGTTGCTTTTTTATTATTATTATTATTATTCATTTTTTTTTTTCAATATCAAAAGTCTACAACGATTTACAGTCGATTTTATTAAATATTTGCCAACATGTTGCCTGTAATAGCATAATCATAAATTATTTAAATATGTAACAGCCCATTAAAATTGTATTAATGAGTAAAAAGCTGCAAAAAATTTTAAAATGCATAAACAAAAATATTTAGTAACCAAAAGTGAAAACTAAAAAGTTGTAATTATTATCCAATAACTCGACTAAATTTCTGTCTACTTATAAGTGATTTTTTTTAATGTATTATTGTGTATTTTTTTTTAATGGTTGTCTTTATTTGTTGTTCGCTCCCTCCCTTTTGCGAAATGCACAATATTAGTCTTATTTGTACATATTTTTACGTGTTTTTTTGTTCTCACACCCACTCACGTGCAAACGAACTAAATACTTTTATTAAAAATTGTATGTTTTTCATGTATAATAACTATTTTTTTGTACAATGAAATAAAGTATAATAAATATAATAAGTATTAATAACGGAATTAGGCGGGGTGTGCTCTTTTCTTAACAAAAAAAAAAAAAAAACAGCTTTTCACCAACAAGACAAACTGTGTCTTAAGGAATGTTGTTGTTGTTGTTGTAACCGCAGAAATATTCCCCAAAGTAGTTTTTGGGAATTATTGGATTTTAGTCGCCTCTTACAACAGGCATGCCTTACCGTGGGTAAATATTACCTGTTGACCTAAACGGGGTTAGGTCGCCGAAAGGGTGACAGCCCTTGGCCGGATAAAATCCAGGTAAACTCCGATGCGTAGAACTGGCTGTCTTGAAAGTTCTAAACTACCCTGCACCGATCTGGGCGCCGGGGACGAACGAAACGCAGATGCAGAAGCTACAGGTCTGTCAGAACAGTGCCCTCAGGAAACCTACTGATCTCGCCTGAGCATTACTTGCATAGCTAAGCATCTATGCTACGAGTTAAGGAGCATAATGCTTTGCTGTTCAAGCAATTCCCTAGGGAGGCACCTTATAGAAGCTGAACCTCCACCTAGGCGCCTCAGAAAGGGAGTACTAGATATGAAGAACACCATCCAGCAACATGTGCAACAACCGCTGGACAGGACGGTGTACAGACAAGCACTGAACGCCATTCACCAGGAGCCAATCAACACCTCCAAAGACTCCCTTTTCGTGAATGGCATGCTCGGAGAAAAACCACCACCTATCACAGCGTCAAGAGACGCGCATAACACTGGCACAACTTAGGTCTGGATACTGTAGCAGGTTAAACTCCTATCTATCCAGACTCGTCCCAACGTGTGCTCTGCATGTGGAGAATCTTCGACCGACTCTAACCACGTCTTCTCATGCCCCCTTAAGCCGACACATCTAACCCCCTTCTCCCTTTGGTCCGATCCCGTCGAAACAGCATGTTTCCTGGTCCTACCGTAAGATGAACTCGGTGACTTAGATTGATTAACCTGCTCTTAAACGGGGGTAACGTAGCCGCTACAACAGCAACAAAAACAACCGCGGGTAAATTCTTGAAGTCTTAAAGGAATATTTACCAGCATTGGGAGACAGCCGTGCGGAAGCGAGTTGATATGTCGGTATACTCCCACACTATGCACTGTAGAGTTTATACCAAAACTTCACATCTATCGGGTTCATATTGTAGTTTGTTATTACGATACCTCACACCTTATGAAACCCACAAGATTGTTAAAGACTGTTCTTTAAGGCAGGCGAAATAAAATTGGCCGAGGAAACAAAGTCGGATCGCACTGTAAGCTGCGCACTGACAGAGGTTAAGCAGAAGACAAATAAGAGATGCCCGTTGTAATGCCACACAGAGTAGAAGCATCATGAAACGGTAGACCACTTTTCATCCAGCGAATTATTTAGTTCGATGTGCAACAAATTTACAAATACGCCAGTTGTCAATGCCCGTCAACTCCGGGTTGGTGAACGTAAGCGATTTGTGAATTTTCATTATCACAATCACAGTACAGAGAACAATACATCAGATATTATCTCTTCTTCTAAACAACTACGAGAGGCTTCTGGAAAGTTCCAAGATTTGTTGCGTGAATTCCCAGCGGGCAATGTCCGGTCAAAAGTCTCACTAAATCTCATTTAGTTTTGTAATAGAAAAAAGCTTCCCTGTCTTTTCAAGGTCCCACTGATCTGGCTTGTCACATTGCTTGGAGTTTCAACTTGCCATCTGCTTTTAGCTGATCATAGGAGGTACGACGCTGAAGAAAGAGGTATGTCCCCATACTGGGCGGAGTTTGCTGTGGTTATGACTGTTCCTCTTCTAGCTAGCTCGTCGGTCTTGCAATTTCATGAAATCTGTCTAAATCCAGGAACCCAAACCACGAACATTTACCACACAGTCGGGTTTTTTTTTAAATTCTTTGTATCCGATTGCCATCTTTGAGGTGCTATGAATGCATTGAAGAGATTCCTATAGGAAATTATAACTTTTAGAGATGTTTTCAAGTGAAGGAATATGTAATAATTCAACCGGATCTTCGTTGCTGTAGTGATTGCGGTAGGTTGCATTAATTAGTTAGTTCAGCTAGAAAGACGCTGCAGTCATTTCAAGTGGGAGTGGTTCGGAGTGAACTCTACAAACCATCCTGCCGTCGAGTTTCTATCCGACGATGAGAATTGCTGCTGATATTCGATCCGTAACCGTCCCGGTGCCACCACCATCCAAAAGTTATCGAAAATTAATTTAAATAAAAAATTAAGTTAAATTTTCTAATTGCGGTCGCCCCTCGGCAGGGAATGTCCACCCCTACGATTGAATTTCTGATATGACAAAAAGGCTTCTCAAAAAAAAAACCATCAGCCGTTCGGAGGCGGCTTAGTATAAACTGTAGGTCCCTCCATTTGTTGAAAAAAAAACATCAAGGCGCAAAACCACAAATTGGAGGAGGAACTTGGGCGAAAATCGCTTCAGCGGTTACAAAGCGCCAATTATATAACTGTTATAATTTCCAGTTTATTATCCTTTGTTTCTTCATGTTTGAGTTGCATTCAGTTCTATGGCGTTGCAGCTCGCACGAAGTTTTCCATACAGGTCTGATCGGAGAAGGTTAAGAATTTCAAGCTTTGCTCCTGAAAATAGCTTTGCCTACTAAAAACTTCTGAAACCTTCTTCCTTTGAATGGCATCACGGAAGTCCAAGTACCATATCATAGCATAGATAACCGTTGAAACATAACTCAAATTAATTATGGTGTCTTTCTTTCATATCTTACACTGTTTTACTCAAAAATTCCGCCCCAGCTTTGTACTTTAATTAAATAAGTTAATCTTATTATTTTCCTCTTGCTTGAGTAAATGTTATTATTAAAAATAAAAGATTATTACACACATGTATCTATATATGAATATATACATAAGTCTTAGAGAGTTTACCACTCTGTATATAATATGGATATGTACATATATACATAAGTGTCTACAAAAATAAATGCAATTATTAGTCTGTTCGTTAAGAAAAATCCAAAATATTGAACTTTCATAAGGCACAATTCACAGCGGAAGCACAAGTCAAAGCGGAAAGTCTACGAAATCCTCTATTTGTATTCCTCATTCAATTGACGACCGATCAACCAACGACGAATCTCTGAAGTGCCTGCACCGATTTCATACAGCTTAGCATCACGCATAATGCGACCAGTTGGATAATCATTGATATAACCATTACCACCAAGTATTTGTATTGCATCCAATGCTACTTTCGTAGCCTTCTCAGCACAATATAAAATAACACCAGCACAATCTTTGGGGCTACGCTCGCCATTAACAGCCGCACTCGCAACAGTATACAAATAAGAACGGCAAGCACCCAACGTAGTATACATATCGGCCATTTTGCCCTGCAATAATTGGTATTCACCAATAATTTGACCCTTTTGTTTACGCTGGTGGGCATAATCGAAAGAGATATCAACTGCAGCTTGCATCAGACCCACAGCACCGGCAGCGAGCACAATTCGTTCATAATCCAAACCAGACATTAGCACATATACACCCTTATTCTCTTCGCCCAAGATATTATTAGCTGGCACTTTCAAGTCTTGGAATACCAATTCACATGTACTGCTGCCACGCATACCCAATTTGTCGAGCTTTTGTGCTACGCTGAAACCATCCCACGCGGTTTCAATTATAAATGCTGTAATAGCATGTTTGGCGGCAACGCCGCTTCTAGTTTTGGCGTATACAACTAGTGTGTCCGCATCGGAGCCGTTGGTAATCCAAAATTTACTGCCATTTAATACGTAGTAATCACCCTTCTTCTCGGCACGCAATTTCATTGAAACAACATCAGAACCAGCGCTAGTTTCCGACATTGCCAAACCACCAATATGTTCGCCACTGCAAAGCTTTGGTAAGTACTGTTCTTTTTGTGAAGTTGTACCATTTTTGGTTATTTGATTAATGCACAGGTTTGAATGTGCACCGTAGGAGAGAGCAACACCGCCAGCAGCTCTGGAATATTAAAAGAATGTCATTCACTAGCATAAATACCTACATATAAGTATTAGGTACAATGTGCAAACTAACCTAGAAATTTCCTCCATAATAATACAATGGTCAAGGTAAGTACCGCCAGTGCCACCGAAATCTGGTTCCGCGGTGATGCCTAAAAAACCAAGATCGCCCATTTTCTTCCAGAAAGCTCGTAGATCTCTAAAGGTCAGCAGGTGCAAAGTTCACTTTTATTAACAAAAGGTTCACTTTATAAAATGTTCAGAACTTACTTAAATTCGTCACATTTGTCAATTTCCTTGGCAAATGGTGCAAGCTCCTTTTGAAAGAAGTTGAATGCAATTTCTCGCAGTTTCTGCTGCTCTTCATTTAATCCATAGAATTTATCGTTGATTGGATAATATGCCGCTCCTCGGGCCTGCTGGGGTAGGCCCACACCAACACATCGTGGCAACAAATTAGTAAGGGATTTTGTGACCAAACGCAAACTTACAGACATATTAACAAAAGGAAACTTTAACTGATCACAAACACTTTCAAATCACTTGTTATCTTTGTCCACTTGCAACAAGTGGAAAATAATAAATAGTTTCGTATTTAGCTACTAAAACAGCTGAACCAAAATTATCTTTGGTGAAACTGCTGTCGATTACCTAACAGCACAACTACTATCAAAATACAGCGCTGCCAGATGTTTGTTGAAAGTTAACAGCAGACGATTTTCGTTCAACAGTGAATTTTAAAGAAATTTATAAACACAAAAGATACAAATTTTAATTTTGACGTTGTTGACGAGATGTTTCGATCAGTTCGTAAAGAGGTGGTTACTGTCGTGCGGGGACTCTTTGCATGCAGGGCATACGTTAAGTATGTCGGGTTCTAGTATTTATTCAGACTAGGAGTTTAATCTGCTACAGAATCCAGACCTTAATTGTGTCAGTGTTGCACGGGTTTTGCGAAGCTCATTCTGATAATTGGTTGTGGTTGGATTCCGATTACGCCATTCACTGGAAGAGAGTTAAAGAAGGTGTTGGCAAAACACTCGTAAATGGTGTTTAGAGCTTGTAAATAGCTTGCCCTGTCCAGCGGTTCCGCTATTTGGTGCTGGAGGTAACCAGTAAAGTCAATATCTACCTTTCTTGCACACCTGTGGGCTGGTTCAGTTTCAGCAGGTGTCTGCTAGGATGATACCTGCTGTGGCATCCCACCAAATACTGCTTACATAACATAATAATATGCTCGTTAACTGGGAGCGTGGATGTGCAAATGTGTACACGTGACATCAGGAAAATTTCTGTTATGGTCCTCAAGGCGGCGGTCGGACTGTTTCTTAATCTGCATCCCTCTAGCCCTGGTGTTCAAATCGGTGCGGCGTAATTTATGACACAATTCACAGCGGAAGCACAAGTCAAAGCGGAAAGTCTACGAAATCCTCTATTTGTATTCCTCATTCAATTGACGACCGATCAACCAACGACGAATCTCTGAAGTGCCTGCACCGATTTCATACAGCTTAGCATCACGCATAATGCGACCAGTTGGATAATCATTGATATAACCATTACCACCAAGTATTTGTATTGCATCCAATGCTACTTTCGTAGCCTTCTCAGCACAATATAAAATAACACCAGCACAATCTTTGGGGCTACGCTCGCCATTAACAGCCGCACTCGCAACAGTATACAAATAAGAACGGCAAGCACCCAACGTAGTATACATATCGGCCATTTTGCCCTGCAATAATTGGTATTCACCAATAATTTGACCCTTTTGTTTACGCTGGTGGGCATAATCGAAAGAGATATCAACTGCAGCTTGCATCAGACCCACAGCACCGGCAGCGAGCACAATTCGTTCATAATCCAAACCAGACATTAGCACATATACACCCTTATTCTCTTCGCCCAAGATATTATTAGCTGGCACTTTCAAGTCTTGGAATACCAATTCACATGTACTGCTGCCACGCATACCCAATTTGTCGAGCTTTTGTGCTACGCTGAAACCATCCCACGCGGTTTCAATTATAAATGCTGTAATAGCATGTTTGGCGGCAACGCCGCTTCTAGTTTTGGCGTATACAACTAGTGTGTCCGCATCGGAGCCGTTGGTAATCCAAAATTTACTGCCATTTAATACGTAGTAATCACCCTTCTTCTCGGCACGCAATTTCATTGAAACAACATCAGAACCAGCGCTAGTTTCCGACATTGCCAAACCACCAATATGTTCGCCACTGCAAAGCTTTGGTAAGTACTGTTCTTTTTGTGAAGTTGTACCATTTTTGGTTATTTGATTAATGCACAGGTTTGAATGTGCACCGTAGGAGAGAGCAACACCGCCAGCAGCTCTGGAATATTAAAAGAATGTCATTCACTAGCATAAATACCTACATATAAGTATTAGGTACAATGTGCAAACTAACCTAGAAATTTCCTCCATAATAATACAATGGTCAAGGTAAGTACCGCCAGTGCCACCGAAATCTGGTTCCGCGGTGATGCCTAAAAAACCAAGATCGCCCATTTTCTTCCAGAAAGCTCGTAGATCTCTAAAGGTCAGCAGGTGCAAAGTTCACTTTTATTAACAAAAGGTTCACTTTATAAAATGTTCAGAACTTACTTAAATTCGTCACATTTGTCAATTTCCTTGGCAAATGGTGCAAGCTCCTTTTGAAAGAAGTTGAATGCAATTTCTCGCAGTTTCTGCTGCTCTTCATTTAATCCATAGAATTTATCGTTGATTGGATAATATGCCGCTCCTCGGGCCTGCTGGGGTAGGCCCACACCAACACATCGTGGCAACAAATTAGTAAGGGATTTTGTGACCAAACGCAAACTTACAGACATATTAACAAAAGGAAACTTTAACTGATCACAAACACTTTCAAATCACTTGTTATCTTTGTCCACTTGCAACAAGTGGAAAATAATAAATAGTTTCGTATTTAGCTACTAAAACAGCTGAACCAAAATTATCTTTGGTGAAACTGCTGTCGATTACCTAACAGCACAACTACTATCAAAATACAGCGCTGCCAGATGTTTGTTGAAAGTTAACAGCAGACGATTTTCGTTCAACAGTGAATTTTAAAGAAATTTATAAACACAAAAGATACAAATTTTAATTTTGACGTTGTTGACGAGATGTTTCGATCAGTTCGTAAAGAGGTGGTTACTGTCGTGCGGGGACTCTTTGCATGCAGGGCATACGTTAAGTATGTCGGGTTCTAGTATTTATTCAGACTAGGAGTTTAATCTGCTACAGAATCCAGACCTTAATTGTGTCAGTGTTGCACGGGTTTTGCGAAGCTCATTCTGATAATTGGTTGTGGTTGGATTCCGATTACGCCATTCACTGGAAGAGAGTTAAAGAAGGTGTTGGCAAAACACTCGTAAATGGTGTTTAGAGCTTGTAAATAGCTTGCCCTGTCCAGCGGTTCCGCTATTTGGTGCTGGAGGTAACCAGTAAAGTCAATATCTACCTTTCTTGCACACCTGTGGGCTGGTTCAGTTTCAGCAGGTGTCTGCTAGGATGATACCTGCTGTGGCATCCCACCAAATACTGCTTACATAACATAATAATATGCTCGTTAACTGGGAGCGTGGATGTGCAAATGTGTACACGTGACATCAGGAAAATTTCTGTTATGGTCCTCAAGGCGGCGGTCGGACTGTTTCTTAATCTGCATCCCTCTAGCCCTGGTGTTCAAATCGGTGCGGCGTAATTTATGACCGGCTGGCCGATTGCATTGCAAGTTTGCAAGCAACGTTTTTTGCCTTTTTCACGAGCTCTGCGGGGTAGTGAGTTGGAGTTGTTGTTGGGACTCTATATTTTGTTTACTTTACAGTCAGAATTTTGACGTCATCGATTTGGACACACAGTTCGGTTGGTGCTTTTTCGTTCATCGGGTGAATAATATTTATATATGTCTTACAGTGAAGAAGTTAAGAGGGTTGGAGATATATCAGTTTGCCTTTAAACAAAGTTTTCAGTATACATACTGGTCAGGCGCCAATATCGAGCAGTCATTGACATATAAGATCAAGAAAAGACCCTCTGGTAGTGGAGATAGCTCAGAAATATAGCAGTTAAACAACAGCGGTGGACGGATACCATCTTGTAGAACCCTTTGTTTAATTTTCTTGGGCCTGGAGTTGTGACCTCTCCTTCTTCGAGCCCGACGGCAATATGAACCCACCATGTCCGATAATAGCCCTGCAAGTTTTACTGTGTTAAAAGCGGTGGTCTAGTGCGGGATAGTTCGCGCTCACGGTCGATTTTGGATGAGGGCTTGATTTATCCGCGTGTTTACGACGTTGAGTGGTGTGAAATTCCTCTCACAATCATTGACTGGTTTCATTTATTGAAAAGTCCCTGTACAGTAAGTACTACTCTTCTGCCTGCGCCAATGATCTAGCCGAGACAAACTAATGCAAGTTTCCCCAAACTTTATGTGATGTTATACAGGGAATACCTCGCAAGCTATAATTGCGATCAAATCCCTGTGGATCACTATGTAACTGTAGGAAAGTTAAATTTGTTGCCTTCAACAGGAAATACAAAATTTCGTCAATCAGTCTACCAATAGTATAGTAGGAACTCACCTCCATCTAGGATCTAAAGTGAGGTTTTTAAGAGTACTTTCCGCCCAAAAGCTGAGTTTTTACAGATATGAGAACGATTTTACCACTCCATTTGACTGTCCAAAAATCTCTCGCTGGATTTTTGTTTCAAAGTAAAGCATTTCCGTCCGTCACTGAAATAAGACCGGAGAAGAACGAAGAGTTTATATTCTCTGAAAAAGAACGACAAGGCAAGATCAAAGCATATTTCGGCATTTTGAAGTCTCTTTTTTATATAGTCTTTGCCGTGTGGTAGCAGCAAGCGATCCCATAGAATTTATAACTGAGTATAGGTGAATGGAAAAGAGTTGTAAGATTAGAGAATATGGTTTTTGGTATCACAATGATCCTGACGCCGCAATTGTGGAGTGGTTAGCAGTGCGAAGACACTTGATGCCTTGCTGCTCTCGACTTTCACTCACCACCTGCGTGCAGCAGCATATCAGCATTGAGGAATCCTCAATACTGCCGGGGTTACAGAGGTGGGTCATGGGCTACCTGTGTGGTCGACAATCATCGGTAATATTTCGAGGTGAAACATCGAAACTTAAGAAAATGAAAAAGGGGGTTCCGCAGGGTGGTGTCCTCTCCCCACTACTGTTTAATTTCTATATATCGAAACTGCCTCCTCCACCACAAAGGAGTTTCCTTAACCTCGTATGCCGATGTTTGCACTTATAGGCGTATGGCCAGGGTATTGATGGCCTTTGTTCGAAAGTGAACTGCTATATTGCCGACCTTTCTCACTTCTTCAGTGCACGAGAGCTAAAAATACAGCCAACTAAATTCTCGGCTACTCTCTTCACCAGCTGGACGAAGGAATATAGGCTTGTATTAGATGTGAAGGACGTAAAAATTCCGACCATAAACAACTCAAAGATATTGGGAGTCACACTCGATAGCCTGCACTCCTTCGCTCTGCATACGACCGCAATTGCCGCAAAACTCCAGAGCAGCAACAAAATACTCAAAGCGCTAACCGGCAGCACCTGGGGTAAAGACAAAGAAACGTTGCTGGTAACGTACAATGTAATTGGACGGCCGGTCGTAAGCTATGCTGCACCGATCTGGGCTCCGAGGACGAAAGAGACGCAGTTGAAGAAGCTACAGGCTTGCCAAAATACCGCCCTCAGGACCGCGACAGGAAACCTCCTGAGCATCACTTGTACAGCGAAGCATCTATGCTACGAGTTAAGGAGCATAATGCTTTGCTGCGCAAGCAGTTCCGTAGGAAGCACCCCAATAGGCACCTTATAGAAGCTGAACCTCCACCTAGGGCACATCAGAAAGGGAGTACTAGACATGAAGAACAACATCCAGCAACATGTTCAACAACCGCTGGACAGGACGGCGTACAGACAAGCACTGAACGCCATTCACCAGAAGTCAGTCAACACTTTCAAAGACTCCCTTCCCGTGAATGGACTGCTCGGGGAAAAACCACCACCTATTGCAGACAACGATCTCGAGCTGACTCGGGAGACCCGCGTGACTCTGGCACAACTTAGGTCTGGATACTGTAGCAGGTTAAACTCCTACCTATCCACACTCGACCCCAACATACGTAACGTATGCCCTGCATGTGGAGAGTCTCCGCACGACACTAAGCCAAAACATCTAACCCTCTCTCCCTCTGCTCGAAACAGCACGTTTCCTGGACCTCCCATTAGATGACCTCGGCGGCTTATATTGATAAACCTGTGCCTAAGCGGGGCTAGTGAACCGCTACAACAACAACAACATTGAGTTCTAAGCCGACTCTAAAGGGCCAATAGATTTTAATGAGGTGATTTTATGTCATATCAGAAATACACTCGGAGGGATTGACATTCCCGGCCGTGAGGCGACTGCATGGAATAAAAGCTCCTCATAAAAATACATTGGCCGTTCGGAGGCCGCTCAGAAAAAACTGTAGGTCCGTCCATTTGTTGGAAAACATCAAGACGCATGCCACAAAATGCTCCTCTTCGGCCAAAAATCGATTCAGCGGTTACATAGTTCCAATTATATGGTATATACTCGAAGTTTGGATGTCAAAAAGTTTAATATTATCATCAATCTTCCACTCTGTTTGACAACTTCTGACAACTGCCAACTTTAGTTTCAGGCTGCACTCCTTGATTTCTTTGCAAGGAAATGATTGTAACTGCTTTTTGAAAATAGTCTCACACAACAACTAATACACGTTCGATACATATGTTTGTCTGCGACTTCGTCTGGTCGCGTGTGACTTACTTATGGGCAAATAAATATGTGCATACGTGTGTAAGTGTGTTTTGGCCTAACTCAAGCAGGACATGTCATGAATGTTAATTTGTAGGACAACAAACAGCGCTCTTGTAAATGTCGAAATGGCCGAATTTTATTTGAACAATAAATGGTAGTTAATGTACCAACAAACAAAATCAAATTTAGCAACAACAACAAGACTAGAAATACTTGTCAGCGATTGATTGCCAACTGAGAAGAGCATAAGGGTGTGCCGCAGTTGGTACAATTTTAGTTTATGGCTTATGGAAATAAAATTGCTTATTGTCATATTAACTTGAGTTTCGAAGATATAGCCTTGGGGAGGTGCGCGATCAAAGGCAGGTAGGCTCAGCACTTTTGATCAACAGCAAGACAATGAACGTTCGAAGTCAAAAAGCCGCAATTCCAAGAGCCAGTCGAACGGCTTTCTACTCGACTTGCCCTTCTGCTTTCTGACAGCATTTCGGCGTAAGGAAACTGTGGAATGGAATTTCAATATCCCTACGTACAGCTACAAACAAAACTATTAGTTTTCGGAAACGTCACAAAAACAGCTGGTATGATGAGGTTTTCCGAACCGCAACCTGCTACCGACCACTGTACGTGTGTGGTGGAATAGGTACAGAGAATTAAAGAGCGAAGCATTCTATGTTTGCAAGTAATGTCTTTTGCCTTTTTCACGGGCTTCGCGTTCCAGTGAGTTGGAAATTTTGTTGGGACTATATATTTTGTTTACTTTACAGTCAGAATTTTGACGTCATCGATTTGAACATACAGTTCGGTGTATGCTTCTTCGTTCAACTGGTAAATAATTATTATAAATGTCTTACAGAATTGAAGAACGAAACTGGAGGCATGTGCAGATAAAAAAAAGGCCGAGATGCGTGAGCATGAAGAGCTTGGGAAGCTGGTAGACAAGGGGAATGCTCGAAAACTCTATGAGGTTATCTAGTGACCGTTTCCCAGAGTGCGTATACTGAATTTATGGAGGGAACACTTCTCCAGCTTCCTAAATGGCAGAAACAACGAAACGCTGTGAGATAGTGAATCCGAAATACCAATCGAAACCGATGGAAAAGACGTTCCGTTACCCGACTATGAAGAAGTTCGAAAAGCAATCGCCCACTTGAAAAACAATGCGGCGTCGGCCGATGAATTACCGCCCGAGCTATTCAAATACGGCGGTGAGGAACTAATAAGGTGAACACATCAATAACTGTGGGATAAGCCTCCTCAATATGGTATGTAAGGTCTTATCGAGCATTTTGTGTGAGAGCCTAAAACTCACCGTCAACAAACTGCTTTGACCTTATCAGTGTGGCTTTAGACCTGGTAAATCAACCATTGATCAGATATTCACCATGCGTCAAATATTGGAAAAAACTCGTGATATTAAATCAGCCTTTGATAGTACGAAAAGGACTACAATCCAGACTGGATAAGGAAGCGAAGAGTATGGGTCGTGTAATGAACGAGGGCAAGTCGAAATATCTGCAGTCATCGCATTCACGACTCGGCTCCCACGTTACTGTTGACAGTCGTAACTTTGAAGGCCCAGATAATTCTTCATCTTAGAACCAGTATTAACACCAACAGCGATGTCAGCCATGAAAACCCACACAGAATCACTTTTGCCAACAGGTGCTACATTGGATTGAGAAGGCAACTCCTTAAATACGAGTTTTATCTTGAATTGCTTCGAGGCATTTAAATTAAAGCAAAAGTTATTCAGTTCGTTTTCTTCAGCCAGCCACTTCATTCACAACTCGTTTTTTTTTCGATATATTAGCTGTAATCAAAGTAATAAATAAAAAAATATAGCATCACAGTAGATCTCAAAATCTTGCAGTGGAAAGAAAGTTAGTATTTTTCAAAATTTCGATTTCAAATAGACTTTTACTTCAGAGTTACAAATTTATCGCTATCGATCGTCATAACTTAAACCTTCCACGGTCGTCATGGTAGGCATGGAGAGCAATTTTGAAAACTCGTTATTCTTATCTGGTGGAGTACTGCGACATCGGGAGCAAAAACCCCTAACAATAGACCCTCGTTGGCAGTTCTTTGCCGCTGAACTAAAGGGTGGTTAAATTTTCAAGGGCCGATGTTGATTTTGAATAAAACACAAACTATATATTTAGGAAATTATTGAAATTTTATTTTATTATGATATATTGGTATTACTCAATTATGTATGTAACAAAATATCGGCCAAATGAGCGCCGCGACCTCAGCGGCACACCTCCATACGATGGTCCAAATTTTCGATGACGCTGAGGCATAATGGAGTTTCTATACCGTTAATGTGCCGAATTATCTCATCCTTTAGCTCTTGAATTGTTGCTGGCTTATCGACGTACACCTTTTCTTTCAAATAACCCCAGAGAAAAAAGTCCAACGGTGTCAAACCACATGATCTTGGGGGCCAATTGACATCGCCATTACGTGAGATAACACGGCCATTGAATTTGTTGCGCAAAAGAGCCATTGTTTCGTTAGCTGTGTGGCAAGTGGCACCGTCCTGCTGAAACCACATATCGTCCACATCCATATCTTCCAATTGTGGCCATAAAAAATTCGTTATCATCTCACGATAGCGAACACCATTCACAGTAACTGCCTGACCGGCCTCATTTTGGAAAAAATACGGCCCGATGATGCCGCCAGCCCATAAACCGCACCAAACAGTCACTCTTTGTGGGTGCATTGGTTTTTCGACAATCACTCTTGGATTCTCATTCGCCCAAATGCGGCAATTCTGTTTATTGACGAATCCACTGAGGTGAAAATGTGCCTCATCATTGAAGATGATTTTCTTCGAAAATTTTCATAATAAGTCTGGATAACTTTAACACGTTGTTGGATTGTGTATCTCTCCATGGTTCAAATTGAGTAAGTCTGAAATAGAGAAATGTCAAATTAAATTCGGAAAAAAACTTGGCGTTTAGGTGTGGTTCACATTCAACATCGGCCCTTACAATTTAACCATAAGGTCCTCAGCTCAGTGAATATCTAACTCTGCCAAGACCGACCGAAAAGCTCTCATTCTCTCTATATTGGAATTCAATACCTCAGGATAGTTGAAGAAAATATAGGTGAGCTATAACAGATTTAAGATTATAAACCTGCTGTTATCCTCATCTTAATCGGTGTAGGCATCGCTAACGCAGTTATTGCCGATCGGTGACAATTGGAGACCGCGAGTGAAGCCAGACAAATTTCCATGTGATCTTTTCAGCGGTGAGGTTACTGTGTTCAATACCTACAAAACAGGAGTGCTATCGTCCAACTTTTCGCAATTTACACTTCCTTTTATAAAAGATTGTTCTTTCTCACATGAAAGAAGTCCACCTTACCGGAAGTCTGGCTTGGTACCGATCGTCTCAAATAGAACATTCCTAATTCTGAGAGAAGTTACAGCACTATTTAGCATTCGATGGTACAACCGTATTAACAATTGAATCATTTTTCTGAAGTAAGAAGAATATGTCGGCTAAATATAGGTAAAGCAAACATAAATCCTATGCAAAAACTTTATCCCGAAAACTTCTAATCGTCTACTCTACTGATCCGTAAAGCAGGACATGAAGAAGGAACGGTTTTTGGAGTTTGGAACTTAAATAACAAAGCTCTGAAGCTTCTTTTAAAAGAACTTCTCTACGCAGCTGAATTAGTGTTGCGTCAATCTTGGTCTTAAGAAATATTTTTTATTTTAATAAATTGATCCCGGCATCACTTAGCAGGCGCCAATATAAGTTCTTAATTTCAGTTCACATTGACTGAATGAATATGTCTTCTTCTTCTTCTTTTTCTTTTTTACTAACATACATATATATTGAATATGAATGAAATCTGTTCATAAATTCAAATATTTAAAATATATCTCACAAAATTTGATACAAGATATCTATATTTGTAAATATTGGCCACCTTAACGCATACACTCATACATAGGTATGTATTGTATGTACACATACACTTGTATATTTTTGCTTGCTCACAATTTAACTTTCAATGCTTGCGTCCATCTGTCCTATGCTTGTTCTTATTAAGGTGTGTTTGAGTGTTTAAAATAAACAAAAAATCAAACCTTGTTGAAATCTATTTTTAGCTACGAACCATATATTCGTAGTATTGTATGTCTCAGCGTATGCGGCGTACCATGCGCCACCAGGATTGTAGACGGCCAAAGGAGGTGAACGTGTTTGCTCCATTTACTACATTTACAGCTCGAAAGCAAACTTATCGCCAACATCATCAACAACTAAGACGGCAACTAAATAGCGACAACAACAACAACAGCAACAACCAGAATAAAAAGCACTGCTGCCCGAGAGCCAACCAAATGCGCATGTCTCAACAATGATGGCTCAACACCTGACCATCACAATGTGGAATACAAAGTAAGCAAGTAAGCAAGTAAGTGCAGAAGAAGGCGAGGAAGAGGTCGAAAAGCAAGAAATGCCGACATAACTTTTACAGCGACAATAACAACAATACGCTCAATAATAATAATAATAATAATAATAATAATAATAACAATAACAATAACAATTGAAATTAGAAATAAAATACAAATGAAAGTAGGAACAAAAAAACTAGTATGAAAAGGGAAAAAGGCTGCACATGCCGATAAACAAATCAAAAGCGCCGCCTAAATTCCGATGACGCGCGCTCGTACAATAGCGTATGCAAGCAATAAGGAAGCAACAAAAAACATGCTGCAAAGTGGCAAAGAGGACACCATGTGGCACTCATACTGCTCCCGCGGACGGACAGGCAAGTCATGAGCATCGGCGGGCTATCGGCAAATAAATTCGAAACCATATTTTAGTTAGTTGGTTACGCGTCATGCAATTCGTTTGAGTAATAAACGCATCGCTGCAGTGGGAATTCAACAAAAAACAGTATAATAACATCTACATACATATATAAGCACAAATACACGCATATATTTTTGTTACTTGATATGTAATATGCATAAGTAGAGTATAAGGATACCGAAGAAGCGCACAGATGCACAGTTAATAGTTGGTGTGCTGTTGAAATAGTGCCGAGGCAGCAATTATATTGCCCAAGCTCAAGGATAACACGAAAATTATTGACATTGAATTGATTGTTAAATGGTCACTAATGTGTGAGAATCTAAGTGAAAAAAGTGCATGAAATAAAAGTGAAAAGCAGCATAGATGTGTTTAAATATATACGTATGTATGTTAATAGTTCAAGTTAAAGCTAAGAAAAACTTTCGAAGTGGGCGAAGAATTAGAAAAAAGTAAGTGAATTTTATAGCAACAAATATTAAAAAGTGGATGCATCACTTGTGATATATGTATGTACCTATATCAAAATATACATATATAAGCAGCGAAATAGTAACAAAACAATTTTAAATTACTACTTATAGTAATTAAAAAAAAAATTAAACTAATTGACTAATGTTGATGTTGAAAAAATAAAGCTAAAATCTTAAATATATTATTAAAAAAAAAAAAAAAATTAACCTTAACAACCCTCCATTCTGTACAAAATCACCAAAAACGCATTGAAATGTATGCGCTTATATAAATTAAAAATTCAAAAGTAAATAAAAAAAAACAACAGCCAAGCAAGTTTGTGTTGTGCGAAAATCGGTTTATTTGTGGCATAAGTTGCAAGGGTTGCATGCGAACGTGTAAGTGCATACCAATTGCATATAAATATGTTTAAATGTATGTGTGTGTGTGTATGTGCTTGCATCGCTTATTTGTATACGCACTTACAAAGAAATAACAAACAAAAACAAAAATGTAATGTTTTAGTTGCAATTGTCGGCTTTAGTTATAAGTTTTTGGTGAGCTAAAGGTCTTGTTTGTTGAATTTTGTAAAAATTGGATAGCAATAAATATAGTCTTCTCTTGATTTAAGACTTTCATACGTTTTTATGAAGCCGCTGTTTATAATTCATTACTACTGCTTTTATGTAGTCTTATTTAATTTTAATTAATTTTCTTTTAATTTTTTGTTTGTTTATAACGGGTGATCCAAGTAGTGGTACTTTCCTCAATAGCCTTTTTTTGACAGATAACGCGTGAGTCGTGTCAAGCTGTCATGTTATTTTTGTTGCGTATTGTTTGGCATTTAATCACGGAAAGACTTACGCCTGAACAAAGTTTACAAATCGTTCAACGTTATTATGAAAATTCACGTTCTTTAAAGAATGTGTTTCGCGCGCTTCGCTCAACTCATGGTCAACACAATCGGCCTGCTGAGCATACTATTCGCAACACCATCACCCTTTTTGAGACCTAACATTCAATATTGGAATATTATTCGACCAAATAGACGACGTCCAGCTGAGAGTGTACACGAAGACCATGGTCGAGTCGATTCGGCGCCATTCGCAGCAACTCGGACTGACGTATGGAACGAAGATCTTAAATTGAAAACGCACAAAATATAGCTTGTGCAAGAACTGATGCCGCTCGTCCATCCCAAGCGACGTCGTTTCGCTCTATCTGCTCTTGAAAAGTTCCAAGTTTTCGAGACAGAATACATAAGCAAGGAAAATTTCCCCATTAGCGACGAAGAGCAACCTGAAGAGATTCAGGAGCTGCCATTTTATGCAGAAAAAACAACGGTTTGGTGTGGTTTGTGAGCCGTATTTCTTCAAAACTGATGCCTGTAATAACGTAAACGTCAATGGCGACCATTTTCTCGCCATGATAACCGACTATTTGATGCCTTAAATTGAAGCTCGTGATCGCGGCGACATTTGACTTCAACAAATCGCATCAATCAATGGATTTATTGAGAGAGCATTTCGGTGAGTAGATAATTTCACGTTTCGGACCGATCAATTGGCCACCAAGATCGTATGATGGCACACCGTTAGACTTTTTCCTGTGGCAATATGTAAAGTATGCGGACAATCCCGCTTCGATTCAGGTCTTGGAGCAAAACATCACGCGTGTCATTCGCCAGTTACCGAACAAGTGCTCCAACGAGTCATCGGAAATTGTATTCAATGGATGGATCATCTGAGACGTAGCCGCGGCTAACATTTGGAAGAGATAATGAATATTCTCCATTAAAATTGAATTTTCCGTATTTTTTCTTAAAAAAAGTAGTGAACCTCGAAATGGATTTCCCTTTATCATTAATTTATTTACTTTAAGTTGGATTACTTTATTTTATAGTATTTTTTATTTTTATTTTCTATTCCGTTGTATTTTATTTTTGTTAAATGTCTTTTGTTCTATTAAATTCAATTTAATTTACTTTATTTGATTTGATTGGATTTTAGATAATTTATTATATTTTAGTATAAATTAATTTATTTTTATTTTTTTTCATTTTATATAATTTTTTTTATTTCGTTAACTTCAATTTATTTAAATTTTCCATTTTAATTTTCTCATTGCGTTTTATTTTATTTTGTTTTGTTAAATTTCTTTATTTTTATTGAATTCTATTTAATTTGTTTATTTTATTTATATATTTATATATATATTTATTTATTTATTTATTTTATTTCATCCCTTTTCATTTATTTTATTTCTCTTTACTTCATTTATTTATTTTATATTTTTTTGTTTAATATTATTTTCATTTATTCTAATTAATTGATCTTTTTTATTATATTATTATATTCCATTTTGCTTTATGTTACTTCATTTCGTTTTTTATATTCTGCATTTATTTTAGTTTATTTCTGTTTGTTTTATTTAATGATATTAAATTTAATTATTTTCACGTTGTTTTAATCTACTTTATTTAATTGTATTTAATTTTTTTAAAGTTAATTAATTTTATCATTTAGTTTTATTATATATTTTTATTTTATTTTTTTATTTGTTTTTCGTTATTTTATTTAATTTTTTTCTGATTTTTATTTATTTAATTTAATTTTAAATAATTTTATTTTATTCATTTTATTTTCTGTCATTTATTAGTTTATGTTTAATTTAATTAAATTTATTTCTGTTGTTTTACTCTATTTAATTCCATTAGTTTGTTTTATTTAATTTAATTTATTATTTTTCTCCCGTTTCCCGTATTTTATTTGAATAAATTGTATTCCATATTTTACTACTTGTGATTTTAATTTTTTTACTTTAATATATTTAGTTTAATTAATTTTCTTAAATTTATTTTTTTAGATCCTAGAATAGTTATTTATTTATATATACGTATAAATAGTTAATTTAATTTTATTTTGCTGCATTTGATTTATTTAATTTTTTATTTTAGGTTATTTATTAAACTTGGTTTTGTTTTATTGCATTTTATTTCTTTAATATATTTTTTTGTTTATTTAAATTCATTTAGTTTAAATTTATTTAATTTATTTTAATTTAATCTAGTTTATTCTATTTTTTTATTTTATATCATTTTATTTTTTAAATATATTTTTTATTTTATTTACAGTCATTTAGTTTATATTTATTTAATTTAATTTAATCTAATTTATTCTATTTTTTTATTTTATTTCATTTACTTAGTTTAATTAATTTTTTTATACTTTTTAATAGACATTAAATTTTCCCTATTTAGATAATTGTTGTTGTACTACTTACTCACAACTTTCACTCGAAATGTAGCGCTTTTTCTATACTATCGCCTGCAAAACCAGTCTTAGTTGTCTGTAGTGCTACATGTCGTATACGCAACATTTTCTAGTAGCCTAGTGAGCAATGTCTAAATATCAACTTCGTACTCATAAATCATTACTATTTCGTTTTGTTGTAATTACCCTTAAGCACTACGCATCGCAATTACAACTATTGTATGTATGTAGTAAAATCAATAACTCATTAATACGAAATAAATATACATATAGGTATAGGTAGTTATTTAGTGTACTTTCTTAATGTAAAAAGGTAACTCGTGTGCACGCCACAAAGAATACACACTTTTGTATGTACATACGTGTATGTATATAAGCACAACAGGCATATAACTCAATGCCATACAATATAAAGTTGTATAGTTGAGTAAAGTAAGCAATAAGTCTAATATGTTGAAGAAAAAGAAATATTTGTACATGCATATGGTGAATACGATACGACGTACATAGTCTACGATAAAAGTTAAGACAGCTGCTTTGTTTTGTCCTTGACGGTAAAAGTATAATGCGCACTCCATGCTTAGTATCTGGACTCTTTAATGTAGGCTTGTGCTAAAATTTGCTTTCTACTTTTATAAGATTGAATATATATATTGAATATAAATGATAGTGTGAAGAAAAGTCTTATCGCTTAGACTATTGATATTTATGGATGGCCATTAAAATAAATTTTCTTCAAATTACACCTCATAAGAACTCAAAACAGCACCAACCCATGTTTAGAAAAGCTACTTCAGTACTACAACTGGAAGGAAAAAACTTTTAAAACGTGTTTACTACACTTAAGTCCATCTTCGTATGTTGGAAAGGATTAGGAGAAAGGAGCATAGGAAATATTCTTATTATATGCAATTCATCCAACCCATCCCAACTCATCTTATTTTTATTTAAAAAAAAGGATTTATTTGTATGTAGCAAGTCAAATACTTGAATATGAAATATTATACTTATTATATGATACATATGAAAAACACTACAAAACTCGAATCGTCTATGGAATAAAATGATATTAAAATTTCAAGAGGATTTGAAAGGAAATCTTTAACATAAAGTTACGAGTATGTAAACAGACGTGCATAACAGTCTCGAGTCTTGTACATGTGTATATATAAATTCAAATTAAATAAGTTGCGCTTTCTTTAGACACACCATACATAAAAGCAGTTTTCATATAGTAGGTATGAAGAGTGAATAAAATAAAAATAAAGTAAAATTAAACACAATAAGAACTTAACTTTTGCTAAAAAAGAAATACAAAAATTTTGTTCTTCTTGACCCTCCTAAGCCTCTGCTTCCACCAATGGGTATTGCATCGAGAACTTTTGGAGTGCTTTCATCCATCGGATAACTAGAATCAAGCAGAGTATCCAATATCTATTCGCTAAACTATTTCAATGTCATTTTAGTGGGGGTTTCGTTCAGCGGTTGAGACATCTCAGCGGCTCTAGGTTCTACCAAAAGAACCCTTAGACTATTTGTTAAGAGAAATACGAAAATTTCCTAACTCCACACACCCCATGAAAGTTCTTTGACGAAGCGTGAGGGAAGACAACTTCTTGGCGAGAGTTCCAATAAATAGTCAGAAATGTGATTCACACAAACGGTTCACCAGACAATATCGAATTATATAAAAAACATCCGAAATATAACTTAACTAATCGTGCTTTGGTTAATCGAGCCAAAGAGCTAAAGAAAATGTTATCGGTCCTATGGTCACTCCAATAAACGATAGTACCGATGCCGTCATGGGGACGATTCGGAAAATAAGACACGAGAATAGTAACGATATACGTGGTGTAAGCAGGAGAAGTTATAACCAGCGAAGAATATGAGCTCTATAGAAATAGAAAATGAGAGGATGGCCGACTCCGTTTTGAAGGGGATAGCCGTATCTGGTTCGAAGCGGCAAGGCTATTCGAGAACAGAGAAGGCGATAGGAATAAAAAATGGAAAGGAATGGAGAACAAAGTTGGCAATAGACATAGTAGTAAAAAGTAGGGACTAGCCGACTATGACTGGAATCCGCAAGGCTATTTGAGAACAGTGGCCACTAAATAAAATAGTTATAAATCTCTACTGCTACTGTTAGTACCACCACTTACCTCTATTGTCAAAAACATAAAGTGTGGTAGAGACTACTGGTTGTTGGTTGTCGGTAGATTGTGTTGTGAACATGTGTATGTATGATTAACCATTGTGAAAAATATTATAACGTACGGTGCAGTATTCGCCGTCGATGGTACAAAAAGGTCCATAAAAACCTTCCAAAAATCTTTCTCTCGTAAACTTATGGTGCCGACTCAGCAGATGATGCCTTCGTCCAAGCCACTCCACCGCATAGCAGAATGATAAAGACGAGGGACTTTTAAGGCTTGAGGCAGGATGCCAGAAGATATTTCGCTGCTTGTCTGTTAAGCTTCCAGCATTATGTTAAAGGAACACCTTTTTCTCATGTGCCTTTTTTTCAAATTTGATACATGGTGAATATGTGGATTTATCAGATTGTGGGAATCACCTTTTAGCATATTGCGAACGGATAGAACGGATTCAGGTTCCAATTGTCAGGCACGTTTTAGTCCAACCATTTTCTGCGAAGAAGCTTATGTACTCGTATATATCTTGAAAGTTATTTTGCAGCCCCGCCTGAATAACTCAGCCGGCTCCCGACGCATTGCTGATCTATTCGAATTTCGTCACATCACATTTCATCATTACCGATTGGAATTCAACATCTCCGGTTGCTGTGCTTTCACTAGAGATTTAGCAGGTTTGTGAAGAGTCCCCTCCATAAACAGAGTATGCTATGGACATTGGCAACGAGATCCCTTCCTACATGAGTTGAAACCTTCTGAAAGTCGCCGCATCTTTTGATAGAATTTTCGAGCAATACCACTATGTATTGTAGTTCCCCATTCCCTATCATACCAATTAATTTTCAACAGGCGATACGTAGGCGGCTTGTAATGTTGCTTCACATTTAGTACACGGAGTTGCTGATTAGTGATCTCAAAGAACGGCCGTACAAATCGAATAGAAAACCGCTTGAATGCTTGCGACTATGACAACATGATTGATTTGGTTGTGTGAGTTTTGAGCCGGCTTCAGCAATGTAGCTTGAAGAATTAATTTTCTTTTGCCGAATGCAAGTGATATAGCCTCAGCCCATTTGAAGATGGTTCGTCATGGAGGCTGACTTTTCAATTGTCGAAGAACTATGGATTTCGAATAGACGTTCGTTCACCCGGCAACGTAATCTCCTCACTTCTATCCTCTTGAATCACTTGAATCCCACACCATATTTGTGCTTCCTTATATAACCGCGGCGGCGGCCGCGATGGCCGAATGGTTAGCACTGCGTACTACCATTCGGAAAGCCAGGGTTCGAACCCTGGTCCGACTAACATCCAAAAACTATGTAGAAAATCAATTTAGATAAAAAATTAAGTTAATTTTTCTAATTACGGTCGCCCCTCGACAGGGAATGTCAACCTCTCCGATTTTATCTTTACATGAATTAGGAAAAGTTTCTCATAAAAAACCATCAACCGTTCGGAGGTGGCTCAGAATAAACTGTAAGTCTGTAGGTTTTCCATTTGTTGGAAAAACATCAAGACGCATACCAAAAATTGGGGGAAAACTCGGCTGAAAATCGCCTTTCCATAGTTTAGTGAGAACACGATTTGAATTACGGTCTTTTAGCATTCCACCACCCGCTTGAGCTCTAAGATCAAATATTTCAGGTATCCACCACCAACAGAACTCTATCAAATTTGGTAGATATGCTACTTTTAACAAAAAGTTAAAGGTTTACCAAAAATAAGCTTAGAAATCGTCTCCCATATAGCAGACGTTCTATTTTTGACAGATCTGTGGACTTAATGTAAATATCAGCGGAGTATTCAATGTTCTCGGCCAACAGAAACTTTTTTTTAGGTTAGGCCATTCAGCAAATCAAATAAAATTTCTACTTAACAAGCTGTACCCTGTACCCCTGTATGAAAAATGGAGCATGGAATATCTTTTTAACATAATTTATTTACTCAATACTTGTGGGAATACAACATTTTTGGATTTACCATTGATAAGAGTAGTTTTCATGCTCATCTAAGAAAAAAACACCTACGCACCGAATTTCAAGTAAATTGAAGCATAAATAAGTGTTTTTTCGAATAGGTCAGTCGCTAGTCCACTTCATGGAAAATTTGTTTTTCGTAAAAGCCTTCCCAGGAATCATAGCAACGAAATTTCAAGTCAATCGGTTGGTACCTTATGGATATTTCTGGAGATTACTGGATCTTTCCAAACGGACATTAGCTTTTGTAGGTACGATATCTGAAAAATGTATCATATTGGGACCTTAATGGTAATCAATAAAGTTTTGTCAATAGAAACTTATAGGGCATGCTTTTCTAAGCATTTTATATTACAAAAAAATTATTTATTTAAACTAAATAATGAAACTAATTTCTAAAAAGTGCACAAAAAATTAAATTTTGAAGAACTTATAAACCTTATTTTTATTCATTAAAAATGTATTAAATACCAATAAAAGGAAACCCTTTTTAGTTTTTCATTGAAAAATTGATAAGGTTACTCATACGCAGCGGCAAATGGATCGAATTGAAAAAGGATTCATTCAATATTGCTCGAGAACTTTTTGCCATTTTGAAGTTAATGTCTTTATGCTACTCTCATTGAAACCCTTGCCAACAAAACTTTCATGGCCAAGGTCAATTCTGGCTTGGAGACTGTTTGTGTCATCTTACTGCCCTGTGGCCACGAGTCACCAGTTACCACCTGCTTCAGTACTGGGTCGAATTTGTTAACGTACAGCAACGAAATGTAGATGGAAATTCGGTTCATGAGATTTTTCTCGTTAACTCATGTGGCAACCATACATCGAGCTTCGAGTCGAAAATGTCGATCAAAACATGCACATTGCATGCACGATTGCCCAAGACCAAAAGATTGCACAAGAAATCGTTTGGAACCATTTGATTAAGGCTGGATACGAAAAGAAAAAATTAAACCATTAAATTTTATGCAAAACATAATGGATTTCTAGATGCTTTTTCAGGTCATTATTGTGTAGCTTAATGGGATTACCATTGGCTCGTGCTGTGGGCATCCCAAGTTCGAATTCCATTCGAACAAAAGGTGTCTGGAAAAAGAAGTCTGATGAGGAAACGTGGTGGTTTCCGAAATAGCAGCTATAACTTCTACCGTCCAAAGCTATTGTTGTAATTTTTTCACTATTTCCAAAAAAATATATGGTCTGAAACAGTTCCATTTAAATGAAAACCCAAAAACAATTCAACACAATAATGACCTGAAAAAGCATCTAGGAATTACGGAAGAGCCTTGCCGTGCGAATGAAATTTTCCAATAATAAAAAAGGCGTTGCTTTAAAATATTTGTTGGTAAATTCTTCGCAAAAACAACTACATCGCGTCAAGTTTACAGCTACAGAATATCTGAGCACTTGATCGTGGATATGTAGGTAAAAGGAAAAAAGTGAAAAAACAACAATATGTGAAAGCGGCACACATGTAGCTTAATGGGATTACCATTGGCTCGTGCTGTGGGCATCCCAAGTTCGAATTCCATTCGAACAAAAGGTGTCTGGAAAAAGAAGTCTGATGAGGAAACGTGGTGGTTTCCGAAATAGCAGCTATAACTTCTACCGTCCAAAGCTATTGTTGTAATTTTTTCACTATTTCCAAAAATATATATGGTCTGAAACAGTTCCATTTTAATGAAAACCCAAAAACAATTCAACACAATAATGACCTGAAAAAGCATCTAGGAATTACGGAAGAGCCTTGCCGTGCGAATGAAATTTTCCAATAATAAAAAAGGCGTTGCTTTAAAATATTTGTTGGTAAATTCTTCGCAAAAACAACTACATCGCGTCAAGTTTACAGCTACAGAATATCTGAGCACTTGATCGTGGATATGTAGGTAAAAGGAAAAAAGTGAAAAACAACAATATGTGAAAGCGGCACACATGTAGCTTAATGGGATTACCATTGGCTCGTGCTGTGGGCATCCCAAGTTCGAATTCCATTCGAACAAAAGGTGTCTGGAAAAAGAAGTCTGATGAGGAAACGTGGTGGTTTCCGAAATAGCAGCTATAACTTCTACCGTCCAAAGCTATTGTTGTAATTTTTTCACTATTTCCAAAAATATATATGGTCTGAAACAGTTCCATTTTAATGAAAACCCAAAAAGAAAACCTTTTTAGTTTTTCATTGAAAAATTCATAAGGTTACTCATACGCAGGGGCAAATGGATCGAATTGAAAAAGGATTCATTCAATATTGCTCGAGAACTTTTTGCCATTTTGAAGTTAATGTCTTTATGCTAGTCTCATTGAAACCCTTGTCAACAAAACCTTCATCGCCAAGTTCAATTTTGGCACTGTGTCACGAGTCACCAGTTACCACCTGCTTCAGTACTGGGTCGAATTTGTTAGCGTACAGCAACGAAATGTAGATGGAAATTCGGTTCATGAGATTTTTCTCGTTAACTCATGTGGCAACCATACATCGAGCTTCGAGTCGAAAATGTCGATGCCCAAGACCATAAGGTTACACAAGAAATCGTTTGGAACCATTTGAATAAGGCTGGATACGAAAAGAAAAAATTAAACCATTCAATTTGATGCAAAACATAATGGACTTCTTTTTACTACACCAATATCAACTTCCTAACGCCATCTAAGGTAGGACACGAGATACAGATCATTAAAGCCATATTATTGCAAAAATAATGGATTAGTTTTTACTTGACCTGTTATTTACAATGGTTTATTCCCTACCAAGTGAATATTGAGTTTTCAAAAATTGTAGTCATTTTTTATCAAAATTTAATTTTTGCTGAAAAAAAGTTTACTTTACACACAAACACATTTCAAGAATTACATGTAATCTATATGCGACATTACAGCGCCAATAATAATGTATGTGTGTAAACAGTTTTTTTTTTCAATTTGTTTTTTTGCTACACAACTTCAGACATATTTACACATAAAACTATTTATTCACTTTTTTTTATAAATTTTTTACGCTAAGTTTTGGCAACCGCTTGTCCACCATGAGCAAAAACAAGAAGGAATAATACACAGAATTATCTAAGAAGCGGCGAAAGAGGCAAAACAATTCTTAGCTGTTCATCTGTTGCTCTTGCATTGTTGTTGTTGTTGTTGTTGCCGCTGATGTTTGTTGCTCCTCCGTCGAAATACTCGTATTGTCGAACGGACAACGACGATGCCATTACTTTCGATGCAAATACACAAACACACACACACACACATACATACATACATACATATATATATGTATGCGCTATATAAATAGCAACTGATAAGATTGTACAGTGTATGCAGTTTTCCTTTGCATTCTGCCGATTTTCAGTATTTGTGAACTCTTGCGCTGGCAATGTGAGGTGTGTTGCGGTCAGCGCACTGTGTCGCGAAGTGTTTAAATTTAAATTGCAATTAATTTGGTTTTTATTCTTTGCTTTTGCTTTGTACTTTGAAATTTACTATAAATACAATATGAAATAAATTGCGTGCGATTGCTTGCAGCAGCGTGTGATTGCGTTTAATTAGCGGTCATTGTAGCAGCCGGACAGCCAGCCAACCATTGCTAAGCACCGCAAGCAATTTTTAATGCAGTTCTTCAAACACCGTTACAGGGTTCACAACTAAAGTGCGTTTTGCTGGCAGTACTTGCATATATATAATATATACACATATAGTATACCATATATATATATATTTGTGCAGTGATAAGCATTTCCTACATGGAAACGTCGTAGATCACAGCAGATTCATAAAATAGCGAAAGTGCAGCATGAATGAGATCTCGATATGCTTTTTTCTTTGATGGGAAAATTGAAAATATTCGAGTGAAAATCAGCAGCTCTGACACATGTCCCGGTGTCTCCACAGTCAATTTAAAAGTATGTATGTATGAGTATATAATATTAGTGTGTGTGTGTGGGCATGTGTGTGCGGTTATGTGCATTTCAAGGTACATTAAAAATGCTTTAGTCCACATTAATAGTGACGACGTTGTGACAGCGCGCCGAGTAACGAATATAACATAAAACCAATACTTGTGCAATTTGCCGAATGAGAAGAAAGTCCAAAAACAAATTTTGTCCTAGACGACTATGTATAGTGAGTGCTGAGTGCTAAGTGAACTGAAGTGCCATATGTGTGTTGAAATAGAAATGGAAAAACAACAAATTCGTGGAGATCCAATGAACGATCGTCAATGTGACAACAATAGCCACAGCCAACAGTGACTGCAAATAATAGCCGCGGCTAGCTCATCTAGCAGGCCGCAGCAGAATCATAACGCAACGAACGACCAACGGACGAACATTGGAATTAACTCAGCGCACGTTTTGGTAATTCAAAATTTTTTTAAAATTATATGTATAAATACAAACACATACATATATTTAAAAAAAAAAATAAAATAAAAATTAAACTTAATTTAATAAAAAAGTGTGCAAAAATTCTACATTTCCAAAGTCGGCGTAAACTACGAGTTTCGGCGACCCTAATTAACTAAAGCAAATAAAAGTGCGTGTCTAATTGAGCCGTGTTTTAACATAATGTCAACCAATGCTTGACAATCTAATTAGAGAGCCACAATTTGAGTGTGAGATATGACGAATGGCGAGAGTTCATAGCGTTGAAATAAAAGCGCAGTGAAGCGACTACGCCGGCTGATGTGATAGCTGACGGGCTCCAACTCGTACACACGATTCAATGATAGAAGCTGCTGGATAGCTTTGTTTAAATGCAAGCATCAAACAGTCAATTAGTTCGCGTTTAGACGCTGAGTGAGAGCTAAGAATGGGACTAAAGTGCGCGTGTTAATTTTACAAAAAAATAGAAATAAAAATTAATAATACTAAACATAAAACAACAACAATAAAACAAATGCAAATTAAAAGAAAATAAAATAAAGAATAATACTAAAATTTTATTTAAGAAAAATCACTTGTAAATACATATTAAAATTATATAATATTATAATTTGGAATAGAATAAAATAAAAAAAAATAAAAAAAAAAATAAAAAAAAATTAAAAAAATAAACTAAAATAAAATAAAGTAAAATAAAATAAATAATGTAAATAAAGTGAAATGAAATAAAATAAAATAAAATAAACTTATATAAAATAAAATAAAATGAAGTAAAGTAAAATAAAGTAAAGTAAAATAAAATAAAATAAAATAAAGTAAAATAAAATAAATAATGTAAATAAAGTGAAATGAAATAAAAAAAAATAAAATAAAATAAAATAAATAAAATAAAATAAATAAAATAAAATAAATTTAAAGAAAATAAAATAAAGTAAAATAAAATAAAATAAACCAAAATAAAATAAAACAAAATAAAATGAAATGAAATAAAATAAAAAACAAAGAATGAAATAAATTTAAATTAAATGAATTAAATATATAAAATAACAAAGAGAAAAGAAAAAATTAAATAAAATAAAAAATAAAATAATATATATTAACATATAATGAAATTAGTTAAAACAAAATTAAATCAAATGAAAATATTAATAAAACAAAATAAAACAGTATATAAAAAATGGAAGAAAATAATATAAAATGAAGCATAAGAAATTGAAATAAAACGAAAAAAAAGAAAAAACTGAAAACACAAAAAGTTTAATAAAATAAAACAATATATAATAAAATAAAATAAAGTAAAATAAAATGAAATATAATAAAATAAAATAAGCCTAACAAAATAATAATTACATAAATAAAATAAAACAAAACTAAAATAAAAAAATAAGTAACAATAACTCAAAAGAATAGAAAATTAAAGTAAATGAATCAAAATAAAACAAAGTAAAATTTAAATAAAGTTAAACACGATAAAATAAAACTACATTTAATTTAATATAAAAAACTTAATTGAAGTAAATAAAAAATGAAAAATTAGATAAAATATAATAAACAAAACCAAGTCAACGTAAAAGAAAATAAAATTAAATTTAATAAAGCGAAGGAATACTGTTATAAAGGTTCAACATAAAAAAATGTAAAAAAAAAATAAAATAACAATAAGACCAATAAAAATCAAAAGTAAATAAATTGAGTATAATTGAATAGCATAAAAATTAAAATAAAACAAAATAAGTAAAATTAAGTTTATTAAAAAAATTAAGTTAAAAGAATATAAAATACGAACGAAATAAAAAAAAATAATTAAAACGAAGTAAATAAAATAAAATAAATTAAAATCACATAAAACAAAATAAATTAACCGGAATCAAAGGAAAAAATAAATAAATTTTAAATAAAATAAATAATTCAAATAATATATTAAATTTTTAAATTTTGCGCAATTTCGAAGAACTTTTACAATATCCTTTATTCACTGAAAGTGTATTAAATACCAAAAAAAAATTTAGTCGCTTAGTTCTTTTTTTTTCTCATTTTACTAAAATTCATTTTTTATAATATTCACTCCCACAGCCAGCAAATTTTAGAAACAACAACAACATCAACAGTCAACCACCACAGCGCTGTGCCAAATGAAAACTCAACGAAATGATATTTTAAATCATCACATTAAAAATAACTTTAGAAAAGTGAAAAAAAGAACATAAATGAATGCGCTAAAAGAAAATTTAAAGAAAAAATGTGAGCAAAAAGAATAATTAAAAAATAATAAAGTAAAAATACTATAACGGAAATTGTGTGATCCACATAAAATACATCCCTGTGCATATACATATATATATATGTATATATTCGCGTTATTACGAAAATGTGTATGTGAAATTTATTTGAAATTTGACAAAAATAACGCAAATTTCTGTGGTGGTGACGGCAAAAGCGTCAGCGAAAATAAGCGTAGCCAAAGAAAAACTGACCGACCAACCAGTGGAGAACTGCAAATGAGCGCGAATTTCATGTACACGGTGTATGGAAAATTACATACAAACAGCCATAAAATTGTATAGAAATAAAAATAAATTTTATTTAAAATTCACAAAGCAACGTAGCGTTTGCATAAATACATAATTTGAAATACACTTCGACATAGCTATACATACATACATATTAATATATTGTATATGTATACAAAGTGCAACACACCTTCTCTTAAAAATACTAATTGATTACAACGTGCAAATAATTTTATAAAAATACTCCAACAAAAAACACAAACATCTCAGGTAATCTTTTTTTATACACTCATTCGCCTGACTTCTTTGTAAGTGTGTATGTGAAAACGCGTTTTTATTGTGCAGTAATTCACCAAAGTGACCCGAAAGTGACGTCAGAATTTCATAAGCCGCAAAAAATCACAACTGCCATACTCGCATAATGGAGGAGAAGAAGGAGGAAAAGAAACAAAGGAAGCGTAATGGAAAACCTCGCCGTTCCACAAAACACCATCCCTGGGACGAAGGTATGAATTAATTGTGCGACGGCGTATACTTAACGCCTTTATTAATTTTATTACGCATACGCAATGTTGCACCAACGCAGTGTTGCATTGAGAATTTCAGGTGATTGATTTGAAAAAAAAAAATAAATTAAAAGATATATATATAAAGATAATAAAATTAATTTAAAAAAAAAATATAAAAAAATTATAAGAAATTATATTAAACTGAAAAGAAATAAAGAAATATAAACAGGAAAAATAAAATATATAAAATTAAAATATAATTAAAAAATTAATAAAAAAAAAATTAATTAAAATAGAAGATAATAAATAAAAATCGAACTAAATTAAAATGAAACAAAGAAAATTAAATTACGCTAACATAAAGTGAAATACATTTTTTCCTATAATGAAAAAAGTCTTCTTTCTGAATTTTCATGAAAATTCAAGTTCAATAATTTTAGAAATTTTAGGCATGTACACTTTTTTAAGTAAAATTTCATAAGCAATGAGGCAACAATAAAATAGAACAGGCAAACACATCAACATTTGGAAACGACAGTTTGGCGAAAAATTAATTAAATATTTTCAGTTAAGCTGAAGAGAGCTCAATCTCATAAGTACAAACCAAAATGTAATAAATTTACGAGCTTAAGACATCGGAATTAAAAAAAAACTTATCTTTGGTTGTCTTTATTTAATTACGAATAAAATATATAAGCAATTTCACACTTATACCTATATATGCATTTAATCACTTGTGACCGGCATCGTCATTAAAAATAAAAAACTTGAAATGGTAAGAATGCATTGTATATGTATGTATATACATACATATGTATTTTAAGTAAATCTTGTTTCTTTATTTAATATTTTATATCTTCTTGCTTAAGTATAAAACGAATAAAAAAGAAAAAAAGTTGATTGTTTGCTTTTAATGCACCGATGTGTGTGTATATATGTGAAAATGGTTATAAATAAACACAAATATATGTACCTACATATACGAGTATAGTATGTATTACGTATGACTTTAAGGTGAGCTTAAAATGAATAAAAGTCATAAATAACTTTTATTTAATAATTTTGATTTAGAACTTGATATGAGGTTTGGATATTTCTGTTTAAAACAAATTAACAAAATAAAATATCATAAACTAAAATAAATAACATAAAACATTATAAAATAAAATGAAGTAAAATAATATAAATAAACTAAAATAAATATAAATCAAATATATATAAATAAAATAAACATAAATTAAAATAATAAAATTAATGAATTGAAATACAAAAGGAAAAAAACAATATTATATCAAATTAAACTAAATGAAATAACTTAAAAATGAAAGTAAATTAAAAAATTTAATAACAATAATAAGTGAAGATTTAAAAAATAAACTTTAATAAATTAAAATAAAATAAATAAACTATATTAAAAAAATTATATAACCAAACCAAATAAAAAAGATAAATACAAAAACAGCAAAGATTGAATAAAATATATAAGCTACGTAAAATAAATTAAAGTAAGATAAAAACAAACAAAATCAAATAAAGTAAAATAAAATCAAAATTAAAAGTAAATAAAATAATAAATAATAATAAAGTAATAATAGGAAAATGATAAAGTAAACTAAAAAAATTAAATAACATAAAATTAAAAAAAAATTAAATTAAATGAAAAATAATAAAATAAATTGGAATAAAATAAAATAAAATAATATAAAGTAAAGTAAAATAAAATTTAAAAAAAATAAAACAAAATAATGTTAAAAAAGACAAAAAAAATTATATGAAATAAAATAAAACAAAGTAAACAAAGTTAAAGAAAACCATAATAAAATTAAACAAAATAAAAACAAAACCACATAAGTTGGAAAAAAGAAATAATCTAAAATAAAATAAATAAAAACCATTAAGAAATAAATATTAGATAAAATAAGAAAAACTAGATAAATTAAACAATGAGTTTATAAAAATATAAAAGGCAAAATAAAAAAAAATTAAATGAAATGCAATATAAAATAAAATTAAAAATAAAGAAATAAAATATAATGTAAAACAAAATAACATATTATATAATAATTAATTAAAATGATATTAAGTAAAAACAAAAAAATTTAAAATAAAAATAATAAAATAAAACTAAAGTAAAAGAAAAGAAAATAAAATAAAGTAAAATAAAAATATCTAAAAGAAAATAAACTAAACTAAAGAAGCTAAACTAAAGAGACCCAAATTAAATTAAAGCAAAATAAAATAAATAAAAACGAAAAGTCAAAAACATATAAGTAGAAAAAAATTAATAACCTAAAATAGAAAAAAATTATAAAATTTTACAAATAAAAATTCGATAAAATAAGAAAGCAAAGCAAGATAAAGAAAAAAATAGATAAATTAATAAAATTAAAACAAATAAAGACTAAAATCAAATGAAATACTAAAAATAAAATAAGAGCAAAAAAGAAAGATAAAATAAAAAATAAAAAAATAAAATAAAATGAAATAATCTAAAATAAAGTAAACTAAACTAAATTAAAACAAAATAGGATAAATAAAAACCAAAAGTTAAAAACATATAAGTAGAAAATATTAGATGAAATAAGAAAACAAGGAAGGATAAAGAGAAAAAATAAAAACTGAAATAAAATGAAATACTAAAAATAAAATAGGAGAAAAAATAAAATAAAAATAAATAATCTAAAATAAATTAAACTAAATTAAAACAAAATAAAATAAATAAAAACAAAAAATTAAAAACATATAAGTGGAAAAAATTAGATGAAATAAGAAAACAAGGAAAGATAAAGAAAAAAAAATTAAATGAAATGAAATAAAACAATAAAAAGTAATATAAAAAATAAAAATATAACAAAATAGAAAAATATAAAATGAAGTAAAAAAAAATATTATATAAAAATGTGGAATAAAAAAATTTGAAAAATAAAATAATATATAATAAAAAAAACTAAAGAGATATAAAAAGAAAATAATAAAATAAAATAAATTAATAATAAATAAACCAAATAAAGTTAAAAAAATGAAGGAAAGCTCAAAAAAAACAAAATTAAATAAAAATTAATAAAATAAGGCATACACTAATGCTTCAACTTGCGATACAAATGTATTCATGTATCCCTATACGTGACCGGCTTATTATCTAAAAGGTGATTATTTTTACTATTGCAAACAACAAGTGACTTTTTTGTTGTATTATTTTGCTGTTGCTCTCAATACAAAAAAAGAATAAAAAACAAAAAACAAATTCACAACATAAACAATAGAACAACCAACTTGAACATTGCATTTTTCATACGAATAGTGTGCTCTATGGTGAGAAAGGAAACACAAATAGTGCCGCGTATATACTGATATACCGGCATGCATTTTATTACTTACGAGTATTTGATTAAATGCATCATTCATGCAATAACCGCATATTGTCAATAAGATACGAAATAACGTAATAGCTATCCGCATCCGCAAAAATCATTGCAATGATTAAATGCTTATTAAGTTTTCATAGAAGCGGAATCGAAATTCAACCTGATTTATACACACACACACACATGAAAGTCTGGGAGATAATTTACTGTGGTTAAATTATGTATTTATTCATTAATATTTTACACTTGAGAACTTTTTATGGCTTATAACTTTTACAAGTGCAATGATATTTCAATGATCAATTTATTTGTATTTGCGATTTCTTCTAATGTCAGAATTTCAAATATAGACTTGTCGGCTAACTAAGCGCGAAAAAAATGCCTAATGTATTTTTTATTTTTTTTTGCGTTATTTTTTCCTGCTATTTATATTTACTTGTTGGCAATCGAAAGTAAAATAACCAAAAGCAGAATGAATGTTGTACAATTCAAAATGCTTTACTTTCCATTAATGCATTTCAGATACGAATCGTGAGGAATTCCATGTATTTTTAGTCGTAATGTTTTAAATATACGTGTACATATATTCATTCATGACTTATACGAGTATATACAATTGTTTTAAAATTAATCAAATTAGAGTTAAATATGTATATTACAGCTTCAAGTAAATGAAAGGTGTTTAAGTAACTTTCTTATGCTTTTTCAATATTGAAATTGCCTTTGTGCTACTAAAAAACCAATAAAGTTACCTAAACGACTAGATTCTACATTGTTAATTAGGTTTGATTGGTTTACAATGTCTGCTTAGACCGTCTAATAAATTAGACAGTGAAATATACTAGTTGTAGATATATATACATATATGTGTATATAACTGACACTTTGTAATCGCTGCAGTCATTTTCCGCCGATTTGTAGATTTAAATGTTTATTAAACTAGTTTATCTTTCAACATTTTCCTATGCTATCGGCTGGTATTTTTAACACTGAAATGTATAAAAGAAATTTCAATTATTTACTTATGCATCAGCTTCTTACTAGTTAAATACTAGTTTATTTATGCATGTTGAATTTTTATTTTACAGAAATGATAAAAGAAAATTGTCTCCCTCAAGGTTCAAGCCTTGTTGAATCAGCTGTTTGTTAGTGACAATCCCTAACCACTCGACTATCGTGAAGATAAAAAAGTATCGATAAACATTCAAATTCGTCGATAGATACCAAATCGATATGAGATTATCACTAAAATACTAGTATTGAACTAGAATTTATGCATATCATTTTCATTGCAGAACATTTATTTTCTAGTTTAAATCCGCTCTGCACATTTAAATCTTCAAGCTACAAGCTTCTTCTTATATTAATCATTTTTATAGCAAACTCAGATATCTCAGTTGAAATCCCTTTTCCTTCTCCCGGCATTCTGCTCAAATCAAGACCAACGCGTAGCGATAACATTTTGCGCCAAATTGGGCAAAACAGCTTCGAAAACGAACGCAAAAATTGTAAAAGTGCATGGTGATAGTGCTCTTAGTCGTGCCCTGGTGTTTCGATATCACAAAGAGTTTAAGTTTAAGTAAAGCTCGCATGGGCAAGTCGAAGCTGAAAACGATGATTATTACCTTTTTTGATAGCCGTGGAATTGTCCACAAAGAATTTCTTCCACCGGCGCAAACCGTACCATAAATCAAGCTACTATCGCCAAGTACTCGAAAGATTGCGAAAACGAGTCGACAGGATCGCCGTGTTGCAACAACCGCCTTATTCGACCGATATGTTACCCTCTGACTTTTTTTGATCCCTAGAACAAAATCGGTGGTCAAAGGAACCCATTTTGAGTCGATTGAGGACATCCAGGCGGTCGTGCCGAGGATACTCGCGGACATCCCAGTCGAAGCGTTCCAGAAATTTTACGAAGCATGGAAAACGCGCCGGAATCGTTGTATAGCTGCCCAAGAGGACTACTTTGAAGAGCATGGCAGAGTTATAGAATAATTTTGAAATATACGGTTTATATGGAATCAGTCTCATTACGTAATTGTCACACCTCGTATGTATAAGAGCGACTTTCATGCCTACTCTTCAGTTCTTTCTGTACTGGGAGCCTCCTGGATGTCCGAGATCTAGCTAGGGTCAAATATGGTCCCTCTTACGCCCTAGACCCCTCTCTGCATTTGTCGTAGGTACGCATGTGATGCCAGTAGGTTCCGTAAGGCTCATCTCCGTCCTAAGTTCCTTTCAGGACAAGTCGAAGAGTTTGTTCTCACAAATATTTCTAGCACAGAGTAAATTTGTAAGGTTTATCTTAGCTCTCTGAGCATTCAATTACACAGTTCATACCTTTGGGAGATATTAGCTCTATCTTGTAACACAACTTTTCAGCTAGCTTACTATATTTTTCTACATGAGGACAGTTCTCTTCAAACTACTGATAGTAAATTAGAATTTTTAATACAGGCGTTCATTCTGGAATCGATCGATTTTCTATCAATTTGAAGTAAGAAATAACATTCACTACCATATTTTTAATTTCTGAGACCTAACGATGACTCAAAGCTTACTATAATTCTAAAGGTGCTTCATCTGAAGATGGAATCAAGTGTGCAGCAGTGCATGTTACCAAGACTTTTGTAGGCATGAGCCCATACTAAACAATGTTTAGAAAAAGCTTTTTCTTTTAATGAGATCGTTTCTCGTCCTAGAATGTAAATATTTCCAAGGCTAGAACATAATATGTTCTTATGAAAATAGAACAAGAAGCTCGTCCTAAAAGACACTTAAAATTCAAATGACTCTCAGGCTATCGTATACAACAAATAAATCTCACGAAATATTTCGCTCAATAAGTTTGAGTGTTATTTAAAACTGTATTTTCATTGTTTTTATTTTGTGTTTTTTTTTTTTGGTCCAGCTTTTCGTGTTTTAAATGTCCAAACATTGAACTTCAACGCAGCAGAGGTCAAAAGTGGCGGTCACATCAATAATATATTGCATTTAACTTAATTTAATAAAATGAAATTTGTGCCTAAAAACTTCTCAGCTCAGACAAACGTATTCATTTGAAGCTCATTTTTTGTGAAATTTTTTGTAATTCACATAAATCACATGTTCAATTAGCGTCTGCCAAATTAGATTGATGGGCTGGGTAAACATGACAAACAAACATTAACAAAGAGTTCGACTTTGCTAAGAAAAACAAGATAAAGTGGACGAAAGAAATATACTTAAACTTCATAGAAAGTAAAATAAAAAAAATCCAAGAACGAAAGTAAAACATTGCTATACGAAACTTAGAGTTCAATTTGTTGTGGGGAAAAGAAGAAAAGAATAAGAATGTTCGGTAAATGAAATGGTTTAAAAATTTGTGAAAATCTAAAAAAGTTAAAAAAAATTTCATGTGTAATAATGTAAATAATAATGCGAAATTAATCAGAAAAATAACTTTTCGGCTTTGGAACTTGTTTCAGATTTTAGGAAATCGAGTGGCGTTTGTGGCGCAGCGTTAACACGATTTTTGGTTTGCATGGCACCAGTTATGGGTAAATTATATGAAAAAAAGAGAAAGAAAATTAAAGAAAAAAAAAACCAAATGAAAACTAAATTATTTAGTCATTTTGTAAGTTCAATGTATTAATGTGTGTGGCGCTCAAAATGTGGAACAAATTCGTTTTATTACTAAATAGTATTGTCGGCAAGGTGCTTAATGGTTGTACATACGTGTATGTACATACGTACGTGTTTGTAATTGAATATTTATATGTGCTGCGTGCTAAGTGTATGAACACATTCAATAGTAGATTAGGGTGGGACGGTCTTTCTATTAATTTTACTAATAAATTAAATATAAAATATGCGATTTTTAAAATTTAAATAATTAAATTAATTATGAGACTGGGAAAAGGAAAAAAATTAAAATTAAAATTACAAAAATTTTGGAAAAAAATTAAAAATATAATGAAATGATATGAAATGAAATAAAACAAATTAAAAGACAATGACATAAATTAAAAAATAATATTAAATAAAACAACATAAAATAAAATAAAATAAATCATATTAAACCAATAAAAATCTAGTAAAATGACACAAAAAAAAAACAAATAAAAAAATTCACATAAGTGAAATAAAGTAAGAAATGGAACAAAGCAAGAAAAATACATATTTTAAAAGAAAATGAAATAAATAAGACAAAAAAACTAAAATTTAATTAAATTGTAATAAATATAATAATAAAATAAGATACATCGATATAAATTTCAAAAAATACAATAAAGTAACACAAAATAAAAAATCAATAAAAAATAGAAGTAAAATAAATTAAAATAAAATAACATAAAATAAAACAAAAAAATTCAACAACAAATAGAAATTCAATAAAATGAAATAAAGAAAAAACGAAACGAAAGGTAATCAAATAAAATAAGTGAAACAAGAAAATAAGAAAAAATAAAAGAAATGGAAAAAGGAATTAAAAAAATTAAGGAAAAAACAAAAAAAGAAATTAAATTAAATAAAGCAAACTAAAATGAAATAAGATAAATAAAATAAAATTAATAAATGTATAATTTAATAAAATAAAATAATAGAATAATAAAATAAAAATAAGATTAAGTAAAATAAAATAAAACAAAACAATATTATATAACAACATAAAATAAAATCTAACAAAGCAAAACAAATTAAAAAGTTAATATAAATTGAAAACAGAATTAAAATAAAGTAAGTTTAAATAAAAAGATGATAAAATAAATTAAAATAATTTAAATTAAATTTCAAGAAAATGAAATAAAACAAAAACAATATAAAATAAAATAAAGAAAATGAAATAAATAAGACAAAACAATTAAATTGAATTAAATTAAAACAAATAAATAAAAATAAAATAAGATACAGTACCACAAAATAAAAAATCAATAAAATCAATAAAAAAATTATAATAATATAATATCAATAACATAAAATAGAATAAAAAAATCAACTAGAAATTAAATAAAATGAAATAAAGAAAAAAACGAAATGAATGGTAATCAAATAAAATAAGTGAAAAAAAGAAAATAAGAAAAAAGGAAAGAAAAGGAAAAGGAATTTAAAAAAATTAAGGAATAAAATTAAATAAAATTAAATAAAGCTAACTAAAATGAAATAAGATAAATAACATAAAATTACAAATGTATAATTCAATAAAATAAAATAATAATAAAAATAAGGTTAGGTAAAATAAAATAAAACAAAATAATATAAAATAACATAAAATAAAATCTAACAAATTAAAAAATTAATATAAATTGAAAAAAAAATAAATAAAATAAAGTAAGTTTAAATAAAAAATTGATAAAATAAATTCAAATAATTTAGATTAAATTAAAAAAAAAATAATATAAAATAAAATAAAAAAGCGACATAAAATAAACAAAGAAATTAAAATAAAATGAAATGAAAAAAATTAACAAAATAAAACGAATTAAACTAATATAAAACCAAGTAAAATGAGAAATAAATAAAAAATCAACATAAAAAAGAAATGTATTTAAGCAAAATATAAAACAATATGTAATCAAATAAATTAAGTGAAAAAAAGAAAATAAAAGGAAATAAGAGAGTAGAAAACAAATAAAAGAAAATAATTTAAAATAAATTTAAAGAAAAGAAAAATAGAAAATTTAAATAAAGTAAACTATAATCCAAATAAACAATCCTTAACCGAATAAAAACCGGGTCGTTCCGGTATAAAGACCTGAATGTCGCGGGAACTTTTTGGTTTTTGTCGCCGCTTCTGACAGTCTTGGCTTTCCCTCAGTAGTCAAAGACTTATTCCTTTTATAGCCTGTTTCATACTGAGTTTCTATATTCATATGTATGTATATATTGTTTCAAATCACTCTAGATAAGCGCTGCGCTGTAATAATTGATCATTTCTTTTAACCCCATTTCCTCTTCGGACTAACTACTGCATTACATATGTACATATATGTAATTGATCAGTGTTATATGCGTAAACAAATTTTTTTTATTTTTATTTTTTTTTATTTTTTTTCGCCCTTAATTTAATTGACTGTATTTACATAAATAATTATTATTATTATTTTTTTTCATTTAAAAAATGGTAGTTTTAACTATATATACCATGCGTAAGCTAAGTAAACTTAACAAAAATGATTCGCTATTCATCATCAACACTTTGAAACATGTATCCACGCTGCCAAATGTGTGTCGAAATATATGTAAATTTTCACATATACGCAAAAAACTAAAATGTGAATTGTGAAAATTTGTTTTGCTTGCGGTGTTTACTTTTATGAAAATGTGTCATCAAATAGCTCATACTAGAATACCTAGAAAAAAAATATAAAAGCATTTGCATATGTTCATATCTCGTACGTGTATGTATAGTATGTACGTATCGTAGAGCATTTTTAGTATGTCTCCTTGTCTTACATTTTGTACGTTGATGGGTGGGTGGTTGCTTAGTCGACGACTTCGTATTATGCGATGTTGCTTGTGTGATCAGTTCATCTGTAGCAATGTAAATGAAGATGTATTGAAATTTACTAAGCCATGCGACCTTCTTAGCGCCGGAAAAGCAAAAGCAAATTATTTTTGTAACATTTTTCTGTTGACGTGTGAGTATATTTAGGAGTGTGCCTAGCTCCTGAATGTCTAAATGAGATCATTCAATAATAGATTTATAATTTTTCTTGACAATTTGGAAATTTAAAGGGAAATAAATTTAATTCATATAATTAGTGGTTGAATGGAGGTATTGGCGGTCAAAATTGCGTAGTAATACTTTATACTTGTTTTTAAAAAACCAGACCAAGTCAAACTATCGAAAGGTATCTAGTGTATTTGTAAAATCGTCTGAACAAAATGTCAAAGTATAAATTCGACCAATATTTCCAATAAATGGTTTTTGGAACTTCCCGAGAAAAATGTTAAAATCTTGTATTGTTCTGTTTTTGTTGCAACATTCCTCATAAATTTTGTTTGTGGTTTTGGGCGAAATGGATTGAGGCTCCGCGTAGTCATAAAAATGGGACGATTTCGCTTTCTGCACATAAATTTACCGGAGTAAGCATTCTTTTGAGTAACTACTATTTTCCAGAGTGGGAAAGTGAATTTATTACACTATACAACAAGAAATTTCCGATAAGGTTTTCGTGATTAAAGTAGCTTATATAATATTACCTCGTTTATTTCTCGAAATGGGTTTTTAGCATTATCTTAATATTTTGATATGGTCATATCTCGTCAACCGTACGGATACGGAATATAGTTAAAGTATCTAAAACAAAGTTTTTGGTACTGAATAAACTAACTAAAAAAAAAATTAAAACAAATTTGCCGAAAAAAAGGTCATTTTTGGTCCCAAAAACACAAAATTTACCATTTTTTGAACATTTTTCACTAATTTTTTTTTCCAATATCTCAGCTTTAAGTCTACAAATATTTTTTTTATTATATATTTTTTGTTACTAAACATTTTTTTTTATTATATATTTTTTTATTATTATTTTTTTTATTATATATTTTTTTTATTATATATATTTTTCTTTATTTGGAATGAATCAAATGATTTTCAATTCATTTTATACCTGTTATGCCTATTTGCCTCATTCTCCGCAAGGACGGTAAATCATCACAAGGAACATCATCATTCATTGGCATATCTTCGGCCATGTTTTCTTCATAGTAGATCGACACCAGTAGCGTGAGCTATGGCAGTAGCAGTGGTTTCATATTCTTTTTTTTTTAACTTACGTTCCAACAGTAGCAGAGCTGAAACATGCGTAACATCTAGTTTCATCATGTCCCTGTCGGCCTTCCATTTACATTACTGGCTTCACATAGCGCAGACAGGCTTTATTTCATTCTTTCATCCAGTCCAAAAGAATGGCATTGCAAGTTTTGCAAACCGTGTTCGGCGTATAGTCTTTATCAGTCAAATCTGGTTCATCGAAATAATCGGTGAAGATGTTTCTCCTTTCCTGATTTTCTTATTTTTCGGCACTATATGACCACAAACATACCAAAAATCATCGATTTTTGGGCACCTTGTACTTTGTATATTGAAATTATGAATGTTTTTCTGCTTTTTCAAATATTATTTACACGAAATTATTGTTGTCTTGTTACACAAACTACGCTTGTTAAACCAATGCTCTGAGATTCCTATATGAGCTAAGATTGCAAAACGAATAATACAGGAATTCAAGATTTTGCGTCTACATTCAACTTCTGATCACGAGAGCCTTGTCCGATTCGAGGCCACGAAAAATTTTGCACTGTGCTATAGATGATCAGGTCAAGTGATCGTGGAGTCCACAAGTAGAACAATCAAATTTTAGGAAATTCTGTCATTTCAAATCAAGCAGCCACTAGGCTAAGCTATTTGATATGAAAAGTTCGTTTTGTTCGTTTTGCAATTTCGATATTTTTAATTTTTCACAAATAAAAATAGATTTTGTAAATATAATAATATATATATTTATTGAAATATGGTATTTTAACATGCTTAAATCCCTTTAAATTTATAGCAAAAATCCAATTACTAAATTATTTGTAAATAAAATACAGAAATAAAGTGGAAGGCTATACTTAAAAAGTATGCATATTCAGTAGAATTTATATTTTAGAAATCAATAAATAATGAAATTGAAATCATCAAGCTTGGTATTGGTAGAATTCTAGGACCAAGATGACCTTTCACATTGGATAATTTGCAAAAAAAAACAATACACACTTTAGAAAGAAAACAAGCCAAGTCAAGAGGGTAGTTACTGAGTCTGTTTGACCCAATTGTTAATTGTCTCACTTTGCTTGTGTAACAATTATAAAGCTATAATTAAAATAAGACAGACATAGCTAAATGAAGTTGGTCTCAAATAAGAGTTAAGGTGCTGTCAGACTCTGTGATTAATTATATTGTGCTAGATTTATGAACTTTTTTTTTTTTAATTAAAAATTTTCGACTAGCCGAGTGGTTAGAGCACCATGCTGCCATTCCTCGGCAGAGAATATCCGACCGTACTTTTGACATGAAATAAACGCTGCTCATAAAAATCCACCAGCCATTCGGAACCGGCTTAGAATAAACTGTAGGTCTCTCCATTAGTTTGAAAAACATCAAGTAGACGCACACCACAAACTGGAGGAGCCGAAAATAGCTACAGCATAGCGAAGTGGAGGATTTCGATTTCATTACTTTCATCAGCATGAAGATTTTCTTGAAATTTTCGGCTTAAGGAAGGCTGAGAAGATGGCAATGACAATACTTGTTCTGGTCCCCCGAGCACGTCAACAACTGATGAAAACATTGAAGCAGTGAAGAAAATGATTTTGAATAATCGTCGATTCACTATCAGAGATGTTGCTGATGATGTTAGCAGATCGTTCGGCTCATGTCAAGCAATTTTTACAGATGTTTTAGGCATAAAACGTGCGGCAGCGAAGATTTTTCCAAAATTGCTAAATTTTGAGCAAAAACAACGGCGCATGGACATCGCTCAGGAGATGTTGAACTTCGTCAACGACGATCCAGATTACCTCAAAAAGGTCATAACTGGTGACGAATCATGGGTGTATGACTATGACATTGAAACCAAAGCCCAATCTTCCCAATGGAAGCGTTCAGAAGAGCCAAGCCCGAAAAAGGCACTTCAAGCTCGGTCAAATGTGAAGGTTTTGATCACTGTTTTCTTCGACTAGGAGCTATTGGCGATACCAAAAACGCGTTTCAGAAGTGTTTCGAGGATTGGAAAAAACGCTGGCATAAAAGTATTATATCTGAGGGAGATAACTTTGAAGAGGACAAGATAATTATTTATGAATAAATAAATAAATACTTTTTGAAAAAATTGAAAATAATCTGGTCACACCGCGTACTAAAATTTGTGTGTCTGACAGCACCTTAAGCTTCTCTTTTGAAGATTGGCATCCCTCTATAACTGCTAATTAATTTATTTGCTTAAGATATCACTTCAAGAAATGTGAACCAACAAGTTTGGCACACGCTGGTCAAATACTAATTACATACACATATTTATGAATTTAAATTTCTTTGTATCATATTAACTATTATTTTATGTATGAAAAACGAACTATTGATTGTATTAAGACAGGTTTTCTTTATGAAAAACAAGCCAAATTGATTATAAACAAATAGTATGAGTTTTTAATTCTATTAGCAAAGCTACAGATGAAAGAACTTGAAGGAATCAGCATTGATAATAAAATAGTTGCACAAAAATATGAATTGTTTGCTAACGTTGTTATTTTTAAACAAAGATCAAAGGTTCAATTTAATAGATCATTATTAATAGCCGATAATTGTTGTGGGCAAAAAGAAAAACACCGATAAAAATTAACTCAAAGAGTAGTTAAAATCCAATTGGTCAAGGTGAGTAACTGAAATAAAATTCTTAAGCTGCACTCAGCTCAATTTTTTGCTATGAACGTAAATAAAAGAATTTTTTCAAACTTTTCATTTACATGAAATGGTATTGCGTCGTTCACTAAGTAATTTCGTTTTTTTAGTTCAATTTAAACACGATTTTTTTTATTAAATTTTATGTTCTCCATTTTGTCCCATAACTTGGGCTGGCTTATCCTTTCAAGGTCTTGCGACTCACATTACGGTAAACAATCTACTTTTCGTCGCCAGTAACAATGGTCTTTAATAAGAAAATCACAGTTGTTAATGAGACGAAGCAAATTTAATTCTGTAAGAACATGAAAAACCCATATGTCACATCTCGAAATTAATCCCAGATATTTTTTGTGCTTGTGAACGGTCTTGTTAGACAAATTTAATATTTAAGCAATCTCTCGATTTGTTATTTTGTCCACATCGGCTCTTCCAAATAATTTAACAACATTTTTTACAAACAAGCTTTACCAGCTGTTCAAATATACTAGGTGTGTTAGTTGAAGTTTGCCGGTTTTTTCGATAAAGAAAACACTTAATTTTCAGAGGAATCTCAAAATTTTTTTATTCAAAGTTTTGAGCATTGGTTTCTACACATTTCGCCCATTTCTCAGGCAAACTATGGATACCATTTCTAAAAACCTTTTCTCTTTCGAGGCAAACCATTCGACGAACCATTTTTCGACTTCTTCAAAATTAGCGAAGCACTGCTCTGCAAGGGAGTGTCCCATCGATGCGAAAAGCTGATAGTCGGACGGGACGAGGTCTGGAGAGTACGGCTTGTGCGGTAATATTTCCCAATTAAGTGTTTTTAATGTGTCTTTAACCAGTTTAACGGTAATAGACGGCGCGTTGTCATGTTGCAAGATAACTTTGCCATGTCTTTGGGCCGATTCCGACCGTTCTGCGATCAACGCATGATTCAAATTGATCATTTGTTGTCGGTAGCGATCCGTGTTCACCATTTCACCAGGTTTTAACAACTCGTAGTACACCACACAACACTTTTCCCATCAAACACAGAGCATTGTCTTACGGCCAAAGCGATTTGGCCTTGCAGTCGATGGGCCAGCTTCACCAGGAGAAAGCCATGATTTTTTTCGCTTCGGGTTCTCAAAATAAATCCATTTTTCTTCCCCCGTGACAATTCGATGCAGAAAAGATTTCCTTTCGAATCGTTGAAGCAGCATTTCACAAACGGTTTTTCGGTTTTCCATTTGTCTATCGTTCAGCTGGTGTGGCACCCATTTTCCATACTTCTGGATCTTTCCCATGGCTTTTAAACGTTGGAATGTGACTTGCGTATTTTTGTAGGTTAATGTCAATAGAAACAAATTACATACATGCCAAATCATAGAAATTTATACATATTGCTAGCGACATCTACTAGTAAAACCGGCAAACTTCAACAAACACACATAGTATAACGGTAAAGCAGTTAAGTGTGAAGATGGTTGCGGAAAAATGCAATAAGATCAGCTGCTATCATCAAACGAAATTAATCTAGAGGGTTTTACAATGAGAGGTTGTATTTTGATATTCAAATAAAAATGGTATTTTTTGAGATAAATGATCGTATGTTTATTTCAATGTTAAGAGAAAAATATGTCTTTGCCTTAAAATATCGATGGTTTTGTTGCTTGTGTCACATCGATAACGCCGTCTTGTTGAAAGTATACGTTGTCCAAATCATTACCATCCAATTCCGGTCATAAAAAATCAGTAATCAGCTCTCGGTAGCGCGATCCATTCACTGTAATTGTTGCTTCAGTATCATTTTCGAAAAAGTGAGGTCCAATGGAATGGAGAGGCTTTTCAACAATAAATCTTAGATCTTCCGAGCACCAGATGCGATAGTCTTGCTTATTGACAGAATAGCAGTCTATTCAAAATAACATCGCGTATTAGAAAATCCTTTACTAAATTTGGTCCAAAGTATGTAAGTGCCATAAGGAGATGAGAAAGACCCATTAAAAAATTTACAACGATCGGATCGAAATGATATCCCTCTGTCCGTCTGCTTGTAGGTATCTCAGTATCACAGTTTTTGAGATATTTCAATTAAATCTAGTACACAGTTGCACTGGTACATTTAAACCATCATTTGTTCGAAACCAGATCGGACTGCTACAGAAAATATACGAACGGTTTTTCGGAATTGAGATTTTTGGTAATAAAATTGTCAAAAAAGCATCCAGGAGCGTTAAATTATATCTTACATCCCTCATTCAACCAATTTTTCAGGCTTGGGAATTAATATTTCATACTAAAATGAAATACCATAAATTTGATATGGGCATGAAAGATATGCAGCCTTTGGCTGAAGATAGCTCTTCTTTTTTATTTAATTCTTAAGGGCGGAAGCTGGTCTAGAATTTTGAAAAAATTTAAAATTTTGGAAAAAATTTAAAATTTTGAAAAAATTTAAAATTTTGAAAAAATTTAAATTATTTGAAAAAACTTAAAATTTTGAAAAAAAAAAATTGAAAATTTTGAAAAATTTGAAAATTTAAAAAAAAAAAATTGAAAATATTGAAAAAATTGAAAAAATTTAAAATTTTGAAAAAATTGAAAAAAATTAAAATTTTGAAAAATTTAAAATATTTGAAAAATTTGAAAATTTAAAAAAAAATTTAAAATATTGAAAAAATTGAAAATTTTGAAAAAATTTGAAAATTTAAAAAAAAATTGAAAATTTTGAAAAAATTGAAAAAATTGAAAAAATTGAAAATTTTGAAAAAATTGAAAATTTTGAAAAAAAATGAAAATTTTGAAAAAAATTGAAAATATTGAAAATTTTGAAAAAATATATTTAGATGGACGTCTAAATGCCCAAATTTTTAATTCGACGGCAGTGCCTCGGAGGTATATCCATTTACGGGCCAGGGGAGTTTTTCTCGAAATCATTTTTTTTTAACTGGAATATAAATCTTCACCGATTTTCGATTGATACGTTTGTTGAGTCAAAAAAAAAAAATTAACAAAATGTGCTAATTTTTTGCGCTCTAGACCAACTTCCCCTTAATAAGTCGTTAATCGTCTATATTTGTATGTATCATAAGAATAAGGTACAATTTACTAATGGAAAATGTGGAGTATTTTGTTATTATTCAATAGAATTTACTAATTGCCTCTATACTAGAATTTTTATGTATGTATTTCATAAACAAATTTAACACCCAAAAAATTTATTATTTTCTTATAATTTTATACTAGAAATTTTACGCCCCAATTGACCCAAGTATATGACATTAAGCCTTATAAGGTCAAAAGTCCATAAATTTGCAATATACATATACATATCTACATTTGTGTACATATACATACATATGTACACATTCATAAATTCATTGTCTGTAGTCACACATTTCATTGATTAGTATTTCATAGCTAAAAGCTAGACTTTGTATTATTTTCCTCATAATATTTTAGCACAATTGTTGCTTGTTGTTATACCGCTAGAGCAAACATTTTTGCTATTGTTATTGTATGACGCTAATAGTACAAACATATTTATGTAGTAATATACAACTTGACGTTGTTGGCACAACATTTTAGTTTATTCATGTCATCGGCCAAAGATGAAATGAAATTAGATGAGAAGATGAGATGAGTTGAGTTGATTTGAGATGTGGGAGCAGTACCAAAATGAAAAAGAATAAAAATAACGCAAAAAGAGAAAAACAAACAAATAACAATTGTGCACGAAAATTGGCACACAAACGAATAGTAAAAAAAAATAATATCAAGATGAGAAACATTTATTTTATCATACACACATATTTATATTTATATCATGCATGTACATCTAAATATTATATATGTGTCTGATTTAAGCTTACAGTCCACATTTATGAGCACACAAATGATAACAAGAGAGCGAGAGAACTTAAGTGCCACAGCACTAGATTCTCCCGATCGGCGTTGCCGTTTTGATCCGTTCAAACAAAAATTGGTGCTTTAATTTGCCGTTGGTAGTTTGGTTGGTAGGCAGGAAGAAGGTTTTGGCAGGAAACATTTTTTTTATTTGTATGAAGCACGTAGGCTAAAAAGTCCCGGACCTAACGCATAGAAATTTAATGGTATGCTACTATAGGTTTGTTAGTTATGGTGCTTAGAATGACCCTACTTTTGCAATTTTCAAAATAAATATTGTAGGCCAAAATGAAATTCTGTTTTTTAATATTACAATGATTGATTGATGGGTGAAAAATACCGCTCAAGTAGAGAAATATTTTGAAAAGAAGTATAGAGTCTTCGCTTCATCAGAAACAACAAGAAAACGTTGGTTTCCGACTTGGAATGTGGTCATCGAGGCACCAATGATGTAGTACGAAGGTGATAGCCAAATGCGGCGATAATACCACAAAACAATAAAAAATTCACAAATCTTTTTGAATGTCATAAAAAACACATTGGTTCAACGTAAATCCAACCCTCCGGAAACAAAACAATCGCCATCTGCGTAGGCAGAATATGGTGAACCTCGTACAAAGCGCCTGAAAGCACAACAATCAGCTGGAAAATTTACGATCTTGGCATTCTGGGATCTACGTGGCATAGTATTCATTGATTATCTTGAGAAGGTAAATACCATCAACACTAAACATAGAATAGCGCTAGGAAATAAAATTATTAAATAAAATTAATGAAAATAATGAAACAAAAATAAAAGTAGACCCTGAATGACCACTAGGTCCTAATAAAGTTTTGAAGTCTTTATGTAGAGTTATTAAAATAGAATTTCAAAAGATATGTCATCGGGAAGGCATTAATTAATAAGCAGAAGGAATTAATAATAGGCCAAGAAGAGTACTTATTCAATTTAATGATAAATTGAAAATACTTAATGAAGGGTCAAATACCGAAAATAAGTTTGTTAGCATTTTTAATTTATAGAAATAATAGCAAAATTGCATGAATTCAACTTTGAATTGCTACCACATCTACCGTACTCGATCCTATCGACTACTGGCTACTCGCAGACCTAAAAAAAATGCTCACCCGTAAGAACTTTGCCTCAAATGAAGAGGTTATCACTAAAACAGCTATATTTTGAGCAAAAGACAAGTCGATCTAGAATGGTGTTTTTAAGATGTGGAATGAAATAAAATGCAATGCTTGGGTGATGAAAAAAATTGGTTGTTTTGTGGCTGATTTGATCCTTAAAGATTTTCTCGAGTGGCAACATTGCTTCCGATATAAATAATAATTTGAATCGATTCTCTTTTTTGTTTTCAAAAAGTTCAACCTTCGCTCATCATAACTGAGCTTTTTTTTACTGATAAGCACACTGATCTTTTGTTATTATTTTCTCTCTCATTCCACCTTTGCCTCAACCCAATCAATTAATTTTCATATTGTCTACAAATATATTCTTTTTCTCCTACATATGTACATATATGTATATGTTGTAATGTATGCACTCGTATGTCGAATCAATTTGCTTATCGAAAGGGGTTGTTAGGCCCTGAGCTAAATCATGTACTTACGTGATGCTGTCGACCTTGAAAAGCTCTTGTGAGTATTTGGAAAAATTATTACTGTTCGCGTGTGAAGCAAAATTGCGTGGGAATGAGGATAATTTGTTGAAATTATGGAAATCACATTATGATATTAGCGAGAATGCCTACAAGGAGCTTTACTGTTTTTCCATTCTTAATTTTTTTTTAATTAATTTTTCTAATTGTTTTTTTTTTTTCAAAAGGAAGAACACTCTTTTAGAAGAATGTACGAATTCTATTTAGCTCTACGGTAATTATTTCTCAAGCAAAAGAATTAAGGAAGTCATAACCTGAAAATTCACCTTGCCCGAAACCCCCGTTGGTACCGAATCGCTCAGAGAGATCCATTCCGTTCCTGATGGAGCTTTTGGTGTATTGCTTAACATCAGTTTACACAACCGGAGATACCGTATTCAGACTTCGAGGCGAATAGGCAAGTACCTTTGGTGTCGTCGAAGGCGGCTCTAAAATCGACGAAGAGGACAGGACCTTACCTGCGAAATTGAGAAGGCTTGCCCCACGGTAATTAGCATAGAACATGGGGTCACCGATTATATTACGTATATGCAAAGAAGTTGATCTATGCGCCATGTCTGTTCTTCACCGCCGTATTTGAATAACTCGGCCGGCAATCTGTCGGCGCCCACCGGTTTGTTGCTTTTTAAGCCGGCAATTACTAGAAGTTTTCTCTCCATAAATTCAGTATGGTATACTCTGGGCATCGGTCACTAGATCACCTCTCGGGGTCCTACAAGAAATTACTCCGGTCTTCAAACATTTTGTAACGGTTTTAGGGGCATGCAAAGACGTGGTTAGACGACCACCAAATGACACCTACTATATACGAAGTAGTTCCTGAAACATAACCAGTTTCGAAAGCGCTCGTTAGATGGCACTGAAGTTAAATTAATAAAAAATTTATAAATCATACTTCGCGCTATTAGGTTGATTTCTTACCCTTCATTATTTTTAGACTAAAGTATGCAAATTACCGTTAATATGGTTTATTACAAAATATTTAATTTTATTGATATTGTTTAAAAGCATTTCTTTTGTAAAAAAATGTGGAGAATTTCTATTCATCAGTATTAATGTAAATATTTCAAAACAACACGAACTTTTCTAATATTTTGATCTCGATTACATGTTGTTGGCATATATTTGCAACTGACTACGTGCTTTCTATTTAAACAAGAAAATTTTGTAATGCTAGAAATGCAGAGATTTTATTGAAAAGCAATCCAAAGTTTCTTTTGAGTTATTTTTACTAAATCTAAATTTATTCAATCTTTTAATGATGAAAATAATAAATGATTTATCGATTTTCGCCAAAAGAAAAAACAATAAATATCATGTTAAAAACAATTTGTTGTACAAACAGAATTTAAAGGGTGATCCATTTGAAGGTTCCCTATTTTTTTAAAGAAAAAAAAACACAAAAAATTCAAATTTAAAAAGGAAAAAAGGAAGGAAAATGTTTATTATCCTTCGAAAGAACATTCTTTGACATTTAGTTTTTGAAGATTATCGCTATCTCAGATAGTCTATCTGTTGAGTACAATTTTCCATGGCTCGTTTTTCGACTGGTAACTGGCGAATGACACGCGTGATGTTTTGCGCCGAGACAACACGCGATCCACGTGACCAATCGAACGGCCCAAAATGTGAAATTATCTGATCAACGAAGTGTTCTCTCAATAAATCCATTGATTGATGCGATGTGTGGGAAGTGACGCCGTCTTGTCGAAACCCAATGTCGCCGAGATCACGAGCATCAATTTCAGTTTTGAAATAATCGGTTATCATCGCCATTGATGTTTAAGTTCTCACCGGCAACGTTTTTGAAGAAATATGGACGCATGACTACACCAAACCGTTGTTTTCTCTGGATGAAATGGGAGCTCTTGAATCTCTTCAGATTTCTCTTCGTCCCAAATGCGTAAATTTTGCTTGTTTACATACCCATTGAGCCTCATCGCTGAACAAAATTTGAGTGGAAAACGTCGGTCCTTCTTGACCCATAGAGCGAAGCGATGTCCCTTTGGGAAGGTCGAGCGGCTTCAGTTCTTGCACAAACTGTACTTTGTACGATTTTAATTGAAGATCTCGACGTAAAATGCGCCAAGTCGTTACATACGTCAGTCTGTGTTGCGACGAGTCGACTCTCCATGGATGGTCTTCGTACACACTCTCAGCTAATTTTCTTCACTGCGAGCTGGGGGTAGTCTATTCAGTCGAATGTTATCCAATAATTAATGTTGGGACTCAAGAAAGGTGATGGTGTTGCGAATAGTACGCTCAGTAGACCGATTATGTTGACCATAAGTTGAGCGAAGCGCGCGAAGCACATTCTTTAAAGAACGTGAATTTTCCGAATAAAGTTGAACGATATGTAAACTTTGTTCATGCGGAAGTTTTTCCATGATGAAATGCCAAACAATACTAAACAGAAATAACATGACAACTTGACACGACTCAAGCGTGATCTGTCAAAACATGCTATTGAGAAAAGGACCTCTTCTTGGATCACCCGTTATAAAGTCGAACCTTTGGTTAATTAAATCGAGAATTACTAGAAATATATAAAATACGAGAGCCCAAATAGTTTCCTGTATTCGATCACAGAGGACAAATTTTACATTGCAAATGCACTAGTCAGAGTAGGAGGTAATGAACTCTTCTACTGACGTTATCTCATACACAATAATACTCAGCAAACATATGAAAAAAAGAACTAACTGCCAATATTATCCGGAACAGAAATATACCTTAATATCTGAATCGCAACGAAAGACTTTTAAAAACCGGTTGCCGATCTTGATATGAAGGAATGCTAGCTTATTCATTATTATTTCAGACCCATTCACAAAGTACTTAATCCTAAGTATTTTTCTGTTATGGAACTGTACAGTTTCCTTACTAATATTACAGCGATGTCGAGTTTGAAACGTATATACCACATACCATTTCTGTGATACAGATTTAATTTTCTGATGGTGTTGTTCTAAAGCTCTCCAGCAGTATGCCGTAAACGTCCCTTAGAGGTACAGCCGTTAATTTATTTTGTATTGCATATCAGCTGAAAATCACTTTGGCGGTTACATCCAGCTTAACTAAAACACAATATCGCTTTTACCAGTCAAGAAAACATTTTCCAATTGTATTTCGAGAGTACCCAAGCTCAAAGAAATTTTTTTACGTAGTAAGCGCGGTGAAATATTTTATATTTGGATTCGATTTCAATTCTCAATTTACTCCGGATTGAACATTTCAACTTTAGTTAGGGCTTAACCAAAAAGTTGAAGAAATTGTCCTCAACGATGTTCGACTAATGAAACAACTCGCAGAAATGTTTGGAGTATCCGACAGATTGTGTATTGAGTCGATTTTTTATATATAATTTTATATAAATTGGCCGAGCTCCTTCTCCAATTTGTTGATGCGTCTTGATGTTTTCCAACAAATGGAGGGACCTACAATTTATTCCGAACCGCTTCCGCACGGTCGATGGTCTTCTATGAGGAGCGTTTATTTCATGTCAGAAATACACTCGAAAGGCTTGACATTCCCTGCCGAGGGGCAACCTCAATTAGACAAATTTCTATAATTTTTGGATGATCGTCGAACCAGGACTCGAGCCCAAGCATTCAGAATGGTAGTATGCAATGCTAACCACTCGGCTATTGTGGCCGCCGGTCGAATTTTTACGGAAGACGGAACTTGAATTCATCATTACAAATCTGAGTCAAAATGGGACCCCATACAGTGACATAGGTTGGTTACTGCACCTCCCAAGAAGTATAATTTGAATACTATACCATATATATGAAACAAACAAAAGGTGTTAGAGTCTGCTGGGAAACTCAGGGCAACGATCTTAGGGATTATAGATGAATACTGTTGATCGATTATAAAGATACAGAATACTATGATTCAATATTAGAACGACTAAATGCAGCCATTGAAGAGAAAAGGTGAAATATTACGAAAGGTTTGCTCAGGTTTGCTCAGGTGTATCCTCGAATGATTATTACCTGTTTCCAAATTAAGAAATTCATCAACGATAATAAACTAAAAGAAAAGATCTGAAAAATGTATCTGCCTTGGTGCTAAATATATTGAGAAGGAAAAATAATTTGGTTATTTTTTTCTCTCCCAATTCCCTCGTACCTACCTACCAAGTATGAATGAAAATTCCCTTTTTTTTTAGATCAGTAATAGCTTTATCATACGAGGTGTGACACAGCAGACGAACTAAACGAGCTACAGCGATGGCAAATATATTAATGGAGAGGAGAAAGGAAAGGGAATTTCAAGGTCGCAGGGTTGCCACAACCGCGGCAATATAATCAGTCTCATTACTTAATTGTCACACCTCGTATATATTCGGTTGCTCTAGAAGAAACCGGCGATTTTTCATACCGACGGCGTTGACAGTTTTTTGAACGCTTGTGACTATTTAATTGTAATTTTTCTTTTGAGAGTTATAAGCTGTCACTTTTAGCTTGCTTTAGAAAGAAAGTACGCGTAATTTTGTTTATATTTGTTTGTTTGGGGTCAGTTTGAATATGGAGCCCACAAAAGAACATTTTCGTCATATTTTACTTTATTATTTCCTTAAAGCAAAAAATTCAGCGCAGGTTGCTAAACAGTTGCATAATTTGTATAGCGATAAGGCCCTAAAAGAAACACAGTGTCGAAGTTGGTTTGTCAAATTTCGTTCGGGAGGTTTTTCACTCCAAGGTAAGCCACGTTCAGGTCGGCCAATTGAAGTTGATAATGACGATATCAAGGCTTTAAACGAATCGGATCGTCAAGTAACTGAGTGTGAGATTGAAGAGATGTCCAGTAAACCAAAATCAACCGTTCATAATCATATACGACGTCTGGGACTGGTAAAAAAACTTGATATTTGGGTACCACATGAATTGAAAGAAATTCTTTTAACGAGCCGCTTCAACGCTTGTAATATGCATCTTAAACGCAGTGAATATGATCCGCTTTTTGAAGCAAATCATAACTGGAGATGAAAAATGGATTGTTTACAATATCGTCAATCGAAAACGATCATGCTCCAAGCATGATGAAGCGCCACAAACCACTTCAAAGGCTGATATTCACCAAAAGAAGATTATGCTGTCAGTTTGGTGTGATTGAAAGGGTGTGATATATTTTGAGCTGTACCCAAGGAACCAAACGATTAATTTGGATGTCTACTGTGAATAACTGAACATATTAACTACATTGATTAACGAAAAGCGGCAGAATTGGTCAATCGTGAAGGTGTCATATTCAACCAGGAAAATACTAGACCGCACACATCTTTTATCACTTGCCAAAAACTGAGAGAGCTTGGCTGGGAACTGTTGATGCATCCATCATATAGCCCTGACCTTGCACCGTCAAACTACCATTATTTCGATCTTTGCAGAACTCCTTAAATGGTAAAATTTTCGAAAATGACGAGGCTATAAAATCGCACTTGGTTCAGTTTTTCGCAAACAAAGGTGAGAAGTTCTGTGAATGTGGAATAATGATCTTGACGGGAAAGATGGCGAAATGTCATCCAACGCCGGTCTCTTTTGGGGCAACTCAATCCCACGCTTCCCTGACACAATCTAGTATAAATCTCACAACAAAAGTTCTTTCATACACACTTATCGAGCGTCACTCGTTTATACTTTCTATTGGGAAGAAACAGAAGCCTTATTACATAAAACATCAAGCAAATTTATTATTCCACAATAGATTGTCATTAAACGTAAATTTGAGAGATAAATAAATTGAAATTTATTTTATTAATAAAGATTCATGAATTGTTTAATAAGAAATCGTCTATCAACTCAACTCACCTTGACGGATGGGAAATCATGCAGAACTGATATACATAAGTGGATATAAAAAAAATCTAACAACAAACAGTTACAAATACAAGTATTTACAAGCTATAAATATACATTAAAGTTGTATATATGTACATATGTGCATATGTATTGTAGGTGAATGTAAATAGGTAAAAGTCGAATGCGAATGCGAATGGACTGTGAAAATCAGCGACGCGAAACTACCAAAACCGGTAAACCGGTAGCGGGCGACTGGGCAGCAATTGGGTGGCGAGTACTACTCATAGTGTATGCATACTTACATATGTACATATATAAATATTATATGCATTCACATGTGCTTTACATGCCTGATACGTTTTGGGTACGCATTTGCATAGCAAGAAAAAATAAAATAAAAGGCAAATGTGCGCGCGTAAGCAAAAGAACGCAAATAAATGGAAAGAAAAATAATGAAAAATTTAAGAAATCAAAATTTGAACTTCGTTTGACGACACTCGAAAATATATTTTATTATTTTTATGTGTTTTCATAATTATTTCTATAATTTTATTTCTACTCATTTTGATTTCTATTTCTATTTTAATTTTAATTGATATTTTTATTTTCATTTGTATTATTATTTAAATTTCATTTGTTTCATTATTTAATTTTTATAATAATAAATATTTATTAATTTCCATTTTTATATTAATTTTTATTCTTATTTTCATTTTTGTTTAAATTTTTTTATTTTAACTTTTATTTTGGTTTTTACATTTAATTTAACTTTCTTTTTAATTCCTATTTTTATTTCAATGTTTATTTTAATTTTAATTTTTTATTATTATTTTAATTTTCATTTTTTATTATTATTATAATTTTTATTTTTATTTTTATTAATAATTTTAATTTAAATTTTTACTTAAAATTTTTCTTTAGTTTAATTTTTATTTATAGTTTCATTTTTATTTTTATTTTAATTTTAATTTTTTATTTAATTTTAATTTTTCTAATTAACTTTTCATTCTTATTTTAATTGCTATTTTATTTTTCATTTTTAGTTTAATTTTAATTTTTAATTTAATTTTATATTTTATATATATTTCTACATCCTTTTTCATTCTTATTTTAATTGTTATTTTATTTTTCATTTTTATTGTAATTTTATTTTCAATTTTTTCGTACACTTCAATCTTAATTAGTTTTGATTTTTATTTTCAATTAAATATTTTTCATTAAAAACTTTAAATATTAGTAGTAGTTCTTATTTCAAATTTTATTTTAATTCAATTCTTATTATGATTTTAATTTTTCTTTAAATTCCAATTTTTATTTTGATTATTATTTTCATTTTTCTTTTAATTCTTTTATGCCTATTTTTAATTTTAATTTTAATTTTAATTGTAATTTTATTTTTAATTCAATTCTTATTATGATTTTAATTTTTCCTTAAATTTCATTTTTTATTTTGATTATTATTTTCATTTTTCTTTTAATTCTTTATACCCATTTTTCATTTTAATTTTAATCTTATTTTTGATTTTAATTTTAATTTTAATTTTTACTTTCAAATACACTTCAATCTTAATTTTAGTTTAAATTTTGATTTTTATTTTCAATTAAATATTTTCATTTTTCATTAAAAACTTTAAATTCTTCTTCAATTCTTATTATGATTTTAATTTTTTATCATATTTATTTTAATTTTTCCTTAAATTTCAATTTTTATTTTGACTATTATTTTCATTTTTCTTTTAATTCTTTTATACCTATTTTTTATTTTAATTTTAATCTTATTTTTAATTTTAATTTTAATTTTAATTATAATTTTATTTTTATATTAAGTCTTATTTCATTTTAATATCATTTTTATTTAAATTTTTTTATTACTTAATTTGATTTATTTTTAAAATTTTTACTTTAATTTTTTCTTAAATTAAATTTTTTTTTCTTATTTTAATTTTTATTTAATTCTTTTATATCTATTTTTTTTCTTAATTTTAATTTAAATTTTGATATTGATTTTTTTTCATTTTTATATCAATTTTTTTATTTATTTATTCTTCTGTGTATTAATTATCATTTTTATTTTTATTTAATTTGTTATTTCGACTTTTATTTTAATTTTAATTTCAATTTTTTATTTTAGTTTTCATTTTCATTTAAATTTAAATTTTTATTTTGATTTTTACTTTTTTTATTCCATTTTGAGTTTAATTTTCTTTTTAATTTAATTTTTTATTTTTATTTCTATTGTAATTTTAATTATTATTTTATTTTAATTATTCCAATTCTAATTAAAATTTTTATTTTTATTGAACTTTTGTTTTTATTTTCCTTTTTCTCGCTATTTAGTTAATTTTTTTCTGTTATTGTTACAAATTTGCTTTTACCATGCATTTACATATGTATATATGCATGTATATGTATATAAAATATTAAACCTTAGAAATGTACTGTTTGCAAATATTTTTTTTTTTCTTAATGTACATACATACCTACCATACATATATTTTTTTTTTTTATTTAAAGCTTCATACGCTGACAGCTGACGCCTTGCGCTGACGTTGCGTTGTCAGTGCTGGCGGCCTGACGGCTTATGTACGAGTACGTAGTATGCCAATGAACAGCGTGAACAGCGTCTTGGTAGTATTCAAAACGCGATTAAACGTTAAACATGTGAGCCGTCAACTACTGGGTCCGCTGAGACAGACAAATCGCTCCAATTAATATTTATAGTTTTTTTTGTTATGGTCAATTTTTTTTGTAATTTAATTACGTTAATTTAGCATTTCCATTCAGTGTTTTAAGTGATTTTTTTTTTTTGTTAAACTTTTATTTTATTTTTGCTGATTATGTAAGAGCTCAAAAGCGCGTAGAAAAAAATTCTCACGTGTAAAAAAATTTCAATTGATATACGCAGCTTTTTATTCAAAAAAATAAAATAATAATAATAATAATGGTTTATATGTTTCTCAGTGTTGTGGCAAATTATGGTGAGTCGCCGATTGTTTTAAGTGGACCACAAATAAAATCGAAAAAAAATTTAATTATCAATTGTGATCATTGGGGCAGGTTTAAAGTGCAATGTTTGTGCAAATTGATTTAAAAATTTCCAATAGACATTACTATACACGTATGTGCATACATGCATGCATATAAATATATGAATATATATACGTATGTAACATACACAAATAGCGGCTTTGCCGTCTTATCACTCAACGGTATTGAAAATTATAATTATGTGTTACGTATACGTAGTGCGTGACAATCAAGTGACACAAACATATAAAATCAAATTTTTGTGTGTATGTATGTATGTACATATGTAAGTGAGCGTGTGCATACCTCTAGCTCTTTATTTATACCAGTTTTATTGACAAACTTTAGTTAGTTCAAGGTTTTCGTACATAAAAACATACATACATACATAGGTACATACATATGTGCATTTGTGCATACAAACAAGCATTTGACTTTTACACTTATATATTTACGTGTGAACTACGTCACTCTCCAAGCACTTAGCACTTTGCCACAGAAACACTATGGAGTGGCGCCCAAAATAAGTGTCATGACATACATACATACATACAGCCTTACAGACATACATTCATAAATACTCATTTGTATGTCATGTCATGCATTGTGCAGCGCGGGTGCAAAGCAAAGTGAAAGTGTGTGCGTATAACTGTTAAATACTCACGATTGCATGCTCGAATAGTTGTGCTTTTTTATTTTATTTTATTTTATTTTTTATTGTTATTTGCATCTTCTTTTCACATTGAACTTGACTTTGATGTGCCACAATATTGAATTTTATGAAGAAAAAAAATATTGGAAAAGTTTTTTATTACGTATATCAATCTGCTTGTATGGAAAATAAGGAAATGCATAAATAAATAAAATGCCGATTATTTTGGAGTATAAGCAGCACATATGTACATACATGTATTTATTTTTATGCTAGATCAAGCATAAAGAATTCATTTCGCTCAGCACTCTTTCGATTATTGAGAATTTGAGGTTATGTGTACATTTGAGAAGCACAAGCCAGTTGCATATTCTCGGTTACACACATATGGTATGTATGTATGTACAATTTTTTATAACAAAATTAGAATTTTTTAATTTTTACATATCAAACATACATACGTATGCACTTGCATATAAGGGTATGCGACATTTATACATATTTACATATTTATACATTTAATTAACGAAAAAGAAATCTATCGCTTGTTGGCCCATATTTTGTTTGCAACATTTTCATTGTTAATTAAAAATAAGTAGCGACAAGTACAAACATACATATGTATATGTACAATATAAACAAATGTGCGTGCAAAGCCGCATATAAAACCGGTAGTTAAATGTACTAGTTAAGAACTACTACGAAACTAGCATGTCTTCAATGGCAAATATTAAGTTAAAATAAAAATTAATAATTATCGACCATAAATTACTAGTTTCGTACTGGTTCATAATGGGTAAGAAAGTAACTAGTTCATTTTTTAACCTGAATTAGTATTTGTTTAAAGAAAAAGATGGAATGAAATAAAATTAGTTTATAAAGTTTAAATTTAAAAAAGAAAAATATACTAGTCTTGTACTAGTTCAAAATGTGCAAAAACAGCTATTAGTCTAATTTTGGACGCGAATTAGTAGCATTTTTGAGGAGATTAGAAAAAAATAAATTATGGTAATTAATTCAATAAGAAACTATTTTAATATACAAATCGGTTCCTCAGCTCTTACTGCCAACCAAGCGCTTCTTCTTCTTCTTATTGGCTTAGACACCGCTGTTACTAGAAACACTCCCGAACGTAGACGGACATTCCGTGTCAACTCTCCCAATCTAACTTATGGGAGTACCAAAATATACTAAAACTCTCCACCGCATACGTACGACAGCGCCTCCCGAACGTAGACGGACATTCCGTGTCAACTCTACCAATCTAACTTATGGGAGTACCAAAATATACTAAAACTCTCCACCGCATACGTACGACAGGGCCGAAGACGTTACCGTGAGTAAATTGAGAAATTTAGATTTTTTCCATAGAAACCGCTCTGTTCGGCTTTTTTCTATGTCGATAAGTTTTGCTCACGAACATCCTATGGTAAGCAGACACTCTTCATGGATACGATCGTGAATGTTGCTAGTATTACGCGTTTATAACCGAGTTGAAAATAATTTAAAACAACAAGTGCAGCCAGGTTCTTCCCCACCTGCACTTTCCAATGGAGTGGAGGTCTTTCTCTTCCTCTGTTTTACCTGTAGTAGCAGGATGACTTCTAGAGTTTAGTTTTTGTTTGTCGAGGGAGAACTTTACATTTCAGTTGCCTACTCAGTTCAAAGTAGTTGCTGTTGTTGTTGTAACCGCAAAAATATTTCTCAAAGTAATTTTTGAGGAATGTTGCCGGAGTGACAGTCCTTGGCCGCATAAAAAATCCGGGTCGTTCCGGTATAAAGACCCGACTGTAGCGGGAAATATCGAATTTCAGTCGCCTCTTACGACAGGTATGCCTTACTGCGGGTAAATTCTTGAGCTCCTAACCCGCAGGGTTCAAAGTAGTAATTGTTCGCAAGAGCGTTTCTGAGTTGGGTTTCCAGACTGATATTATTATAGGTGTTTATGCTGGGTTCTAAATAGACGAAATCGTATTCACGTTCACAGTTATGACTATTACCAGTGACGAAAAAGTGTGGAACTGTTTGTTTGGTGACAGCAGATATTTCGTCTCGCCTCCATTCGTCTCGATTCCTTGTCTAGTCTAGCAGTTTTACACTCTTATAGAAGATTATGCCTTCTCTATTTGCCCCGCACCTCGTATTAATTTTTCCAGGATTAACTTCCCATTGTCTGAAATCTGGTTGAGTATCGAACGTGGCTACCAAATTCAGATACAGTAATTTAGAAGCAGCTTTTTTTTGCCTTTTTGGTTTCTTAAGAGGGCAATTGTTATTCGGAATTCTTCAGAGCCGGTCGGTGTTTCATTTTAACTGCCATTTAGAAGGCTAGAGTGGTGTTCCTTACATAAATTCAGTATATTCTCGGCAACGGTCTCTAGATCACTTCTTCGGGTGCTACATGAGTATGCCACGACTTTGAAATCTTTTGTAAGTCGCCGTATCATTTTATAGAATTTACGACGTTTACCCACATCCGCATGCCATTCGAGGTCTTCATACTCACTCATTTCAGAGAGATTTTTTGTTAAGCGAGTTTATAACGCTAGAAAATCGCGTTGGTGTATTTATCGGAGAAAGATATTGCATTCTACTGAACCGCTTTTTTCGTTCAAATTTTCGAATATTTAAATCATGGCATTATTAAAAAAAAATTAGCATGCAGTATAAAAAATTTTAAAGAATTATTCTAACTACATATAATAAAGTCTTTAATGTTCCAAGACTACAATTTTAAAATTATAATTTTTTGCCATTTTAAAAATTAAAGAAAAAGCGTTTATTGTATCAATTTGGTACCTTTCGGACTAGTGATAAACGAGTAAAATTTCTGTCCAACTTAACGTTTTCCTAAGGTAAATAGTATAGGGTTATCCATTTAAAAAGAACAGAGCTCTATTTTGACATCTGTCAAATTTAACTCTCAAACCAAACATGTTTTGCTTTAATTAAAAGCCAGTTATTTATCAAAATGGAACGCTTAACAACCGAAGAACGCGTTGAAATGGTTAAAAACTACTACAAAAAAAAATGATTCATATGTGGCCACGTTACGTGCTTTAAGAGGAAAACATGAGGCACATAAACATCCAACTCAACGTCCAGCAATTGATAAAAGTTGCCAAAAATTTGAAGAGACTGGATTGGCTACAGATATTGTAAGGCCTAAGCATCATCGTTTTGTTCGTTCTGCCTTAAATATCGCTACTGTAAGTGAAGGTGTAGCCGAAGACCCGAATATTTCTATTTATCGACGTTCTCCAGAGCTGAGACTTACTTATTATGGCGTACTTTGTACCTGAACTTACACCTACATTTATATACCATAAAGTGCATTTCACACAATAGCTTAAGCCAACTGACCATTCACAATGCCGTAGTTACGTCGACTGGGTGCTTGAACAACAAGCAATGGATGAAATTTTCTTCAGCCACGTGGCACATTTCTCACTCGAGGGATATGTAAATAAGCGAAATTGTCGCATTTGGGGCTCCGAAAACCCTTAAATAAATGAACAAGGTCCATTACAGGCAAAAAACTTACTCTCTGGGGCGCTCTTTGGTCCGGAGGTGAGATTGGACCTTACTTCTCTGATAACGACAACGGCGGGACTGTCACTGTCCATTCGGAGCGTTATGGTCGTATGATAAACGACTTTTTTGATCTGTTGTTGACTTGGACAATATGTCATACAACACGAGCGAATATGACTTTACTGCGAGAGAAAGTTCTCAGCCGCGTAATCTCTCGCCTTAGTGATGTAATTGGCAACTGAAATCATGCGATGTGACACCATTGAACTTTGTTGAGCTACGCGAAAGACCGTATTTAAGCGGATAAACCTCTATCTTTTGAATACTTGAAAACCAACATTCGCCAAGTTATGGCTGAGATACCACCAAAAATGTGCCAAAAAGTGCTCGAAAATTATTTCGAACGGATTGAAGTTTGCGAAAATTCCAATTCAAACTTTATAAGAAAAAGGGGTTTCTCCAAAAAAAAAAATTATTTTAAATGGAATTGATTTACGTTTGATTTCGAAACCACAAAGTGCCTGATCCTATATAATACATGTTTTTCAACGTAAATGCACATGTGCGTAAATTTAATAAAAAATATTAAAAATACTGAGACACAAATGGCATGACATTAAAGTATGTATTTTCATTCAAAATAAAACAAAATTAAAATAAACAAAATTTTGTGTGCTAAATAGCTAAAAATAAAATTTTACCATTCTTGAATTATTAAATAATACTAATGCTTGTATGTACCAAAACTTTTACATAGCAATTGCGTAAATATCATACTCGTAGATAGCAGGCGGCCGCAATAACCGAGTGGTTAGCATGGCGTATTGCCATTCGGAAAGCCAGGATTCGAGTCCTGACTGGGCCATCATTCAAAAATTATAGAAAAATAAATATTCTAATAACGGTCGCTCTTCGGCAGCGAATGGTAAGCCATAGAAGTATATTTCTGGCATGAAATAAAAGCATCATATTATGAAAACCCCATCAGCCGTTCGAAGGCGGTCACGCCATTTATTGGAAAATCGGCCGGGAATCACTTCAGCGGTTACAAATCGCCAATAATACATACGTACAGTGGTAGACATTCGTATAAGTGCACATAAATTCGTTGAGGTTTTAATAAATAAAAGCTTTAATTGTTGCATTTAAAGATGGGAAGTTATTCATTCTTTTTATTGTTTTAATTATTTTTAAATCAAAATTTTTATAAATTCAACTGTATTTAGTAAAAACTTAGTAAGAAATCTGTATTTTTAGTTTCAAAAATAAAATAATACCCCAAACTTTAAGCAAATCTTAGTACTTTTGGTATGGCCACCCCGGTTTTCAATAACAGCAAAAATGCGACTTGGCATAGACTCAACAAGATTTTTGAACAAATCTCTGCTCAAATCAACCCAACATTGCTGAATTGAGGTTTTTAGCTCATTGGCGCTTCTGTATTGACGCCCATTACTGTAAATTTTCCCTGTCATTACTCCCCACAGATTTTCTATGGGATTACAATCCAGACTGCATTCAGTTCAATCAAGTAAAGGCACTTCCTGGCACTCCAACCATGCCTTTGTTTGCCTAGAATCATGTATCGAGGCATTATCCTGTTGATATACGTATTCGATTTCTTTCGTTTGCCTTGCAAATGGTATGAGGTTTTGTTGGAGTAGGTCTGTGTATCCTGTGACAAGTTATAGGTACCAGATTAAACTTAGAATCGTAGCAAAATACTCCCCAAACCATGCTATGGCTATCACCGAAAATTCGCAGCACATTTTGTTTGGTTAGATCCTCCCAGTAACAACTGTAGCAATCTGGCCCGTCCAGAACATGTATTTTTTAGCAAATCTTAAGCCTTATTTAACAAAATTACGGATTACGTTTTCTGACCTCCTTATTCTTCTTGCAACCGCATAATTTGAGTACGATGCTTCCTTTAATAATTTAACTGACACGCGTTCTTCCTTTAGGCATGATCTAAATTATTAATATTGTATGCATTAATTCGTGCGGTTTTCTAAGAAAGTGCTCTACTAGTATTATTTCGCGTCGTGTTCAGTACATGTCATTTGTTTTAACGTGAACAACAATTTGTTTCATTCATTTGAAAATGTCGAAATTTGTACCAGATAAAATGTTTTTGCGGGGAGTTCTTCTTCATTACTTTAACATGAAGACAAGTGCTACCGAAAGCCATCGTATTTTACTGGACGTTTATGGTGACCATGCTTTAGCCGAACGAACGTGCCAAAAGTGGTTTGCACGGTTTAAAAGTGGCAATTTCGACTTAGACGACGGAGAACGACCCGCACAGCCAAAAAAATTTCAAGATGAAGAATTGGAGACATTGCTTGACGCAGATGCATGCCAGACGCAAGAAGAACTTGCAAAAGTATTAGGAGTTGATCAAGCAACCGTTTCCAGACGATTAAAATCATTAGGATTCATCCAGAAGCTTGGAAATTGGATGCCTTATGAATTAAAGCCAAGAGACGTCGAACGTCGATTCTGCATGTCGGAAATGTTTTTCAACGCCACCAAAAGAAGTCATTTTTGCATCGGATTGTCACTGGTGATGAAAAATGGATTCATTATGATAACCCAAAGCCCGGCCAACCATCGACATCCACGGCAAAACCGAATATCCATGGTGCCAAGGTTATGCTATGTATTTGGTGGGACCACAAGGGTGTGCTCTATTATGAGCTATTGAAATCGGGTCAGACGATCAATGGGGACCTCTACCGAAAACAATTGATTCGTTTGAAAAAGGCCATCGCGGAAAAACGACCAGAATATGCGAACAGACACGAACTAATAATTTTTCATCATGACAACGCTCGGCCACATGTTGCAAGGCCAGTTAAAAACTCTTTGGAAAACTGTGGGTGGGAAGTTCTACCTCACCTGCCTTATAGCCCAGTCATAGCACCTTCTGATTACCACTTGTTCAGATCAATGCAGAATGCCCTCACCGGAGTACGCTTCACTTCAGAACAGGGTATCAGAAATTGACATCCGAGCCGGAGAAGTTGATATGTATGTATAGATAACAGTTCCTTCTTTTGGGAATTAACAAAGTTTACTTTTCGGGACCAGTATTACGATTTATGTAAATGTAATGATAGGTCAAACGAAATTTCCGAAAACAAATTTAAATTCGAAAAATTAAAAAATTAATAATATTTAATGTAGGCGCACCAGAAACACAACAGAAGACCGTCTTGGTCAATCGCTTATCTCACTACAAAAAACATACATGTATGTAGGTATGTACATAGCAATTGTGCTAATTGTACATACATAAATATTTTTCTTTAAAAACGCAAGTAGACAAACAAATAATTAAAATAAATGAAAAATCATAAATACACACACACATACTATCCAAACATTTGAACTAATTTTGGGAGCACATACATATTTACATACTCGTATATACTAAACATTGCCTAAACAAACATGAGGCAGAAAGAAGCGCGTGTGTACGAGTTTTATAGTGAAATTTTTTTTGTTTTTTTTTTTTTTGCCATATATATCAATATATGTATACAAATATACATATTTACATGACCAATATTGAGCACAAACAGACCATGTCCAAATTAACTTCTCGTACATATTAATGAATGTGAATTTATGAACAAATTCATTGGGCGAGTTGCAGTTAAATAGAATAGAATAGAATAGAAAATAGCCAACGAGAAGAGCCAAGCGGCGGTGAGCAAATTGTTGCAGACAAAAAAAGAAAAGAAAGATACAAACATACATACATACGAGTACATACATACATGTGTACATATGTATGTAAGTATTTGGATAAAAGAGTAGTCAAAACATAAAACATTCAATGGAGAAACTATAAGATTGCGCTCATGCAATACAAATACACAACAATAATAATAATAACAACAATTGACCACCAAGTTCTTTAACGCTTGTAGAACACATGAAGTCAGCGCGAGCCAAAATAAAAATTATTATACAAACCAAAAAAAAAAACAAAAACTTCTAAACGAAAACCACTTAGAAATCTCAATTGAAAAACTAGAGAAAATTCTCATAGAAAATGTGTAGGAAAATTAACCAAAAAAAAACGGAAAAAAAAACAACAAAAACATTGCTTGTTTGCCTAGTTGCCGAAACGCGGAGCAGCAACACCACTGCCAATGGCTAATGGCAGCAGCAGCAGCAGCGCCAGCATTAAAAGCTACATTAGGCGATCGCTCAGCAATTTCCTGCGAATTTCAACCAAAAGACCCATCTGCTCATCAGTGTGCTTAAGGTCATAAACGCGATCGGGGCGAATAATTGCGGAAAATGTTTTCGAGTGAATTACGAAATTACTAGTTCAAGTAGAATTTTTCAATAAAAAAAAAATAAAAAAAAAAATTACAATATTCGAAAATAATTTTACAAAAGAAATTTTCAATAACGTAGGGTTTTTGTATGTACTGTGAAGGTGTATTAAAAAGGTATTAGAAATATTTGTAAATAAGCTATAAATATTACTAGCTCTTGATTTTTTGAATCATATAAGTGCTAGTATTTAAACTTTACATACAAAACTACAATACATACATACTTACATGCATAAAGAGAAAAGAGTAGCAGAAATTTTTCGAAATGTTTGAATTATTTTTTTTTTTTAGTAAAATTTTACGCTCTGAGTATACTTTCTGATTGTTCTGTTGCGTCTAATGTTTGTATAAAGGGTGGTTTTTTCCAGATGTGTGGTTTTTAAGAAGAAATAAAATGCCTATAAATTAACGTCTTGACTCAGAATTTAGCTTTATTATAACGATAGTGGTTTGCCGTCGCGGCTAGCTCCAATAAACTCCAGCCGAGAGGCCAATTTGTGGCCGCATTTCAGCAATAGCGCATCCAAGGTGTCAACCGTTTCGGGCTTGTCTTCATATAACTCCAAAAAAACTAATCCAGCCGTGTTAAATCGCAAGATCTTGGAGGCCGTGCTACAGGCCCACGACGGGAGATGATGCGCTCACCCAAAGTTGCTTTCAATAAATTGATTGTTTCGTTGGTTGTATACCATGTAAGGCCGCCATGTTGAAACCAGGATGTCATCCACATCATCATCCTCCAATTCAGGCACAGAGAAGTCCTTTATCATGGTTTTACCGCATACTCAATTGAGAGTAATATTGTGGTCGGTTTCATTTTTGAAGAAATATAGGCCAATAGAGCACACCAAACGGTGATTATTTGGGTATGTAACATCGTCTCAAAAGAAGAGGAAGACCTCCACTCCGTTGGAAGGATCAGGTGGAGAGCGACCTGGTTTCACTTGGTATTTCCAACTGGCGCCAAACAGCGAAAAAAAGACATGAATGGCGCGCTATAATTGATTCGGCTATAATCGGAATCATGCCCACCACCCCGTCTTGGGCCCATTCATCGAACGTGCGTCGCGTTTGATGGTCGCTCGGCTTAAATTCTTGAGTTAGATTTTCTAAGCCCGCGAACAAAGATTCTTCTGCAAAATTTTCCCTAAAGTGGATGGGCACAGTTCCAATTGTTGCGCGCGCTGGCGGATGGACTCATTCGGGTCTTCTTCGATATTCTGCTCTAAAGCAGCAATAGCGTTTTCGGTGCGCACTGTACGGTGTCTCTCAGATTGCGCATTATCTACTAGAGTAAACTTGGTGCGAAGCCGATCCTTGGTTGTTCGAATTTCCGACTCTGCTAGGCGATTATGGCGACCGATTATTGGACGCAGCGGGTAACAGCTTCCAAAAAGCACAACTCATTGAAAACCACACGTCTCTCAAAAAAAGAACACCCTTTGAAAAATTTGTCGTATTTCGTAACTACCTACGTGCGTTGTACAATATTAAAAAACTTTTGAACTGTGAATTAATTGTGTTTTTTGCTCTGCATACGTGTACATATGGACACATGAACAGGTGTGATGGGCATACATTTTAATTGATTGATAATATTTTAATTGATTGTTATTGTCTTTCATAAATGTACCAAAACATTTTCATAACATTGTATCAGCGCTTACCTATAAAGGAGTGAAAGCTGAGCTATAAGTCCATCAGCGCTGATGTATTAAATGCTTAAACTGACACTTTTATAGAAATAAACAGATGTGAGTGGTGGTAATCATATTTCAATTGATTAGTCTTGTCTCCCATGCAATGAATGACGCTGTCATAGCAATACATCAGTGCTGACCTATAAATACGTGAGAGATGAGCTATAAGCCACTTAGTGCTGACCTAATAAATATCTAAGCTAACCTAACAGTTTATGACGGTTAACAATTCAATTTGTCAGTTAGGACATAGCAATTAAATACCAATTTCATTTAAAAAAAAAACTATTTCATCTTATGTAATGCACACTTTTCTCAATGTTTTGTATAGACAGAACTTTTTTGTATTGCTGTCGTGCAGTGAATTATTGCGGTATTATAATTTTTGGTGTGATGTCTTGTGCCCGAACATTTGTTTCTCATTTCACGCATTTCGAAACGTTTTGTTTGTGGTCAAACGTTTTCGCCGTTGTTGTTGTTGTTGTTCGCTATGTCTTTAAAACTAAAATTAGCGCTGACGTTGGCATTAATCTGGCATTATTTTTCTCTTTATCTCTCTCTTACTTGCAGTGTCATTACCCGGTGCTGGAACCAGTCCAACCGAGCAACAACAGACCATACTTGAAGTGCTCAATAATAAAACTGTACAACAGCAACAGCAAGCGGCCGAGGAAGCATCAACCGAAACGGCTACTGCCGGTACATCAACAACACAGCCAACAGTCGAAGCAGAAGAAGAAGGTGCCACAAATGTTACGACTCATGAAGTCATAGCGAGTGCGGTTAATGTGCCGTTAAATGAGGTTGAGGATGATCTAGTCAGTAATAGTCAGAGCACAACAAATACCGAAAATAGTTTGAGCAACGAAAGTGCAACGAGTCAAATACCTTATTCGGTAGGAGCAGCAGCAGCAACAAGTGAAGGGACGACAACGGAGTCGCCGATACAGCGTCCAACGAATAAAACAGAAACTGTAAGTGACACAGAAGCAGCGAAAGAGGAAACGACGCTTACAACGCCCAGCGCTGACAGGCAACAAAGTGTGAATAGTGCTACCAGCAGTGGTCATAGCGCCGCTCAGGGTCATGTACTTGATATTGAATCTCATTTAATTGAGACATATAAAGATTATCAAGCGACCGACGAGAGTGTTGGTATTAACGAACTGCCACCTCAGCAAGATGAACTGACAACGGGTTCGTCGAAAGTTGAGACGGATGTAAATGTACGAACAGTGATTGAAGTGGAACCGGTGGGTGTGATCTCGAAGAAGCCCATAGAGACTTTAGTGCGTACAAGTCGAGCGCAGCGTGCTGATAGTGAATCTTATGCAGACGATATTGGAGAGGTGAAAGCAACGCCCGAAGTAATAGTGACAGCTAGCGAGTGCGAGGAGCAAGAAACCGAAGCGAACGTGAAGCACAGTACAAACAGCGAAGCTGAAAAAGAATTAAAAACTCAAGTACAAGCTGACGAACTCTCCGCTGAGCTGCCAGCCGAAACAAGTGATGCCATAAAAGCGACCGCAGAGAGGCTAGTCAACGAAATCGAACGTGAGGTGTTAGAGGCTTTGCGAAAGTGTGAAGGCGCACAAGCCGAGGTTAAGGTTGAGGCGACGAAGAACGCTTTAGAAACAGCCGCGCAAAAACTTAACAATAATAACGACGACTTGCCATGCCAGCGGCTGGACGAGCGTGACATTAAAGAAGACGAAAAGACTGAACCAGCTACAAGCCTACTAGATGAAATAAGCAATTCATTAACGCAAAAAGTCGACGCACAATTATCCGAGGTTACAAGTATACTCAAATCATCGAAACAAAGTCACGTCGCGCTGCAGTTGAGTGGTATTAATGGCGAAGCCTTAAAAGTCGATGTTGATCAAACGCAAAACAACGAGCTTAAGATAGTGAATGTGCCTTCGCCGAAAACGCCATTGGACGAAGAGGAGCGTAAGAGGTTTTTAGAATCTTTGCCGCATTTAGATAGTAACGCTGAGGCTCAAAAGCTTGCCGACGACTGTAAACGTGAATACTATCAGTCGCTAAAGAAGTATCTGATACAACGTGAAGCCGATCGACCACCAGTGCCATTGCAGACGTATCGTTGGGAAGATTTGCGACGCGCAAAGGAGCGGGTGAGTAGAAACGCTAAACATAGTATTATATACTGTCTGCGATTTTACTAATTTTTTCTTTCTCATTACCCTGTCTGTCTTTAGGGCGGCTACCCGTGGACACATTTGTACAAACGGCCGCTCGGTCCGGACGAGGAACCGGAAATTGTTTTACTCCTGCGTAAATCACAAGAATTTCGCTTCGTCTCGGAATCACCCAAATCGCTGAAGAAGGTGCGCATCGACGAACAAGTTATTATTAAGCAACCCGAGCGCTATATACAAGAGCTTTCGGAAGCCGAAGAAGACTATCCACAATCTGCGCCCGAAGACGAAGAGACTCACAGCTTGCGCAGTGAGAGTATTTCTTGTGTCTCCGATTCAGTACTTGCCACGGGTAAACCACGAAAGTCTACGCGTTTGGATAAGATACGTGGATATTTGAGGCGTCGCAAAGGCGGACGCACCAACGAGGACGCACAATCATTGCCCTGCGCATCGAATAGCAGTAGTCGTCGACACAGTCAGGAAAATATAACGCCACCTGCACAACCGCCCAATCCACAGATACTTTTGAACGGTAACAACACCGAACAGAAACATTGTTATCCCATCATGAAGAAGCTAAAAAGTATGGCAGACCGCCAAAAAAAGCGCTTGAATATAAAGCGTATACATTTGGGTAAAGACGAGAAGATTGTGTTAGGGGAAGAGACGAAAATTTTGAAATTGAAAAAATCACCGAAAGCAGAACGCGGCGAAATACCACATTTCGTAGAGAAACAAGACTCCGATGATGTGTTGGAAATAATGGAATTGGATGAATCGCCCAGTCGTAAGCGTCGCGATGATGGCAGGCAAGAAGACGAACGGGAAGAGATTGTGCAAACAATCAAAGATGACAGTGAGCAAATGGATACCAATCAGGCTGAGGCGGTAAGCATTGTTGTACCCGACGAAATCATAGAAATACCGCAAATAGCGACGGACATTGGTGAGCAACCAACCACAAGCAAAGAAGCTGAAGCTACACAACCACCAGAGGCAGCAGTGAGTGAGCCTTCGGCAGTAGCGGTGGATGTAGCAACAACCGCTGCACCACCAAAGAAAGCGCCGCGTTTGCGACGCGAACATGTCTACGAAGAAATAGAGTCGGAAATGCCGCCAGACGTTTTAGCAGAGCCGCCCAACACAAATGTTGGCTTGCTGGAGTTGGCAGCCGTGGAGGCGCTCAAAGAATCTCTAGCGAAACAAGACAACAACACATTCAAACATATCGAGGAAGGTGCAAGATCACTACCACTCGATCGTATGGGCAGCAGTGAAGAGGAACAAATTGCTGCCGCCACCGCCGCAGCAGCTGCAGCTGCAGATAAACCTGCGATCAGTTTGCTTGCGCCACTCTCATCAGTTGACTCCACCTCTTCGGATGAAGATCGTAATCGCGCACAACTATCACCCGTCTCTGAGGAGAGCGATGCGGCAAGTGTTGAAGACAATCTACGTATTATCGACGATAACGAACCGATCGATCTGAAGCCGGCTATCAAGAAGGAGGCCTCACCAGCGCCGTCCGACAAAAAGGTCACCTTCTCACACGTGGAGGACGAAGCGGAGCCACATCGTGAGGATATCGAACTGCCAACAGAAGTACAGGAAGAGGCTGCACAGCGCAAGAAATGGACAAATATGAGGTGAGTTTTTAGTAAGGGAAGGCAACTATTGCTACTAATATTCAACGTGGTCTATTTATGTTCATTCGTACTGAATTGCTTTCAGAAATATACTTACAATATTTGCTAATAAATTTCTTTATGAAACTATTGCTAACACTACATCTCGTCAGACAATCAAATCAAGAATATATCACCACTGCCATCATAAATACTATTACTACCACCACTCATATCGCACATACACACTCATTAGTACTAATATTATTTCATAAAACACACGACGTATGAATACACAAACCCGAAACTGTCAGAGGTGAGTGGCTATTTCTATTTATTTTCCTATCATCAGCTTAAAATAAATATTTATACAGATGCTTCGGTGCATCGGCATAGTAAAATAATAATTAAAATGGCTTTATTTTTTTTCAAAATATTCCACTAATTCTCGCAACACTTTTCCCCCTCTGAAACGCATATCTACCCATTCAGCTGTTTGAGGGTTTCACTGGCTTTTTAATGTTCGGGAATGAAAAATAATAATAACTAAGACGAAGTTGACGCTGTAAGACCGCTCAGCCTTTAATTCAATCTTTTGAGTACTCAAAGTCTCTCTCTCTCTCTCTCTCTCTCTCTTGGTTATACTCAACTCTCCGAAAACTCCTGGCAAGCAAACAGTTATATCTCTTCCTCTTCATTATATTTAAGCATGCAAGATCAGTCTAAGTAGTTGAGGTCATCTAACGGGAGGTCGAAGAAACGAGCTATTTCGACGAGTTTGGACCAGAAGAAAAAAGGGCTTAGATGTGTTGCCGTGGTTAGTGTCACGCGGGGACTCATTGCATTTACAATGGATATGTCGGGGTCAAGTCTGGATAGTTACGAATTTAGTCAACTACAATATCTAGATTCTAATTGTGTCAGTGTAAGGCGAGAATCTCGAGGCAGCTGGAACTCTTCATCTGTAATGTGTGATGGTTTGACTCCGAGAACGGCATTCACTGGAAAAGAGTTCAGGAAGGTGTTGACGGACTTTAGAAAAATGACCTTTCATACCTCTCGGTAAGCGGTTTTGTCCAGCGGTTCTTGTAAGCGCTGCTGAGTGCAGTACTTAAAGTCGAGTACTCTCTTCCTGATGTGCCTAGGTGGTGGTTCGGCATCTAGTATATATATCTTGGCGTGCTCTCTACGCTGGCATCCCAGCAGAAATTACTTGTACAGCCAAGCATTATAATCATTAACTCGCAGCAAGTGATCCTCTGTAAACATCTGTAGGTTTCCCGTCACGATCCTGAGGGTTGTGTTTTTCGCAAGCTTGCAACTTCTTCATCTGCGTCTTGCTAGTTTCGTTCCCGTCGTCCAGTTCGGAGCAGCACAGTTTAAGAGCGGCCAGCAAATTGTCTTCTAAGTTGCCAACAACTCTGACGACAGCCGGTTCTTCGTTCTACTGGATTGACCCGGATTTTATCTAGCCAAGGGTTGTCAACCCGTATCAACAACAGAGCGCCGTTCGTTCTTTCATTTCGCTGTTTGGCATCGATTTAAAATACCAAGTGAATCCAGATCGCTCTCCATCTAATTCTTTCAACGGAGTGGTGGTCCCCAAGACCGACTCAATGGATGTTGATATCGTCCATGCTTCAACATCATATAGCAGAACGGGAAAGTGTACTTTAGGGAATGTTTTTGTGGCTACAACAACAACAACAACATCAACAACATGAGCAGCTTTCAGAGTGTGATCTTTGTTTGTCGAGAGAGGATGTTACTTTTCAATTGCCTACTCAGTTCAAGGTAGCACCAGTTGGAAAGTGTGATTCTGCGTTGGATTCAAGGCTGACATTGTTGTTGGTGTTAATACTTATTCCATAATATATGATTTGATGATTGGAAATATTTCATCTTGTTCTCGCTTACTTAATGTTTTTCTACAGTTTATTAATAATATTAATAAATATAATGCTGCTAGTCTAGGGTCTGAGACGACTGCTTAAGTAACCAGCAATTCAATTGTTCAATTTCCACCGCATACTTTTAGGCGTCTGGGTTATGTAGACACCTGTTTATGTATACTCATGCATGCTTATATGGATAAGTGCAATTCTCAACTGGATAGTGAAGTCATGACACCCGAAAGTTTGCATTTTTGCTTGCTTAGACGCTTTTCAGCATTAGGAATGACGGTCTATGAGCTTATAAAACCACTTGAAACACTCTCCAACTCCAAAATTTTTGAAGTGTCAATCAATTCTAGACGCAGCAACAAGATGCTCACCCCGCACCATCTCCAACCACGGGAGGAAAGGTCACTTTGCACCACCTCTAATTTTTCTTATGAAGTTTACATCCGAGCTCCCTCAAGAGCCAAACGGCTCGATGGATAAAATCAAGTGTAACAGCTATTAACATCGAATCTCTTCACCTACCACCAAGCTTAGACAGTGGAAAAGAAATACGAAAATCAGACAAGCGTCCGTTACTCGTACGCTTAGCTCCAGTGCGAAAAAGTAAATCTAGCACAACGTTCTCCGAGAAATTTATGCAAATATTATAAATCTTATGATGTAATAAATGCAAAACCCAATAAGAATTGTGATTTAGAAGATGTTTACGTGAGAATACCAGGCCTGTGAGTGAGTCTCTCGGCGAGGCGGACGTATGGACGAATGTTCAATGGACGTTTCTGGCACGGCGGCCAAGTCGAAAGCAGCAAATACTTTGGCGAATGCTAAACACAATTATTAACATGTTGTTTATTTATATATGAAACGCAGATATATATATGCATATATACATAAATGATTTTTTTTTTTGCTGAATTGATTTGGTTTTGTCTTCGCGCGACGGCGGAAAGTATAAAGTGAAATAACTCAAATAATTGTTGCTCTTCTTGGCTAATTTTACAAGAGAAAAATAATGAATAAATATTTTTTCTTTATTTAAAAAAAAAATTCGACAAAGGCGCATAGCGAACCTCGTCTATTATTCGTCAACAACCGACGACTCGTCTTGGCTTGACTTGGCTGGCCATTGGGCTGAAAGTGTGAAAAGCTCTCAGTCCTGGCTGAAATTCGCAACGATGCAGACATTCGGTTGGCGTTGGACGCGCGAATAGCGAGCGACAAAAAAACAGAATTTGCGGTGCTGTGACAAACAAAAAACCAAAAAAAAAAAAAAAAATAAAAAAAAATTAATCTAAATTTAAAATATCTTCATATTATAGTATAGCATACATACTCGCACACACACATGTATGTGTGTGTGTGTGTGTGTACAATGTGCCAACGACAAAGCAGCAAATTCTTGGCTGCAAGTGTCTAATACTGCTTTCAAGTGCTAGTTCGTGCAGCCAAAAATATAAATATACATACATACATACATACATACACATATATTCATTAAAGTGTTGTTGTGATCCGCCAATAAATCTACGCAATTTTGCTATTTTTTTTTGTGAAAAAATATACATATAAAAGATTTTTTAACCGTTAAATACCGTTTAAAACCGTATTTACTACGTACGACCTCGCAAAACGCCCAATCGACGACCAAAAGAGAAATTCGAAACAAAAATTATTTTTTAAGCAAATTTTTTTTCGACAATAATAATAAAAGCCTACCCACCTAGACACCTACATACAATACATATAAATAAGTGTATTTAAAAATAGCGTAAGCCAAAAAAAGACAACAACAAAGAAACGTCCACGAACAACGAACAATAAAACAACGCGTCAATCCTTAACTGATCGTCGTCACCTGTCGAGACAAAGTAATTTTCACGCCAAGTTACTTTACACCAAAAACCCGGTAGCCAGATCGCTTGGTATTCCCCCAGTTGTTTCGCAAGCACCATAAAGCTCTCACCGTCAACATGAATCCCCGACGATCAGCCTCGGTTGGCGCATTGCCGCACGAGAAGAAACATTTCGTGTCGCGCACCGAAAGCACAAGTGGAGCTTCGCTCGATGTACGCTGCGCTTGTCAGTATTTTCAATGTGACTCGCTGTTGCCGGAACGCGTGAATCCCGTTGGTGACTCACGTCCCACCTCGGCAATGGGTTTTCACAGTGAACTGAGCGGGGAACATGAACATCTGCATTCGCCAAATCAACAACATTTTCAGCATGTCAACATGGACTCCATCACAGCGCAGGGCATGGATCAGCTGTCTACACGCAGTTTTAATGTCGCAGGTGGACATATGCATATGGACATAGATCGCTTCTCAATGCATAGCGTAGGCGCACAGCGTACACTTGATCAGAGCTCAACACAGGTAGATATCTCTTTTGTGGATAAATATCCCGAGCTGGAGGAGGTGGCGCGCTCACGCGGTTTGATTGTGCGTAGCATCTCCGATGCGAAAGAGAATGAAATGCCCGGCGCACCGTCCACTTTTATGGCTGGTCAACGTGGTCGTCATATGTCGTTGAGTCGTCGCACTTCTAGCGGCGGCATGCGTGAACCGGACACTTGGTCAACGCGTAGTGTTGCCTCCTTGCGTCGCATCTCACGTTCACCCTCGAAATCCGATCTTTTTGTGGCGGACATTAATATACCGACCACACGTCAGGAAACACGCTTTGAAATGCGCTCGGCGAGCACTAGCCGTCGCACTTCCAATGTTGATTTGTCACACTTTGCCTCGCATCGTGCTTTACCTACACTGACGCTTGGTGGCGCGCCCAAATCGGTTACTGATATCTCAACAGCTATACCACTTGCTGCCAACACGCAACTGCAACAGCAACAGCAGAAGTTGGCTGCACCCAAATTCAATTTAATTACGGCCACGCCTACACCAGCTACTGATAACGCGGATGTGCACCCTGATTTTGAGCGTGCTACAGCCTCTAGGCAACGTTCACCTTCGCCGTCTGCAACGGATTACCGCATCGCCAAGCCACCTGTGTCCACCGACTACATGCGTCCGGAAGAGAATAAGGAAAACATGTATTATGCGCCTTTGGGCGAGCTGCTGCCGCAGAATAAGCCAATAGACGTGTCAATGTTTCGTTCGTATAGCGATGAAAGCAGAGAAGAATTACCACCAGAAGCAACATCCCCGCCCGCAACAAGTACGTGGCGTCCATTTGGTCGAGCTCAATCACCAAAACCTGCGGCAGCAACGGCGCCCACCACAAGCACCACCAGCGATCCATTACAGCAAGTGGTGAGTGAGCTTGAGAATATAGCGGCAACAAGGAATGTTGAAGATGTCTTCGACAATATACGCATGCAAACAACGCAACCGCCAGTACTCAACGGCGCTGAAATATATCCGCCAACGCTCCATCCCTCCGAAGAGACGAGCATACAAATAAGAAGCACAGTACCCACAGTAGATATCGACCATTTGGTACAGAGCGAGACGCAGAAGGCAGTTGAGGCGCGCTTACGTTCGAAATCACCGCCACCGGTGCGTCCGAAACGCACACAATCTCCCCACATGATGGACACATTGCAATTGCCCAGTGCGGAGGAAGCGTCTAACTTTGCTAATGAACAAACGAGTAAGCCCACGGCGTTGAAGCGACAACGCACGCCTGAACGTGCCGTCTCGCCGGATAGCAGTAAAAAGCATGCGCCTAACATTCAGCGAATGGAAGCACAAACAATTGAAGTACACTTCAGTGACCTACCCACTGAGATACCTTTGCAGGACGCGCCACCAGAAGTTAAAAGTTCCTACACTTCTCGCTTCAAGTCTATGTTTACGACCAACAAGTCAGGCTCAGCTGAGTTTCCGCCCGTTTCGGCCATGATCGAACCGTCGCCCACGCCCACACGTCAGAAGTCACCATCGCCTATGCGTCAAAAGTCACCATCGCCTATCCGTCAAAAGTCACCATCACCCGCACGACAAAAATCGCCTACATCGCAACGCGAAAAATCGCCCTCGCCCATACCCGCCAAGCTAAAGGGCATGTTTACTAAATCCAAGTCCACACCGATGTCTGTTGTTACTGGTAACACAGCTATGCTAACGAAAGCGCCAGAAAAAGAACCAATGTCGGTGAAAGTAACGGAAACCTTCTCGCTTAAAGTCGACGACATGGATCAGTATAACGCCCGACCGGCTAAACCGCCACCAAGCTCCGTACAGCCCACGCCGCCAATAACAGCGTATAGTAGTCGTGAAGATTTCTTGAACTCGGAGCAGATTTCTGTTAATATGTCTGCCACCGGCGAAGCATTCGCACCGGTCATTATACCCTCGATAAGACGGGAACAATTCATGGCTGGCAACAGATCGTTTTACTCGAGCGAAGTGGATGCGCAATCGCGTCGCAGCGATTCCGAGTTTAATCGTGGTGGTAGTAAAGAACCTTCTGTGGGTGGCGGCAGTCACATTCATATACCCAAAGGTACTCTAATTTCGGTGCCGATAAATATTGGTACTGATAGTAGTAGCGGCGATTTGCGTCAACACCCATCATTAATAGGCACTTCGCAACAGAGTCTCCCGCCGCGCCCTCGTCCGCCATCTGCCGACGGACGTTTGGGTTTGGGAAAGTCGAAATTGGTACGTAACTCATCTTTTATGGATGGACGAACTCAATCGACAGATCGTGCAAGAAAATTGCATGGCTCCAACGAAGATTTGTACAATATGCGTATGACGAAAACAGTTAGTTTTAATTTCGATGAGCGTAAATCACGCTTGTCCGATTTCGAAAGTTCCAACTTGACTCAACAGCAAAAAGATAAAAAAGAATTTCTCGAAAGGACGTACTTTTCTCGGTAAGAATGAAACCCTTAGGTGATAGGTCCCACTGACAAAACTTTGACTTTACATACACATGTACCGAAACACAAAGCCATAAAGACACAATGATACGCACACCAAGCCATGTGATGAAGTATGGTTTGTTGGATGCAAAGATCGGATAAGCGAAAGATTACTCGCTGGAAGCTTCATGATGTTTTCATAATGCTCCTCTTTCTTATCTTTGCTGCCAGCCATGCTTTACTTCAGTTTTCACTCACAGCTCAGCCTAAATCACCTTCCTCCTAAATAAACAATTACTTATCTGAGGCAAGAACAGCCATTTCTTCAAATACGAATACTAACCCCATCTGATATTACTTTAGTAGTGCTGTCTTATTTTTCGATACGTTTTAAAATTCTCTTCCCTTTCAGTGATCACGAGTACGAACCGATCTCAGCGCCCGCTGAAGCAGACGGCATCACCACACAGCTCACACAGTCTGAGAAGTCAAATCTTGCGAGAAATATTGCGATGTTGCACGAGGATATCAAAGCCACCGATGGTCAGCAGGATTTGGATGAGAGTTACATAAGTTCCGCAGCGACGACGCCACGCACAGAGTCGCGCACCGATTATGAAATACACACAAGTCAAGTTGATTCAAGTGCCTTGGAAGAGTTGCCGTTAAAGCCGGAGAATCGTAAGAAGAGCTTCATGGCGAGCGCACAGGATCGCACACGTAAAATGCAGGCGGGCATAAAGAGTCAAGCTGGAAAGATCAAGACCAAGCTGCGCACACCCGCCAAGAAACCGGCTTCATCGAGCCCAAAAGCTAAAGAACGTAAACGCTTTAAGGCACCGGAGTTTTCGAAAATAAAGATGCCGGAAATTAAACGGCCCGACATGTCGAAACTAAAAGACTTCAAGCGCCCCGAATTTACCAAGTTCAACAAACCCGACATGTCGAAATTTAAATTACCCGAGAAATTCTCAACGCTCAAACTTAAGCGCAGTAAGTCCTTTAAGGAGAATGAGACACAAGATGAGGAGTTGGAGAATGGTGCACAACCAGCAACAGATGCAGCGCCGGCAGCACAGCCACATAAAAAGATGTTTGATTTCAATTTCGGTACGTATCCTAGAGCGTTTCGTAAGAAGAAGCCACTTCCGGTGCAAGAATCACTCGGTACCGAGACGGGCACTGAAGGTGTCAGTGTCATACCGAGCACAGAAACTCAACCATCACAAGAATCATCAAATTCGCCACAGGGCGACCGCGGACCAGGACCGGTACGCTCACGTTGGGCTGATAAGTTCTCAGATGTGAGCTATAATGATAGTGAAGGTTCGCGCTATCGTCGCTATGGTAGCGAGCAAGAGAGTTTCGATCGCGAATCATCACTGGAACGACGCATGAAAGATGATTTGGAGGAATCGGAGAGTGTGGCGCAAGAGATGGGCATTTTAGGTGGTGTTGCTGATACAAAACAATTTGCTGAATTCGATGAAGAAAATCGCGCCATACACGAGATATCAAAAATGCGTGCCGGCGAATTCAGACGCCGTCCAATGGTGCATCAGGACTCCGATCTACGTTCCGAGGATAGCAAAGATGTTGAGGGATGGACCGAAAAGGAGATAGAAAAGAATAAATTATTGCGTAAAGCTGAATTGGAGGCTGAAGGCAGTTACTTAAAATATACGGCCGACGATGTGTTGCCACAAGAAACTCAATCGACAGCGAGCTCTGGCAAAAAGGTTGTGATGGAAGAAATTGACGATGATGAATTTTTCCTACGCAAACGTGGCGTCTCCGAAGACAATATTGAATTGCGTCGGTATATAAGTAATGCGATACGCGAGGGTTACGATAGACCGCTAAATACATTGGAGCATGTGGGACAACCCAATGAATATAGGGATTATGATATACCACCACCGAAGCCGAAGCGCCTACACAAAACCTATCAACCACAAGATGTCTCGCAAGAATTCGAATCTCAGCGCAGCGAATATGGCGATGATCTATCGATGTCGCAAAATGGCAGCGATTACTATAATGCACCAAAACGACCATTGCGCAAAGGACGTAGTCGTAGTAGTAAATATTCGATGGATAGTCAAGAATTTCCGGTAGCAGAGAGTATGCGTCATGAGCCATATTTCGATGATGACGAGGAATATCTGCGACCACCACGTAACAGTTATAAGGAGGCCGAAGATGAAGCAATGGAAATGAACGATCTAGATATTGTCGGCAAACAGGTATTTCCCGCAGAGCCCGAGGGTGTTAAAGATGGTGCGCCACCACCACAAGCGCCCAGACGCCGCAAACGAGATGCACGTGATAATTCAATGGATTCGAAGGATTCTTATATGAACGGTTTCGGTGGTCGATCGGTATCAAATACTCGTTTACAACCAACCGAAGATGTAAGTGACATACTGGTAGTTCTGTTTTATGAGATATTTCCCTAATTTTTTTCATATGATTTTAGGTAATAGTTTATCGCACTGAGCACGAATATCCTATTCCTATTGATGCTACCGATAAGTTCGCGCCGACAGTAACAACTCGTAAGTCTAGATCAATTAACCGATATGAGGAGGACGATCGTACCTCACGTGGCGCCGATTCGCTGGGCTACGATGAACAGGAAGAAATGCAAGTTGATGCTGAAGCGAATGTTGATAAGGATAAGTTTGTAATCGATATGATGGAGAATGATGGGTGAGTGAGCAGCTTGCGCAGAATTCTAATTGGTTTATATTTATATTAACATAATTCCTCCTCACAGCTATGCCATTGTACGTAAAGATCATATGCCAAAACCAACGCCACCAGCTCGTCGAAAGAAGTTTTCACGTTCACCTGGTGAGCGTTTCGCTTCAATATCTAGCGGTTCCGCAAAGAGCGCTACACCACCGCCGCCTGAACGTCCGCCACCACCCCGCGCATACACACCATCCACAGTGGAGGAACCAGTGCCGCCGCGACGCAAGTCTATAACCAGCCTAGAGCTGACGCCGCAAATGTAAGATGCGCTAGAAAAAGATAAAGATACTCGCACGTTTTCATTGTAAAATTTTGTAGCAAAATTTTTAGTTTCGAAAATCTTTTTTTTTTTTTTTTTTTGTTTTGTTCGTCATCTATGGAGTGACCACTTTTTTGAACGTTGTGCGCACATTGTTTTTGGTTGATTGCTTATTTTGCTGCTTTCATTTGTTGATTTGTTGTTGTATGAAAATTTTTTCCGTTCGATATGCGTATATTTAATATATTCACTTACATGAATATGCATACATACATATGTACATTTTAGAAATAAGTAGCCAATTGTCATTAATGTTATGTGTTTGTGTGTTTGAGGCTAAGCTTTAGTTAAACTTGCATAATAAAATTAATTAATTACATAAATTCAAAAAGTAAACAAAAATATATTAATAAATTGAAATAAATTGATAAAAGACATAAAAACAAAAAAAAAATAAAATAAATTAAAACGGATTAACGAAATAAAATAAAGTAACATAACAAAAAAAAAATTAAATAAATTAGAATAAAAATAAATAAGTCAAATAAAAATAAATTAATAAAATAATACAAGTCAAATAATTTCAAATAAAATTTATTTAAATCATTAAAATAATAGTAAAAAATGTATACTTAATTAAATACCTAAAATTAATTTAATTAAATTTAAATTTAAATTAATTAATAAAATAAATTAAAATAAACTGAAATTAAAATAATATAAAGTATTTTTACTTAGATTGAAACAAAAATAACATAAAAGTAAAAAAAATTAATTAAATAAAATTAAGTAAAAAAATTAACAAAAAATAAAGAAATAATAACTAAAGTAGAATCAACACAACGAACTAAATTAAAATAATATTAACCAAAAAAGAAAATAAGCATTATAAAGAGTTAAAATAAAATAAAATATAATTAAATTAAAATTGAAAAATACCTAAACAGAATCAAATAAAATAAAATTAAAATGGATTAAAACACAAGAAATACAAATTAAATTAAATAAATTTATATGAATATTTTGTTGTTGTTGTAGCCGTAAAAATATTACCAAAGTAGTTTTTGGGTTAGTCGAATAAAAATTCAGGTCGTTCCGGTATAAAGACCCAACTGTCGCGGGAACTTTTACATTTTAGTTCCCTCTTACGACAGGCATGCCTTACCGCGGGTAAATTCTTAAACCCCACAGGGGTAGTGTTTATATATATATAAATATATACAAATGTATATATTATTGGTGCTTTATGACCGTTGAAGCGATTTTCGGCCGAGCAAATACTCCGATTTGTGAGCCACCTCCGAACGGACGATGGATTTTTCTAAGGAGTTAGACATTCCCTATCGGGGGGCGACCGCTATTAGAAAAATTAATTTTCTATAATTCTGGACTCGAACCCTAGCATTCAGATTGCCAAATAAGGTTTTTAATTAAAATGAAAAATTTAATAAAAATTTTAATAAATTATTAAAATAAAAATTTTAATAAAAGAAATTAAAATAAAACTAAGTTAAAACGAAACAAATAATTAAATAAATAAATAAAGAACATAAAATAAAATTATATAACATAAATAAATTTAAAATTAAATCAGAAATTAAAACAAAATTCCAGAAATTGAACAAATTGAAATAAAGTAAAATAAACTAAAAAGAAAAAATAAATAAAATATAATTTATTAAATGAAAAAAATAATTAAGCACCATTAAATAAATTATAATTAAGTAAAGTAGGAGAGAATGAAATAAAATATATAAATGAAACAATATAATCTAAAAATCTAATTACAATTAAAAAAGTAAAAAAAAAAACATTTAAAAAAATGAAATGCAATAAACCGAAATAAATTATAACAAACTTAGATAAAATAAATAAAAACATGATAAAAAATTATTAAAATACAATGAAATAAATTTAAGTATTAATTAAATAATAGATAAAATAAAATCTATTAAAATAAAATTAAATAACAAAATAAAGAAATAAAAACTTCAAATAAAATTAGTTGATATAACTTAAATTAAAATTAAATACAATAAAATGAAATTAAATAAAAAACAAAAAAAAAATAAAAAATAAAGGAATACCACAAATTAAAAAAATAATTGAAATAAAAAAATATCATTGAAAATTAAAATCAAATTATATAAAATACAATGAAATACGTTAAAGTAAAATTTAAATAAATAAAATAAGCCAAGTGAAATAAATTAGTTTTTTTTAAATTGAAATTATATAATAAAATAAAATAAGGCATTAAAATAAAATTAATTAATATTAATTTAAAATTCACCCAAACAAAATAGAATAAAATAAAATAAATTAAAATTAAATAAAGATAATTATAAAATATAAAAAATTATAATAAACTAAGGTAAAATAAATTAACATATGATAAAAAACTAATAAAAAATTTAAAAAATTAATTACAATGAAAAAAATTATATATATATATATATATGTATATACACGTATATATATAATAATATAAATATATCAAAATAACATAATATTTATTATTGTAACTTAAAATTAAAAAATAAAATGAAACTAAATAACTTAAGTTAAAATTTAGTTACATAAAATGAAAATAAATAATATAAGGAACAAGAAATTAAAAAGTAAAACGAATAACATATACAAAAAATACAATGAATTGAACAATGAATTAAGTAAAATAAACCAAAATAAAGTAAGCCAAAATTATTTAAATTAATTAATTTAAAATTAACCAAAACAAAATACAGTAAAACAAGGTTAAATAAAAAAAAAATATAAAAGATATTAAATTAAAATGAAGTAAAACTGTAGAATAAAATAAAATGACAGAAAATTAAATAAAAAATGATAATAAAAAAAAATTAAATAAAATGAAATGTGGTAAATAAAATAAAATAAGCTGAAATAAAATATAATAAACTAAGATAAAATATATAAAAATATGATAAAAATATAATCAAAAATATTAAAATACAATAAAATATATATAAATACAAAAAATTAAGCAAAATAAGATAAATTAAATATCAATAAATTAAAATTAAATAATAAAATAAAAAATTAAATAACAAAATAAAAAATTAAATAAATTGAAATAAAATAAATTAAATTACATTAAATACTATCAAAAATAATGATATAAAATAGAAAACATAAATTAACTAAAAAAAGGGACATCATGAACTAAAAAAAGTTAAATAAAATAAGATAAACTGAAATAAAATATAATAAACTAAAATAAAATATATTAAAATATGATAAAAATATAATCTAAAATATTAAAATATATATAAATACAAAAAAATTAACCAAAATAAGATAAAATAAATATCAATAAATTAAAATTAAATAATAAAATAAAAAATTAAATAACAAAATAAAAAATTAAATAAATTGAAATAAAATAAATTAAATTATAATGAAATAAAATAGAAAAAATCAATTAATTAAAAAAGGGACACCATGAACTAAAAAAAGTTAAATAAAATAAAATAAGCTGAAATAAAATATAATAAACTAATACCAAATATATTAAAATATGATAAAAATATAATCAAAAATATTAAAATATATATAAATACAAAAAATTTAACCAAATTAGATAAAATAAATATCAATAAATTAAAATTAAATAATAACATAAAACATCAACTAAATTGAAACAAAATAAATTAAATTAATATTAAGTACTATTAAATATACTGAAATAAAATAGAAAAAATTTATTAATTAAAGAAGGGATACCATAAACTAAAAAAGGATAAATAAAAAAATTAAAAAATAATTAAAATAAATTAAACAAAATACAATGAAATGAGTTAAAGCGAAATTTAAATATATAAAATAAAATAAATTAAATTAGTAAAATCAATATATAATTTAAAACTAACTTTCACAAAAGCTACTGCGTAAGGTGTGTCCCACTTTTTTAAGAACCGAATATTTTTAATGTCGCAAAAGACATTTAGAAGCGAATTGAGTCACATTTTTATTTTCAACTCTGACATTTTTCCTCGCGAACAGCGCGGGGGTAAATTTATATCATGCCTAACTATGCTTTTGCTTAAGCAATAATTGATATGGAGGCTAAATATTATTTCAGCAAAAATATCATTATTAGTTTAATGAAAATTTTATATGATTATTTATTAATGCTAAACTAATGCTAATAAACACATAAGCATACAATACTATTTACTTACATAATACATACTACTTATACTATAAGTATACATACACATACGTACATACGTATTTAAATAAAACTCCACAAATTCATACAAAATGTGTTTTGTTTCTTTTACTGTTTTCGGTGTTTGTTTATTTATGTTTTCTGTTTTAAGCTTCTTCATGTTGTTGGTTGGTGTTCATAACGCATACGCATTTGCAATCGCTTTACTAATAAGTATTTATTACTTCTTTTTTTTTTTTGTCTCTACATCTCGCACTCCTTTTGACTCACACTTTCGCTAGACTGGAGGATGACTATGAAGAACCCGAAGCTTTGCAGCAGGAACGTCCCGAATCACCACGCGATTTACAGTCTGGAGAGATTATAAATAAAATGAAATTCCGCCCATTGCCACCACCGCCGCGTCCACCACGTGAGAAGCGTCAACGTGCCGAAAGTAAGAGCTCAGCGCATAGCGCTTTCATCTCGCCGCACGAACGCGACTTAGCTGATGAGAGACTCGCTACATCTTCCACGGCGGATAGCTATGATCCGACTGATGTTGATTTGGAGGAGGAGGAAACACGACTACCCGAGGTGGAAGTTTCAACGCAAACCGATCCGTTACCAGATGACTTTGAATGTGAGGAATTCGAAATCACTGAAGATATGCGTATCATTGAGCCACGCATAAATAGCATGCGAAAGACGTTGGATGAGTTAATGCGTGAGGAGGAGTTGAAAATAAAGTCCAGTGAAGACTCGACGGCGCCTCAACTGACCGAAGAAGAGCAATTGGCGCGTGGTTTGCAACGATTCCGTGATGCCAATCAACGTAGTATGTCTGAGCGTTCACGTGCCTCTTCTCAAGCTGATCGTTCGAAATCACAAAGTCGTCCACCAACACCATCCGCGGTGGTCATCGAACGACGCGTCTCAACACCTATACCTAGTCAACAGGCCGAAACATTGGTGGAAGCATCGCTGATTGTGCGTCCAATTGATGATTTGGATCTCGAAGAGGAAGCTCTGCGTAGAGAGGGCCTCCTAACAGATAGTTCACAACAAAGCAAGTCCGATGTGGAAGCGCCATCGCATGACGAGGAAGAAGAGTCAAAGTTGGGCGTTAGCGACTACTCAATTGGACCAAGCTCAGAGGAACTTAATGCTGCACTAGATGAGCTGAGAACACAAGGCGACAGTACTTATGAAGAGGAAAAAGGCGAAAGTGTTGAAGCAGAGTCAGTTAAATATTCAGACGATGTAAGAGCTTCAGATGATGAGACGTTTTCAAGAAGAAGTTATGAGCGATATCTGTTAGAAGAAACATCTGGAAAAGAGGATGAAGAAGAGCTTGAGACGAAATCCGCTACAGAGGAGAAACTTGCACTTCAATTCCAAACTGAAATTGAAGATATCGAAACTCTACCCACTGCTTCTGAGGACGAGCAAAGAATAAGCGAGATTGAAGAGGCGCCGACAGAAGACGAACACACCTACGAGCAAGAATCAGCTATAGAAATCAAAGAGACTATTGCACAAGAAACAGCAGAAGAAACGGCACACACACTCGCACAAGAGCAGCAATATGATTACGACTACAGCAGCAGGCAAACTGAAAAACCTGACGATGCAGCGGAGACAGTGCTAACGGAAAATCAAGATGAAGCCGTAGCTTTTGAAGAGCCACCATTGCCGCCGCCACGACGCAAATCTACGACAGCCGTTGAAGTGCCGCCATCACTAGCTCTAATGGAAGAACCTTCGAAAGAACTGACACCAATACCAATGCAAACAGCAGCCGTACAACCACCACCTCAATCACAACTACCAGCGCACCTTGGCGATCTTGAAGTAGAGCGTCTTCGAGTACACGCGCTACAAGCTGGTCAAATTATGGTTTCTCAACTGCATGGCACGCAAATCTCTGCAGAGGAACTGGAATGTAAGTCGGGTAATTTGATTGTTAAGAACATTGCATTGCCGGAGGGCTTCATTGAGGATATCGTAGAGCGTGTGCGCACCACTGATCGTCAACAGCTGTTAACTGTTGAAACTCAGACCAGCTTGCAAGCAAGTAGCGAGGAAAGATCACCTGTGCGGGAGGTGGTGCCACCACCAAAACCACCACGTCAACGCGATTTGGAAGCGTTAAAGCGTCCTGCCGATACAGCAGATGAAATAGCGCTTCAGCAATTGCGCAACTACGATGAAGAAACCCAAACTGATCCCATGACGTATCCCACACACCACATGACCATCCCACCTCCACCTCCAGTGTACGCCACCACCGAATATCTGCAGTCATTACCACCAATGGGTTACTATCCCAATTTACGTCGTGCCGATGAGCAACCATTCGGCGCCGGTCCTGATAGCAATGAGCCAAACAGTACATTACAGCGAAGATCACACCATCATCACCATCATCATCATCGTCATCATCGACGTTGTGACTCATCGTGTTCGGAATGCGATGACTATGACGAGGATTTGGCTGACAGGGAAGAGACGCGCTCACGCTCACACAGCAGACGCTCTCGAAGTAGTACACGTCCACCAACTGAGCCGCAGACATTAACCAAAGCGAGCAAACAATTCATGTCAGCTTGTAGCTTATCGCTCATACAATTGCTAAATCGGGTGACTGCTGCGGTGCGTGGTGGAGATCCGGACAAGCAACTCGAAGGTCAGGTGCATCATATACCAACATTGGTCGCATTATTTGTTGTAATATCATTTAGCCTGATTGTGTATATGCTTTCGGGCCGTAGTGTACATACACACCACTGGGACTTTTTCAACCCGCCAGGGAACGGTGCGCGTCAATGATAGACCGCCTTGTGCTATTGGTTGGGAATATTATTTTCTCAGTTCCTTCTTTTACACATGACAAGTTGAGTTATGTCCCAAAGAGTTTGCTTGCATTTCATGTTTTTTTTTTGTTTTTTTGTAAAAATTCAACTATGGAAAAGAACTTTTGGAAAAATTAAGCTTAAACCAAATATCAAGAATCAAATAGGACTTTCTGTTTGTTTTGTACCGATGTTATGGTGACAACTTCTAGTGGTTGTACGTTAACCTACATCTTTTTGGATTGCATCGGGTAAAAAGCAAAGCAACGAACAAAAATTTTCTTAACATTTTGTACGAGAATATAAAAAAAATATTAACGAGGATTTTTAAAATGACGAATAATTTGCAGCGCCAATGGCGATACCTAAATAAAACAAAATACAAACACTAACGCTAATGAACGCAGATTGCATAACTATTTGCATAAATATATGTAAATATTAATAGGATATACATACATACATACATATATATATTTTTGCAATGAAATTTTCATAAAGGACCTAAAACTGAGAATCATATTATATTTTGATGGCATACTCATACTTAATAAATATGCATTGACAACGTATTAAGTATACTGCATACATATATTGTTTTTATCTTATTATTAAATTATTATGTACTTTCAAGTGATTGGCATATGTTTTTGTTTTCTTTTATTATTTATTTGTAAGCAATCAACTTAATAATGACATTTGATTGCTCATAATTATACAATACATTACTGTTATCTAATCTACACTATTTATTATTTATAATAATTATATTCAAAATTCATAAACACTCATATTTAGAAATATTGAAAGTGTAATTTTTTTTCAATAAAGCAAAGTTTAAACAAAACAAACAAACCTTTTTTCTTGAAATTCTTTTCTTTTTTTTTGTATGGGTTGATTGTGAGACTAATTTTCTTTTAAAATATCCAACTTATTCTTAAAATATTTATAATAAAAAGACATCATCATATTGAACCATCTCACGACGGTCTTTGTGGCTGCCTTTCTGAGAGGTGTTCGCGGCTGCAAAGAAAAATTAAATAATATATTTTAAATAATACAGAGTTTAACTTAGGATGACAAAAGTAAATACCAATAGACGACCACACAGCCGATGAGGAAGCGTCGTTAATAGGCTCAATCTGTGGTTGGCGCCGTGCAAGTTGCACTTGCAAATTAATGCCATTAACATTTTTACCATGCATTTCGGCAATAGCGCGATCTGCGGATTCTGGCTTAGCAAACGACACGAAACCCCGACTGTAAAGATTTGTTTGGTATTAATTAAAGTTAGACAATATTTTCAGAAGGCTACAAATTTACCCCTTCTCTATTTCCATTGATACATTCACAATTGTACCATAATCGTTGAAGGTTTTTTTTAAAAACTCTTCTGTGACCTTATTACCCGACACGAATATAGTATTACCAGCCCGTGGCTTTTCCGGTTGCGACGAGTCCAAAGAGTTCTTATCATTCAAACCGCGCTCTTCACGATCTCGTTCGGTGGCAAAGTGTTGATATAAATTTTGTATGCGTGGCTCCTCCTTAATTATCTCACTGATTATAGTTTCCTGTGCCACATCATTTTGTGTCGATGAGAATGGTTGATACGCAGCTACACTTGCCTCGGGCGCGCGCTTGGCACGCTCTTGACCTTTGGGGCGTTTAAATGAGGTTTGATCCTGTTTAGTTTGCTGTTTCTGAATCGCTGGTATAGCACCACTTTTGATTAATTTACGTGCAACTTCACGGGCATCACGAGCGTCAGTGGGGCGTTTTAAGGTTAGTGGCTTCTCGGGTTCCGGCTTGGGTGCTTTAAGTGCCTGCAAGGCTTTTTTCTAAAAAAAAAAAAAATATCAAAATTGGCCGGTTGCATACTGACTATAAATACACTTTAATTTACTTTCTTCTTTAGCTTTTGATATTTGGCTTGCAGCATATGCTCCTCTTCAGTTAAAGTTGAAGGAAAATGTATGTAAACCATTTTTCGATCTTTTTACACGCTCTAAAATGAATGAAATTTTATAATTATACAGACGGTTCTCATTAAATTTTCTATTTATTTTTGTTTGCAAATAATACAGGGTTGCCTATACAAAGTAAATTCAATACTTTAGTAGTCGTCTTCAGTCATGCCTCTTAGTTATTTTAAGTTCTCTGTCGAAAGCTTTTGCCTGTCAGTTGTGTTATTTCCTAGCTATTTTCAAGTTCCTGGAGGAAACTTTCGATATTTTTAAATAACTAAAAAGAAAAAAATACTGGAATATCTTCTATGAACAAAACTTCTCCAAATACCTCAATTTCAAGGAGCATGTATACATTTTTTCTGATTTCCACACTTTCACAAAAATAATCGATATATGTCAGCTTATCGATACTAGGCGTATCAGGTGTTCGCCGATATTACATCCATCATTGACATTTTTGTATATAAGCCGGTAATTCTTTTGTTATTTAATAAAAAATAGTTACATCCACCCACCATGAATAAAAACAATAAGCACAAAGCATCATGGCGTGGCAAGCAGAAGCACAATAGCAATAATCGCTCGGGTGCAGGAAAGGATTGGAAGAAACCGACAAAGCAGTAAGAACCACATGTCTTTTCTACAGTGCGTCTTTAAAATATATATTTATATTTTATTTGTAATATATCTAGCGCAGCAAATAGAGTCTGCTTGCGTGAGGACCAAGTAAGCATAACCGAATATGTTAGCGGTGGTGAGGGATTCACTGGCGTTGTAAAATCACGATTTTCTGATTTCCATGTGAATGAAATTGATCAAAATGGGCAAGTGCTAATACTCAACGATTTGTCAGTACCAAAACCGGCAGTCGAAAGTAAGCTTTAATTAATTAAAATTAAAATTTTAAATTAATAATAAATAAAAAATAATTCCGTAGCTTTTGATGAACAGAAATTAACAGAGGCACGCACAAAATTCGCGGAAGTAATAACAACAGAAATTTGGGATAAATTAAATGATTTAGCTAAAATGAAAGCCAAAGATTCAACAGCACAGCCCATAGATATCATCGTTACTTCCTTAGACAAAACCGAACGAAGAGAATTACATGAACTGTTAAAGCAAATATATGGAACCAAGCTGGTAGGTTCTACGATAAATCAAATTAACAATTCCATAGAAGAACGAATTATACGTGTGGCAAAACCCAAAGGTAATTCGCGTAATCAAGAGCGCACACGCTGGACTTTTCCCGCTGAATATGTACATTTCTTAGTTTATAAGGAGAATATGGAAACAGGTGAGGCGGCATCACGGCTAGCCTCTCGTTTGGGGTATGCATTTCAAAAATCTAAGCCTAAACATACATTTTTATTAATGTACTAAAATTTTGTAGTATGCACCCGTCTCATGTGAACTATTGTGGTACTAAGGATAAACGTGCCAAGACCACACAGAAGTTCTGTATAAAACGACGGTTACCTTCACAAATTCTAAACGCTGGGATTAATTCAATGCGTATAGGCAATTTTACTTTCAGCAATGATGTGCTTAAATTGGGCGACTTAAAAGGAAACCGCTTTAGAATCGCTTTGCGTCATGTCAGTGGTGATGAAGAAAAAATACAAAAAGCTCTAGAGAATTTACGTGACAATGGCTTTATTAATTACTTCGGTTTACAGCGCTTTGGTAATAACGCCGATATACCAACATATGAAATCGGCGTGGCGCTCCTAAAAGCTGATTATAAAACTGTTAGTATAAAGTAATTTTAGTAATTTTTCAGTAATAATCTATGTTTTTGAAAGGTTGCAGAACTTATTTTAAAGCCACGTGCAAATGATTTACCTTTCATGGATGAAGTACGCAAAAAGTGGTGGACAGAACGCGATTCAGCGGCTGCAGCAGCAATGTTCATACCAAATGAATTTATAGAAAAAAAACTACTGAATGGACTGGCAAAATATGGGGAAAGCGATTACTCGACAGCGTTAAGAGGAGTGAGATATTTTATGATTAAAAAATTATTAAAATATAAATGATTTTTTTCTACGCTTGCGAATAATAGATACCACGTAACATGCTGTTGCTTTATCCGCATGCATTCCAAAGTTTAGTCTTCAATCGTATTGCATCGCTACGCATAAAAGAGTTCGGCTTAGAACTAATGCCCGGCGATTTAGTATATCGCAATAAAGAAGAGATGGATGAGGATATCGTTGAAAATAATGACGCAGAAAACTCAGATGAGAATTCGGAAGCAGTAGAAGAGAATAACGAGGCAAAAGAAACTGTTACAAAAACAGAAGAATCTATTTTTAAGCGCAAGGTCAAGGCTTTAACGGAAGAGGATATCGCAAGTGGAAATTACTCTCTCTTTGATGTAGTTTTGCCACTTCCTGGACATGATATTACGTATCCATTTAATATAGTTAGCTCATGGTATGAAGATATACTCGCTGAATATGGTTTGTCATCTGAGAAATTGCGTCACAAGGTTAAAACCTTTGCAATGGCTGGTGCTTATCGAAAATTACTTATACGACCCACCGAATTCACATGGAAATTCCGGAAATATTCTTCGCCAGAAGAGACATTGATAGCATCCGATTGGGAACGCATTAACGGTAAAGCGGAAAGTATAGAAAATGGCGAGGAGAAAGGCGATTTGAAGGCATTACTATTAGATTTCTGTTTACCACCTTCGGTATATGCTACAATGTTACTTAGAGAACTTCTGAAAACGGATACCTCAGCTGGACAACAAGCGACGGTAGAAAGTAATGAAATGAGTAAAGCAAGAGGCAGTCAACAGACGAAAGAACCAGAGGATGGTTTGAAAACTGAATCTAATGAGAGTAACGAACCAAAAATCGAAAAACGCAAACTTGAGGCGGATGAAATCGAAGTAAATGAAGCGGAGCTTAAAGAGAAGAGAAGTAAAACTTCATAGTGAATGTTAAATGAAAATTGAAAGTAGTAGATAATGAAAACAACATAGTTGAGAATATAATGACTTCACATTATGATTAAAAGCATATTTTACATAAATTGATTTAGAGCTTGTGCTATGCTATCACAGCATTACTAAATAGAAAATACAAACAAAATTTTATTTTTTAACATATACATATATATGTATGTACATACATATATATAAGTTAAACTAATATTGCAAACTTTCAAATAAAAGCGTAAAAATTGATTTTTGAGATATAATTAGCATACGTAACATTCTCCTTAAACTACAACTTCAATTGATTATATTAAAATTTATGATTCATTCAATTTTCGTCAATATTTCTTATATACATATACATATGTATATAGCTATAATAGCCAAAACCATTAATTGTTTGTTTATTTCCGCCACTTAAAACGCTTTGCGTTCAAAAATAGCTGTCTTTCCTAAAATAAAACTGGTAAAAGCAACAGACAAAACAACAACAATAACAGCTTAGCACATTCCATTGTTTTGCTATGCTCTGCGTACTCTTCGGTTTGCCATCGAATTGTTAAAGGACTCTATATAAACGAAGCAGTTTGTTTACATTGACTTTATGAGCAATAATCAAGTTGAAGCTTCATTGGCGGGAGGTATACGAGTGTATTTCGTGGTAGTAATTGAGTCGTTCAGCTCTCTTTCTCTTCAATTTGCTACTCACGTTTATACGTATCAACAAGCAGGACGTATTGCGCATATACAGACATAAACGGACTGGCGACAGTCGAAAGGATATTCAATCAGTTTTCTATTTCTAACAGTACTGGGCGAACGGCAGTAGTGAAATAAACTGTTTAGGAAAAGTACAATAATTTATTAAAATAAGTGCGGGAGTGCTGCATATTAAATTGGTTCCGAATGAAAATAAGTCCATAAGAAAAGTCAATTGAAAAGTAAATTACAAATGCAATTGCATATTAAAGTTCCTTGTAAATTTTCCATTTTCTTTGAGTAAAAGGTGTGCATGAAGCTAAAATATTTACATTTTTAAAACATTAAAATATGGCGCCTTTATACAAAGTTTTCTTCTTTTTTTAATATTTTTTTTTATAAATTAATTTTTAAAATTCCTTAAGTACCTAGGAAAAGGTGAAGGTCTTTAGAAATTTTCATTTATTGATTTTTAGAGTAAAAAAATCAATCAATACGAACGATGGTCACGTTAATATAAATGCATATGTAAAAATAATGTACAATAATAACAAAAAGAGTAGTAACAGAGCTAATTGAAAGCATTAACGGTCATGAACACAAAAACACATAAATATCTACATTCGTACATTTATATGTTTGTATCATGTACACATATATTTTACACGATTGAAGTGTATTAAATTTAAAACAAATTGCGCGCTTCTTAAGTCAAAGCAGCGAGGTCAGCGCCCACAAAACTCATACTGGATCCTTAACACCCTTAACAGCCCACCACCCACTAAAACACGAAATGCCATTTACATCTGAGCAAACCTCAATAACATTCGTGTAAGATGATTGTAATGATGTTGTATTGTAACGTATTTACCTAAGCTCATAATAAATCTCAAATCAATTATAGGCGTAATTTATACATTTGTTTATTTCGCGTACTTTTAGGGTAATGTAGATAAATATGTAAATACTTACACGATTTTTGTTTGGCATTGGCTCCCTTTTCATATTCATGTGTTATTTTTTCGACTATTCAATAATTCGCAATCAAAGTGGCCCACTCCTGCGTACACGTATATAACAAAGCATTTGAAGGGTGGAAATAAAGCATCCAAGCATGATTCATATCTGCAGAAATCGATTTTGGTGTTTAAGGATATATTCAGCATGGGGAAAACAAAAGTACATAAATATGTATGTATATATACTTTATTACCTTACAGTACAGATAAAGATGTACATATGTTTACAATTGCTCTTGGAAAAGTGAAGTCAATAAATCAATAGAAGTTGAGGCGTGGTTGGAACTTTCAACTACGCACTACAAAATATCTTCTGAATACTCAAATGCAAAATACAATTTTTTTTAATTTTGCAAATATTTTTTGTATGACAATTTAATAAATAACAAGGGAAATTGTAGTAGAGGCAGGTATTTAGTGAGGCTTTATTACTATTTGTAACTTATTCATATCACCACATCGTCAATACTTTGATTTTCCAACGATTTTAGTTGACATCTACATAGAAACGCCACAATACGTTTTTCCGCCTTTGTGCGATTAGCTGAGTCTATGCCTTCAAGCAGAGTTTCTATGCGTTTCATAAAGGAAGATGTTGCTGTTGGTGACGCTGTAACAGTTTCTGCTTTCTGGATTTCGATAACTACATTTTGTTGCTCCTCCATTGCTTCTTGTAGAGGATCATCTTCATCGGTTACTTGTTCAATAAGTTGTTCTGAGTCCATTACACACCAACTCGTGGGTGCATTTTCGGTGGAGCTTTTCGCGCTATTTGATTGCTTTGTGCTTGTGCTTCTACGAAAACATATTTATTAAAATAAAGTTTTGGCTACTGAAGATCAAAATGTATATATATATATATTTTTTTTTTTTGTACCTGTGCACTCTCAAATGACTTTCCAGGAAGCTCATTTTATCTAATAAGTGCCATGTATCGGCTGTAGCATTTTTAATACCGCCTGCTTCCAGTTTAAGTTCTTTCGTTTTTTGCAATTCACGGCGATATTTGTCTTTTAGATTTTTCCATCTTGTCACACAGTATTTAGCTGAAAAAATAATGTTTAAATAGATATTTGTATAATTGTTCTTAATATTACACTTACTCTCAACACCCAAAGAGGCGGCAATGCTGCGCCAAAGTTCAATCTTCTTTTTCATGAGATTGTAAGGAGAACTGCGCACTTCCTTTTTGTAGAGCAATGGATTGGCACACACCAAATCCACTAGTTTCGCATCAAAATCCGTTTTGGCAGCCATTTTATTAATATTAATAAATTATTTTTTTATTTTGTGCATGGACAATAATCTAAACTTTGGTAAACAATAAACTCGCTTGAGGAAAGTGAAAGCAAAATATTAAAACTGTAAATAATAAATAACAGCAAAATGACAGCGACAGCAAAAATATGGCGTTGCCATATTGCTGCTCTTATAAAGCGGAAACAAACATTTCTTTTTTCTTTTATTTTAAGCAAAAATTCGGTAAAACAATTGTAAAATATAAACAAAAAACAGTTTAATGAAATAATTTAGCAAAAAAATCTTTATTTATTGTTAATAAAACACAGTGCTATACAAAATCAATGAAGCGGATATTAGGCAATGTTTAGGATTTCCGGTTTGACGAGGCGTATTGAAAAAGTGAAGTGTTTAGCCACTGAGTTCCAATTTAATGTGGCTTACATACATGTATTTCGTGTGTTTTTATTAATACTTGCTGCATAACTACAAATGTGGTTATTTTATGATTCAAGAACTTAATTTTGATAAATTTTTTGAATTTTGTAAATGAGATTTCAGGGACTCATTTGTAACCGCCACCTTTCTTTATTTTACCACTCAGCGTTAGTAATGCATATACACACACACTTACACACGCATGTGTTGACTGGTGCGCGGGTGTTGCTTTTGTCGTTTGTGCTCAAAAATTGCAGACGAATTATTGATTTATCGATTTGCTTCCTGTTAGCTTGCACTCGCTTTTGCTCTTGCGTTTCTTTATACATAATAAAAAGTTAATTGACTAAATAAATATGAAAAAACAGTAAAAAATCATTTTATTATTAATTTACAAAAACCTTGTTGATGTGGCGCGCATATTTATAACACATTTGGCCAACGTTCAGGAATTATAAATGATTCAACATGCTGCAGTAAAGCTGGTCCCCTTGCACAAAGACAGTATCCCTAAGCAGTCCAGAAGAAAAGGAAGTATACAATCAGTTCATGGTCAGTTCGCATAAGGAAAACATGGCCGCAGAAAATTATCATTTGAAATGGGACTCACATTTGTCCTATTTGAATTCATCTGTTGCCACACTTTACAAGTAAGTGACATGGTTCGCGCCCCATAGTGTTTATTTGTAAGTTAACGCCATTGTTGCTTTCTCTCGCTCTAGAAATGAGAAGTTCGCAGATGTAGTGCTCTACAGCTCCAGTAGCAGCGCTGCTAATGGAAATGGCTCGGAGATTGGCATACCTACTGTAGGTATTTCAGCGCACAAATTTATACTAAGCTCCTGTAGTCAGGTATGTGAATTTAAATGAAAATAAAAATAAAAAAAAAAAATTGAAAAATTCAATAATCTGCTTTATTCTGGCAGTTTTTTGCAACGATGTTCGAGACGGCACCGATTGCCTCGCCTAACGGTGTACTCTACGTAGTGCTTCCGCCGGAACTGAGCCACCGCGCCATACAAATTCTCGTACAGTATATGTACAGTGGTGAGGCGACAGTCGCCAATGATATACTTAATGAGGTTTTACGTGGCGGTGAAATATTGAAAATTCGTGGTTTATGTCGCACCTCTTCAGCCTCATCTAGTGCGCACAATACAGCAACAAGGGTGACCGAAACACTTCTAACTAATGGTGGTAGTGGTGGTGTCGGTTCACATTATATACAAAGCGCAGGCAATCGTCAACCAACAATACCATCCATTACCCATACGCATATTCAACCTACTGCACATGCCGGTGATATTTATGTCGTTAACAAATGTCCAAACGGTGGTGGCGGCAGTTGTGGACCACGTTATGCCGTGGAACACTTACAACAGTCTGCAGCGCAACAGCCAACGTCTACTCAACATGCACAACCACATCAAATACAGCACAATCAACATCAGTTTCGTGGTTTAGGTGCTTCCGTACTACCCAAAGATAGTCCTGTTATCGTCAAATCACCGAAACTTTCACAGCTTGGTCTGTTATCGGTCGCTGCGTCGAGTAGTAAGCATCACACGGGTGGCGGTATATCAGTGAACAAAGAGGTCGCCATAGATCCTGATGAAAAATGTTGCTACCAACTGAATCAACTTCATGTAACAAATTCTTTGTGCAACGAAATGGGCTGCTCCGGTGGTTGTCCCATGACAATGGAGGATGAACAGTTGAGGCGCCGACAACGAAATCAAAATGATGAAACTTTACGTACAACTGTAGTGGAGCAGCAGTTGGAGCGAGAATACACAGAGCGATCACGTCCACCCCCCGATGAACACGAACATCGCGATGATATTGACATGTCCAATTATGATAGACATATGCGACGTGGAAGTGGTGGTAGCACCGGCGAACGGAGTAAGTATTGACCGTGCTCACCCCCACCGAAATATAATGCAACAGAGGCTTCTCAGAAGCCGATTCGTATGTCTCCTTGTGAGCACTTGGTATCTAATAGTTTGAGCTTGCTCATCAAGTCCACTGAGGCTACATCGCATCACAAATTATTATTATTTTTTCTTACCTTTATTACAGTGCGATATTGACTAAACATTTCTTTCACTTCTTTACAGTTCGCGACTACTTCCTACCGGAATCCTATGAGCATACTAGCACCACATCAACAAAAAGTAGTAATCAATTCACCGAACAAATCAGCGGCAGAATGACCAACTCTTCGCCAATATCACATTCACAAAATTTTCTCACCATAAAACAAGAGCCTACCGACTGGACCACAACCGCTTCCGCAACAGATAATGCACACAGCGATTTAACGAATCGTCCCAAAACGCCATTACGTTCTCCCAAACAACCGTTAGATTTTAAAATGCCACCCGGAACGGCTGTCAAACTCGAGGTAGGCATACATGCACACAGTCCACAAAGCGAACAGGATATGAACGCACAAGACGCGATTGACTATGATACACGTTTGGCTTGCGACACATGCAAGCAATCCTTTGACGAACCGAAATCTTGGGTACGTCATTTGGAGTCTCATACAACAGCAGCAGCAGACAGAGCAGACAGAGTAAGCGGTACTGGTGGCGGTACTGGTGGCGGTGGGAGTGCCGGATCCAGTATTACCAATGGTGCTGATGGATTAGTTAAAGCTTATGTGCCGAAGAAGCGTCGTAGGATATCGGTAAGTATGAGTGTAAGGCATTACTTCTTATTCTCTTTTTCACAAAGCCCACTGTGACATATGTATGTATGTTTTGTTTTTGGCAGCAGCAGGAGAATAATGCCGGACATGTTACACTTTGCTGCGACTTGTGCTCTATGTACGTATATATATTCGATACTCGGTATATTTTTTTAATGCGTATTTTTCTCTATTTAAAGATCCTTTGAAACTCCGGCCGATTGGGTGCGCCATCTAAACAACGAACACACTGAAATAGAGCTGGCCATGTTCAACAGCAAAAAAGATAATGAACAGAAAAGGTAGGGTATGTGACACTGTCCACTGTTATATGCAATATTCGTAATAAGTGAGCACTGGTTGGTGGGTAGTAGTTCAGGACCTTGCGAAACAGTGGTTGTACCTTAACGCATAAATGTTGGGAAATACAGCGGGTGGTTGAAAGCACCTTGAAGTCGTATAATAGTGATAAGATCTCTAATAAGACTTGGTTTCAGCTGATAAGACCGAATCTCTTTGCTCTAGTCTACCATCAGCATTTAGCAAGAGTAAAAGTTCTCGTTCTAAAATTCTATTGATAATTGGAGACCGCAAGTCTGAGCTTTATTCATTGCATATGATCGATCTGCCTTAGAAGATCAGTATAGTCTTGGCGCAATAAATTTTTGAATATTCCCAATGGACTAATTCTAACATATCTGGGTTAGAGCCTAATATGCCCGACATATGACGAATTCCAGTCTTTCTGAAAGCTCCCGGGCTCTTGTTAGATAACTTCCAATACAATGTTTAGGGAGTTGCTACAAAAACGACAGCAACAATGAGACATTATTGTTGTTATTTTTTTTTTTAGCTGATATCTATTAGAGCTCAGCTGATGAGATAAAATCTGGAGTACTATTCCAAGCTTTCTGGAGCTCCCACTATTTTTTATACTAAGATGGTCTATCAATTGCTGAAAATGAGTCCATTGATTGGGGTATACCTCCACAGCTCCACGATCGAAAATTATTTTTCAGGCAGGTATGAAACGAGCAGCCGTGACAGCCACCTGCTAAAAAGGCGGGTAGTAATGAATAACTTTATTGAGAGGCAATTAATTTCTGCAATTTTCGTGAATTTCCGAAGCAACATTTTGCGTAATGTCACAGCTAGTTTCTGGGTAAGATCATGAGAGCTTCAACTGCAAGCTAATTAGCAGATACCATCTATCTTGTCAAGGGCAACGGCATCATTTTATATATCTCTATATTGAAATTTACTTTACTACAGCTCTGGCAGCAGCAACAACAACAATAACAACCACCACCACCATAATACACAGCAAATGCACCTAAAACGTTACACCCATCGCTCAACGTATGACCACCATCAACAACCCGCCAATGAAGCACAATCAATTGCAGTCTCCACTGCTGCAGCATCCACCTCAAGCTTTTCGGAGCGCGCCGAGGTTTGCAGTAAAAAGTTTTCCACGCACAATAGTAGTTTAATGGCGCACAAGCGCAGTCATAATGGGGCAGGAGCAGCGGCAACAGCAGCAGCAGCAGCAACAGCACTGAACGGTGTTAGTGTGAGTGTAAGCACAAGTGTTGCGTCATCTTCGTCGGCAGCGGCGGCAGCAACAGGTGGAGATGTGAGCGTGATAAGCAGTGTGGCCAGTAGTTTAACGAATGGTTTGTGCAACACAAATAATTATTATTTTTTAATTAAAAAAAAAATAAAAAATTTTTTTTATTTGCATAGAACAAATAAGCACCTCATCGCAAGCTTGATACAGTCGTAGATACCGTAAGGATGCACAAAACGCTTGAAATGGCCACCACCGCAGCAAGCAAGTGGAGTGAGAATTGTTACTGAAGTCGTTCCAAATCTACAAACAACCAAAAAAAAACAAAAAAAAAACAAAAAAAAAAACTAATGATGAAATCATAAAACCAAACTATTTTAATCAAAATTTTTACAAAAGCATGCATACATACATACATATGTACATATGTTAATATGAGTATGCATATATATTATATATAAATGGCAAGGAGGCAGTTAAGGTGATTTTAAAAATTAATATATAAGTTAAAAACTAACAACAACAATAACTAAACATTCGATTAATAAATCAACGAAAAGTTACATACATACAATACATTCATACCTACATCCACTATGTATAATATATGTACCATATTTATGCATGAATCAAGTGATAAGAACTTCCGAAGGCGAATCCATTAGAGAAATGCATCGCGAATATATATACACACATAACGGTAAACGAAGCCACTTTCAAATAATACGCAACAAACAAATGAACTAACGAAGCAAACAACAACAACAACAACAAAATCAAGTAGAAAAACCAAAAATTGAAATAAAATTGTGAAAAGATGAACAATATTTTTTTGTGAATTACATATACATATATATGTATATGATAAGTGTATTAACTTATCAGAAATGATATGCACGTATATTCGTGCATACATACATACACATTGGAAACGAAAGGAAAAGTTTTAAACTTGAAAAAAAAGCTGAACACCATTAAATTTTTATTTTATTTTTTCAAATAAATTTAAAAAAAACATATATATATACATATATATATATATATATATATATAAAATTACATACGTATGTACATACATGTTGTATATTTAAAAAGAAATTCAATAAATTCGATGTTTAAATTTATTCAACTGAATAATAATAATAATAATTGAAAAGCAAACATGTCCATACATAAATTCATATTTACCAAACGTAAAGATATGTATATGTGTGCAAAATGTATGTATGTCTTATTTTTTTCAAATTTCTCTCTCTATATGTGTAGTTGATAAAAAAAGAAGAAAAACAAAAAACAAGTATAAAAAATTAAAAAAAAAAATTATTTAAAAAAAAATTCATTCCGAAACCAAATGATATTTACATACATACATACATTTATCGTGATTTTACGTATTTAATAAATTTAAAAAAAAAGTGAAAATTGTGAAAATATATTATATTGTATTAAACTATTTAAGCAGTTTATGCAGCAATGCAATTTTAAATAAAGTATTTTTCTCTAACGTCAAACGATATTTGTTTTTTTTTTTTTTAATTTGTAAATTTATTGAGATAAATTAATAGAAAGATGGCTGATCTTCTTAGTAGCATTACTTTTTAGCCTTCAGAAAGCAGTAGTCGCAATGTTTTTTGGAAGATCTGAGAACCTAACTCATTCCAAAGTAATTTGCACCAGGCATGTTCGATGTTTTGGTTTGTGGGTGACATGCATAGCGGTGGCTATCATCATTACATTTTAGACATAGGTTGGGTATAACGGTGTAGGGTACAAGTGCCATGGTAGTAGTCCTACTTATGGATATACGAGAACCGATAAGCAACCCGTGTGGAAGCATGGTCCACGGGTACAAGAAGGCGAGCTCTAAGGTGGAGCGAAGTTGTGTATTTAGCTTGAGACTCGCTACGACAAAACCAGTTCCAATGAGAAAGATAACATAACCTCGAATGAGAGAAGCTACTTTCAATGACGACTACAGCATATCCACATAAAATGCTCGGTCCTTTAATTGGAAAGGGACCACTGCCCAGCTAGTTGATGTCTTCGTGAGACCAAAGGTGGAGTAGGCCGAAGTCTCTAGTGTCGATAACCTTTAGAGACTCGAGTGAAATACGAAATCGTTTGCTCTGACTAGCGAGTGGTGGCCCATGAAATTCTTAGTGGTACCACAATGAGCACCTTTAGTGACCTAAGTGAGTGGATGGACATTACCCCCGTTCAAGAATTGGGATGGACGACACAGAAAATAAGCGTAAATTGCGTGACGGATCCGTGGTGAGAAAGAGACTCAGTCACCAAGCTTTGCTATTCACACCGATGGATAAACGTCTAGCCACAATACGGACGGGTGACTTAGCAACAAGGTCAAAAGAAGGTTGCTCGAAGTTTCTATCAGTAAATAAAAAGATATAGTAATCAAATAGGGGATCTAGCTACCGATGCTGTTAGCGTCCTGAGTTTATGGAGAGAACACGTCTCTGCTGAATGGTGACGGGAGTCTATGGCTTTGACGACGAAAAACTGACTGGCTGTAGTATCCAGACCTTTATTCAGTTGATCTTAGCAAAGGAGAAGGTATCCTTTCTCATGTAGTACTTCTCTAACATCTTAGTGTGGGGTCAGTTTGGTGAGATATACTTACTTCCTTAATCCCTCGATTTAATCTTTCGGAATGCGGTGATGTCAGTCTTAAGTTTTGCCGATGTCGTTTCCAAAGTTCGAAGTTTTCATTCAAAACGAATTACTCTTTGCCATTGGACTAGTTTTTTTGAGTGGCTGGGTTGCGTTAAGACCAACTCTCTTATGAGGAGACGCTACCATAAGACTTTAGTGGACCTAAGAGTCCACTCCTAGGGACCAGATTGTTTTTCACGTGCACGTGGTCTTAAATATATATGTATAACAAGGATTTTCTTCTTTTGGTAATTTTTTTATGAGAACACAAATATACTATGTAGCCTCCTGTCCCTTGAGTAAGAGGTTCAAAATTTATCCATGGTAAGGTATGCCTGTCGTAAGAGGTCACTAAAATCCAATAGCTTACTCTTTATACCGGAACGATTCAGATTTTTATTAAACCAATACTGTCACACCCGCAAAATTCCTCAAAAAATGATTTTAGAAATACTCAAAAACAACAACAACATATGCATGTTTGTATGAATGCCATTCTACAAATGGGTGTGGGACAAATACAACTTTCAATGAAATGTACACATATCACAAAGACAAAAAAAAAATTTATTACAAATCAAATGCATCGTATTTTAGATTTTTTATGAAATTTTTTTGGATATACAAAAATATATATGTATGTAATGAACACAGTATGACTTTAAGCCGTTATAAGGATATGTATAGCAGTGATATTTGCCATTCGAGTTTTTTGTGCCGATGAATTTTAAATAGAAATCACAAAATTCCAAATCTATTGTTAAAGTGTGTCTAATCCTTAACAAGTTCTTTGCCGCTTAGCATCGCTCCTGAAAATGAAATTTAAAACCAGAATAAATTATGTGTTTCAGGTAAGCAAACGTTTTAGTCACACTCAACACATATTGTAAGTATTAAGTGAACAAAATTATAACGATAATTAGTAAAACGTTTTTTCTTTTCTTTATAAGTATAATTATGTGCTTGATCATACGAGACGTTAGTTACAATTTATAATATAATATATAATTATTTTCAGCACTTTAATGCTTGTCGATTGTTCGCAATGAGATGGCTTACACGAGCATATCATAATCATGTGTATTTTCACGTCGTGCTTTCATGAACTTAGCATGAGTTTCGCCATCCAAATAGAAACCCTTCACTGCTGGATCGTTAATCATTAAATCGCGCCATTCAATCTGTAATGTATAAAATTGTTACAGACAAATTTACTTTAATACTAAGCAATATCATCTCAGAAAATTACTCACCAGCTTGCCAAAACGTTCTTTATCCATTTCATACTTATCGGGGAGCAAGTATTTCAACATGGCTGAACGCTCACACCATGGCCAAATCATGTAGTCCAACATGCCTGGTTTATCGCCACCAAAGTATGGTGTGCCACGAGTGCTTAATTCTTTTTCGAATACATCTAAGCCTTTTGAGATTTCCGTTAATGCACCAGGTGCTGCCTCACTGCCACCTAAAAATACTTTATACATGGCACTGACTACCGAATTGAAACGTTCAATGAGTATCTTTTCTTGTGCCTTCTTTAATGGATCTTTGGGGAAGAGTGGTACCTCTGGGTACTTTTCATCCAAATATTCAGCAATAATCAATGACTCGATCAGAGCGGGATTGCCTTCTTCTTTGGTTAATTGTAATGCCGGCACTTTACCCAAGGGACTGTAGTCAGTAAGCCATTCAGGTTTTTCCGTAAGATTAATAAATATGGTGTGATATGGTATGTTTTTAGCATCTAATACTAAGTGTGCGCGATGGGCATATGGACAGAAACGCATGGAATACAAGCGTAGAATGCCATCATCGGGCAATTCTGGTTTTTGTGAGCCTACAAGTAAAAAAAAATTTAAATATGTCTGTTAATAATAATTCAAATATTTATAAATTTATATAGAAAACGGGAACTTTGTGTGCGACATTTTCGCGCAAATGAAAAAATAATATATGTATGTATTTACTTTTGATGTGAATATCGGCAACAAGTCGATCATCAAATGAAAATGTACATACACAAAACTTATGTATGTATGTATGAATGCACCAGACAATTGGAAATACATATCTCAAAGTTTTATATCAGAGTTTATAAGCTAATTAATCTGTTCTACGTGTTTGAATACCATTGATAGGTATAAAAGATTTGTATCAAAGATGACTAGACGATTTTTTCAAGTTATTATGCATGCGTCATAAGAACAACAATAACAAACTCCATATGTGCTATGTTGGTATGTACTTATGTGGCCTTGATTGGAAACAGTACCCTTCGTCTATTGATCACTGGTTGCTTCTTCTAGATTTGCACTCACAAAATATATATGTATTCTATAACTTTCCATTTCTTCCCGTACAGAAGAGCTCCTGTATTATTCCCACAATTTTTATCGTTAAAATTTATAATGTTGCACATACTAACCTTTAGCTAAATGTTTACCACCACTCATTGTCTTATTAAGATTATACTTTTTAAAAAGTTGCAGTAATAAAATATTTAATGCGAATTCCTTTCGAATTGTTAAATCACCAACTGAGCAAAATCAACTCGTCAACTTGTATAAATAACGACCGGTTTTGACAATTACTTATGTCCACACATTCGCTATGTTTTGGTTGGATGTGCTTTGGCTTTCTTATCTACAAGAAAAACATTAGGGTGGGATGATTCTCAAATGAGCTTTAATTGAGGTATTCATCGATTCAACAATCGATACTTTTTCAATATAGGAAATGAATTCGTATCGATTTAGATTTCTGACCCGCAGATAAAGAGCAGAATGTTTTTTATTGTAAAAATTTGCAAAAAGCGAGTGAGAGTGTGTCATTGGAATTGGAGCATTAAATAATGATTCAATTCCAATTCACATCGAAATCGGATTTCTGATTTTAATTCCAACTTTCGATGCAAGTACTAGCGGAGACACCATAACTTTATGAAAATTTAAGTCGCCAATTCATCGCGAATACCTTAATGCTTTGTCAGCAAAAAGCTCATATCATTATGAAAGCTTTTCTATAGCTTTTAACGAATGTTAGCCAATGGAGGAACGAAAAAGCACAGGGCGGAGCAAAAGAATAAAAATAGTTTTTAATCAAAACCACTCAATCCAAACGAATTCACAAGGTAACCGAGTTTCCTCTCCAATTTTTACTGTGCGTCCTGATGATTTTTTTTCTACAGAGCGGAGGTGTTTCTCTAATGCAGTTTCCACAAATGGGTACTACATCCCTATCTTTTAAGGCTGGATTAGTCTGTCTAAGGCGACTAGCCGATCTTAGTCTATGGTGAATGCACACTGAAAAGTTTGTTTTGTTCTTCCAGAAGAAATTTCTAGAATTTTCCCAGCTTTCCAGCCTTTTTAGCCTCGCAAGTCATTTTCAGCGAGGACACCTAACGGCGGGCCCAGAAAGCGAGCTGCTTAAACGTGCTCATACTCATTTGATATGGTATTAGAATAATTGGTTTTGGGAGAAATGCAAAGAAGGGGTTAGTGATGAGGGTAGACTCATTGCACACCCCACACACGGCATACATCGGGTATGTCGGTATCGAGCTTGGATAAGTAGTAGTTGAGTCTACTCAAGTATGTTTGTTCTGCTAATGGTGGATTTGATTTCGAGGACGCAATTCACTGGAAGATAGTTGATGAATTCACTGACTGATCTCTGTGAATAGCGTATAAGGATTGTCGGTGATAGTCGCGTCCAGCTGAATGGCTGAATGCCGAATGGTGCCCGAAAGTGGAGTGCAACTCACCTTTCTACAAATGCTGCCGGTTAGTGTTAGAGTGATAATCCTTGTCGTAAGCAGAATGAAGAAGGGGAGGATGTCGAACGCCACTCTCAGTTATTTGAGTTATTAAAATTTGGCCTGGCGTAAATATTGAGACACCAGAAGGTAGAGGAGACAGCTTCGAAATATAAAATTTAAACAATAGCAGATAGAGAATAATACCCTGAAGAATTCTGCCGTCTACTAAGGAAATTCATAATCAATCTATTCAATCCCGGCGGTAATAAGGAGCCCTCGATGTCCTATAATAGCGGTTTACCGTGCTAACAGGTTAGTTCAAGCGCTAAATTGGTTTGGTTGAGGCCATGAGTTATCTGAGTATTTATGGTGATTAGTACGGTTACAAAGCTCCAATTACATATGCTCATGCTGATGCACTGCTGGGCTCAGGTAGTGGATAAATGACAAAAGCAGCAAGGCATCCATTATTTTTCCCACTGAGGAGAGCAGATATGCCATCTTTTTCTCTACACTCCTTCCACAGAGAAATGCAGCTTACAGAATTACAGCTTATCGAACTCGAACCATCTTTCTTTTGCCTCTGACCCATATATCGAATTTTTTGTTGGAGAAATCGCAAAAATATTCTCCGAATTCTTTTTCGGCGAATATTGCGGGAGTGAAAGTCCTCGACTGGGTGAAAATCCGGTTCGTTTCGTATAAAGACCAGCGGGAACTATTCGATTTTGATACCTTTTGGTCTTATGACAGGTATGGCTTACCGCACTGACCCATAGCTACTAAATCTTAGGTAGTAGTTTCCTTCTTCTTTTTCCATGCAAATCTGCATCGGGTTCAGGGCAGTCCGAGCTGTCATTTGGTTTCGTTGAAGGGTCTGTTGAAATTTTTCGAATATCATTCAGGCGCGCGTCTTAGTCGGTTGGGCGGGAGGTGGGTAACGTAACGCGGAGTTTGTAACACATAAAAAACAAAGAAAAAAAGACGTTGCTATACGATTTCTGCAGACTTTTAAGCCGAAAATGTCGGAGAGGCTTCACTGACGCACCGCAAGTTTTACTTGCGCTAGGGCTCGTGCGCCAGAAAGATCAGTATAGCTTTGATCTTTCTGGCGCTTGTTTTTTTCATTCGCTTTCATTCTCGATTTCATTCCTCGGAAAAAAGTTTGGCCTTAAACCCGCCGCGTTAGATACGCTAACCGGCACGTTCTTGATATTACCGGCCAAGTTTAATATTAATCTGCTTACGCCAACGCAGCAGCGGAACTAAAATGTCACTGGACACTTTCCAGCATTTCAATAAGAATAAGTCCAGGATTTTAATGCGAAAAAGCGAAACGATAAAAGAATAGTACTTATGGTTTAATGCTGCGTATTAAAATTATCGGAAATTAATAAGAACAAGAATCAAATAGACAAAGAGCGGTTGTCGCCATTGAGATGTGTGTGGGCGCGCATACTAGGCGAATCAGGGCGCCGTTTCTTAAGCGTTGCGCTGTATTTTGATCGCAGCTTTGATCTTGAACAAGTTTGCGGAGTGAATATGTTAAAGAACACAAACAAAAACAAAAACAAAAACAAAAACAAAAAGAATTGTTAAAGAAAAAATAAATGCCTACGCACCGATTCGAAAGATTTACAAAACATATGGAAATAAAACTTTACATGTTTGCGTATGTATATGCATATGTATGTAAAGGGTGTTTATTTTCGACACTTCAATAAGCCATTACTTTTTTCTGAGCTGGCTGGTTTTTTGATATGTGGTACTTGATTTATGTGCATACTCGGTTCGGAATGAACAGACTTACTCCGGAATAACATTTGTAAATCGTATAAATTTATTACCAAATTAATAGCTGGATAATGAGATGACGGACGAGCTTGTAAGGAAGGCAACTTCCCTTCCACTTTCGGCCTCATGGAAAAGTCTGGGCATGCCGCTCTCAACTTGTAAGCTCAATATAAGAGAGTTATTCGCTAAAGATGCTAATTAAGATGGAAACTACATGACATTGTGGCCAGAATGGAACGGAAGAAGGTCACGTGACCTCATCGAGCTGAAAGGGAAGCAGATATCTACAGTAATAGGTCATCTTACAGGGCATATTTTATTCGGTAGGCACGCAGCGAGACTTGGCGTACTATCCAACGATTTCTGCAGAAGTTGTAGAGAAAAAGAAGAACCTGAAACCTTAAAACACTTTCTATGCGAATGCCCTGTACTTTGGAGGAGTGGGTTGAAGTCTCTGGAGGCGGCGAACTTAGGTACCTGAGCGAGATGGCGGGGGCCAAGATGCGCCGACTGCTCAGCTTTGCAAACTCCACTCACTGGTTTGATTAGCGGGTAGGGGTCATTAGGATTCTCAGTTGTATCCCAATGAGCCCGCTTTGGGTCTAGGTGTGCTGATGCCCAGCAACCACTTCAACCAACAAATTGTTGGGTTGCGTCCTATATTCGCTCGACATAGTCGCCCAGCAGAGTCGGTCGCACCATGTTTTATATATATACCATATATATATACATATAATTAGCGCTTTGTAACCGCTGAAGTGATTTTCGGCCGAGCTCCTCCCACAATTTGTGGTTTTGCGTCTTGATGTTTTCCCAACAAATGGAGGGACCTACAGTTTATACTAAGCCGCCTCATGTCAGAAATACACTCGGAGGGTTTGACATTCCTTGCCGCCATGTTTGCTCTAGTTAATAGTGCGCACCATCAGAGATGCCGTACAATGCGCACCGAAGACGCTTTGTCTGCTGTAAGACAGATTACTGAAGAAGACCGGAATGAGTCCGCCATTGCGCGCCATCCTCTTTATGAATGATTTTGCGGAAGGATCTTGATTTGCGGGCTTACAAAATCCAACTCGTGGAAGAATTTAAGCCGAACGACCATCAGACGCGTCACACGTTCGGTGAATGGACCCAAAATGAGATGGCAACCGATCTCCACAATAAAATTTATTCAGCGATGGAGCTCACTTTTGGATGAATGGGTATGTTAATAAACAAAATAGAGCCATAATTAATGATTCATTCATGTTTGAATTGGAGGGTGTGGATATGGACGACCTTTGGATCCAGCAAGATGGAGCTATATGCCGTACAACCCACGTTAGTTTATTGAAGCAAACTTTTGGTGAGCACATTCTCTCGTGTCGTGGGACTGTGGCCGGTCTTTCAAAATTGTACGATTTAACACTCTGGACTTTTATTGAGGTTATATGAAGTCGCTTGTCTATGCAGATAAGCTCAAGCAGAGACGATCGACACCTTGGAAGAAGATTCCGAAATTGGGTCTCGGCTGGAATTTATTCGTTCCACTTGTCACTTGTTTAAAATCATTTTTAAAACATAATGGCAGACCCTTATCTTTTAAATAGAGCTAAATTTTTGGCCAGCACATTTAATTAAATGCGTTTTATTTCTGCTTGCAAACGCACATGTCTCAAAAAACCACCCTTTATGTCATGTGTGTATGCAAAAAACAGTCTAGCATTTTTTTCGAGTTTTTTCTTTTTGTGTATACTTTATGGTGTTTATTAGCGTATGAAAATATTAAAAGGTTTAAGACGCTTATGACTCAGGAGGTGAAAATGTTATTTGCAGCCTACGGTATTTAATATTATTGATTTTTGTTTTTTGCCATCATGAGGTAATGAGTGTTTAAAATGTTCACGTAAGAGCTTTTTAAAAGAACATTTATTTAAATTATTTCAATCGTAATTCACATTGAAGAATTATGGAGCTATGCGATTTCGCCTTCAGAGGTATCATCAGGGGTAAGTCCGTGATTGTGAAATTTTTTTACAGAAGTCGAATCTGAGCGAAATGGGATAGATTATTTACCAGGTGTACAAGTATGAAATGTCGTTTTTTTAAATCAAAAAACACGTTAAAAAGTGGAAAAAGAAAAAATCATTTATTCAAAGTATTTGCCGTCGCTAGCTACACATTTTTCCCATCTCTCGGGCAATTTGTGGATTCCACGCCAGTAGAACTCATCGTCTTTTGCGGCGAACCATTCATCGAGCCATTTTTTCACACTTTCGTAAGAATCGAAGCGCTGCTCAGCGAGTGCGTGTCCCATCGAAGCGAATAGGTGGTAATCGGATGGGGCCAGGTCTGGTGAGTAAGCCGCATGCGGAAGCACTTCCCAATTGAGTGTTTCCAACGTGTCGCGAACCGCTCTTGCCGTATGTGATGGAGCGTTGTCATGGAGAAAAATGACCTTGTGTTGTCTTTTTTGATATTCCGGTCGTTTTCTCTGAAGCGCACGGTTCAAATTGATCAATTGTTGTTGGTAGCTTGCCGTATTTGCGTTTGAGCATCGTCTTCATCCAATAATGCTTGCAGTTCGGCGTCTTCGAACCTTTTTGGTGGTTTTCCGTGCTCTTTGTCGTCGACGTCAAAATCACCACTTTTGAAGCGTTGAAACCACCGTTCACACGTTTTCACAGTTGGTACTTGTTCGCCAAAGGCTTCAACAAGCATTCGGTGCGATTCCGCAGCTGTTTTCTTCAAATGAAAACAGAAAATTAACACTGTCCGCGTTTGCTCTTTATTCGGCACGAAACTCGACATGTTGACTGCACTGAGAGTAAACGATAATGACGCTCGATTCGCGCAAAACTATGGTGGTTCGACAGTCAAGGTTGACACTTCACAAGGTCAAAGTTTTATGACAATCGATAAATATTTACGTTTGCGAGACATCTATATGTTCGAACCGACATTTCATACTTGTACACCTCTCTTTCATGGACTACTCACTTGAGTGAGAATGAGAGTGGATTAACCCTAATTTTTAAGCCACCTAAACAAAAGGGCGTGGAGCTCACCCTTTCTATCGAGGTAAAGGATCTCGGCATAATCTTGGATAGCAAGTCTAACTGGAGCTGGAACACGGCAGAAAGGTCAAGGAAAGCTATAACTGTACTTTACGCCTGCAAAACGGCGATAGGAAAAAGATGGGGTCTAAGACCGGGTATCGTGTACTGGATTTATACATCCGTAGTTAGACCAATCTTATTCTACGGCGTCAACGTTTGCTGGCCGACACTCGATAAAATTACTTTCAGGGGCAAACTAGAGAGAGTTCAACGATCGACTGCTATCCTGGTAACATGAGCACTTCCATCAACTCCCTCGAAAGGACTGTTAACTCTTCTCAACATCCTTCCGCTGGACATACACGTATACGGGAAACTACAAGCGGGCTGTAATGTAATCAGACTGAATTCGACTCAACCTTGGAAGAATTGCAGTATAGGACCCACCAAAATATTATCTCTTGCAGAAGTGCCAAAGGAGTTAGTCTACATTAGCTCCTGTATGTGCTTCGAAAATCATTTCTCCACGAGAGTCCCAAACAGGTGCGGGTGGGAAACTACCAACGCCCCCGACCAGGGAGCCATAGCCATCTTCACAGATGGCTCGAAGCTTCATGGAAAAGTGGGCTGCGGAATTTATTCTCCCATTCTTTCATTGAATAGGAGCATGAGACTACTGGACCACTGTAGAATTTTTCCAAACTCTCTACTAAATATAGCCGTTGTCTGGGTAGCTGGATATAGGGACATCCCAGGCAACTGTATCTACCCACGATAAAACATGTCTGTCCACGGCAAAGTACATGCTTAAACTGGCTTTCCCCAGAGAAGCTGACTCAAGATAGTTGAACGAGATCACGTGTAACGTGACCAAACAGCTATTGCCGAAAATGGACACGACAAAAATCAAAACATCTTATCCTTCTAGACTGGTTCTCTATTAGTATAACGGCGGGCATAATTACTGGACCCTGTTTAATGGGGCTTCACGGGAAAATAATGGGATATCATTCTAATGATTTTTGTCGCAGCTACAGGGACGAAGAAGAGAAGGAGACCATCGAGCACTACTTCCGCCACTGTCCAGCCTTGACATCAGAGCTACACAAGTTTCTTGGGAAACATTTCTTCGATTGTCTCGCTGAGATAGCCTCAGCAAATATTGTAAATCTTGTTGCCTTTATAAGGCACACGAAATAGTTCTATCATCTGAGAAGGTGAATGCAGGAGCCTCAGCGGTATCACAATGGGCCTATTGGCCTAAGTGTGCTGGTAGCAGCAGCCGCATCAACTCAGCTCAACTCAACTCTAAAGTACAAGACTCCACAGGAGGTAATTTTTGTATTCATCAATGGAGAAACTCTGTTAATTACCAAAGATTTTTATAAAAAAACTTGATTTTAGTTTGAAAATATACAAAATATTTACATCAAGGAAGAAGGAATCCATCACTTTTGCATAAAATTGAAAGCTTTATTTACCATCGTTAGATTTATCTGATATGTCAAATACGCACCGTTATGCACGAAAACTTTTAGCCATTTTGAAGGTAATGTCATTATGCCTCTCTCATACAAATCTTTGTCCCTATAGCCCTATAGGACAAAAGTTAGGACAATTGATTTTCACAGGCTTCTATTTTTCCATAAGAACTTCTCAACCAAGCTAGCGGAGCTTCTGGCGAGCTATTGATGTGTGTGGTCTGGTGCTTCCTTGATGAAATGCATTTACCCAAGCCAAAGCTGCGATTGCTACTTCAGACGATCCAATAGCTGACAGTACAGGTCTGAATCAAGAGTTTGTCCGTGGGGAAGCAGTTCATAGTGGAAGATTCCTTGCCAATCCCAGCAAACATACAACAAACCCTTCCTGAACGTCAACCCTTGCTTGGAGACCTTTTGAGCCACTGCCCTTTGACCATGACCGTTTCCGTTTGAAGTTGCTGTAGTTGATCCATTTTTCATCAGCACTCACTGCCCGCTTCAGAAATGGGTCGAATTTGTTACTATTCAGCATCGATTCGTAGATAGAAATTCGGTCCATGAGGGTTTCTTTCGTTAACTCATGTGCCACCCATACATCGAGCTTCATTGTGTATCCAGTCTTTTCAAGTGACTCCAAATTGTTGTACAGTATGTATTTTCTCTTCGCTGGTGTCCAAATCAACGTTCTCAAGAGCTCGGACTTTCTTACGGCACAAATACTTAATTAATTAAAAGCTTCTGTCCCTCCAAAAAACTTACTTCTGGTGCGCTCTTTAGTCCGGAGTTGTAATTAGACCATATATCTTTTTTCTCTTCAAACACGTTTTCGTTTTTTCAACTGCCTGTTTTAGAATGTGGCTATTAAATTTAAGCGCTGGTTATCAATTTATTCTTTTGACAGCGACATTTGTTCTTTTTACCTACAAGCAGAAAACAGCTGATTTACAATTTACTTATTTTCTTTTGCCATAATATATATATATAATGTAAAATAGACGGCTATTTTATATTTATGATATCATCAATTATAGTGGAAAAAATAGTGAAAAAAACGTTTCTCAGCGGAAAATAATTTTATATTTGCGTAAACAGAGCAAATCATATGCAGAAATTGGTGAAATGATGGACAGAAGCCGCTACACCATAACAACCATTGTGAAACGGTTTGAGGAGGTTACAGGCAGACCTAAGGCTTTAAATGACCGCGAACGTTGCCAAATGGTAAGAAAGGTAAAAAGAAACCCACGAATCGCAGCGGAAGTTAAGGAAGAGTTGGGAAAGGATATTCATCCGATAACGGGCCGGAGAGCATTGCATGAAGTTAACTTTCATTCTCATTTAGCTAGACGCAAATCGTTAATTTCAAAAGTGAACCAAAAGAAACATTTAGCCTATGCCAAGAAGTACCTAAGCAAACCAGTTGACTTTTGGGACAATGTACTATTCTCGGATGAAAGTAAATTCAATATCTTTGAATCTGATGGCCGTCAAACTGTGTGGAGAAAACCTAACACTGAACTTCAAAAAGAGAATCTTTCTGCGACTATAAAACATGATGATGGAGGAGTCATTGTATGGGGTTGCATGTCCGCTGCAGGTGTGGGCGAGCTGGAATTCATTGACGGCATTATGGACAAAAAATACTATATGGAAATTCTTAAGAGGAATGTCAAAAAAAAGTGCCGAAAAACTTAAATTGTCAGAGTCATTTACATTTCAGCACGACAATGATGCGAAGCATACCGCTCATGGCTTGCACATCACATCAAACATACAATGCCGTATCCGCCCCAATCGCCTGAACTACTTTCTGCTCAAATATAAAAGGAGACTTTATCCATAACTCGACAAGGACATGACATATGGCCATACTTTTTTTTTTTGCTTAGGTTGGCAGGACTGTTATATGTTTACATGACAAATTTGAGCGCGATCTGTCACATAGTTTTTTTTTACGGCACTATAAACAAGTCAACCTCGAGTGTGTTTTTCGAATTTTACTATGGAAATTTAACGTTGAGCAAAGAGTTTGTTTGAAATTTTGTTATTCCAATGGAATAAGTGCGACGGACGCAATGAAAATGTTGCAGAAGGCATATGGGGAGTCTTGCCTATCACGTGCACGTATTTTTGATTGGTATAAGTCGTTCAAGGACGGCCGTACATCGCTGGAGAACTTGCCCCATGATCGTCGTCCAGCAACGTCAATAAATGAAGAAAACGTCGAAAAAGTAAAGAAAATTGTATTGGAAAATCGTCGTGTGACTGAAAGAGAGATAGCTAGTGAGCTCAACATATCAAATGGATCCGCTCATAGCATTATTCACAATGTTTTGGGCATGAGACGTGTGTCTGCTCGACTTGTGCCAAAATTGTTGCTCATACGTCTCGTCTTGTACGCGATTATTTGACCAAAAACAACGTAAGTATTGTTCCGCAAGCACCGTATTCACCCGACATGGCACCGTGTGACTTTTTTCTTTTCCCTAAACTCAAATTGCCGCTTCGCCGAAAGCATTTTCAGTCGATTGAAGTCATAAAAGAGAATTCGAAGAAGGAACTGAAACCATACCTAAAGCGGCCTACCAGAAGTGTTATGAAGATTGGAAAAAAAGGTGGCATAGGTACAGTGCTTGATTCCGGGTTCTACCCAACAGAAAGATAATGTTTAATGTTGTTTTATTTAGAAGTTTTGTTGTAAAGCTATTTGCTAATTCTAGTCAAAGCGTGGATGTTGAAACAACAGAAGTGGCAAATTTTAGCAGTGCTTTTTTCTGTGAACCGGTCTCAAAAAATGAGTGCTTAGATATTTTGATGGAGCTACCAGCGTATTCACAGTTTGAGTATGTTAAGCATTCAATTTATTTACGCTTTTCTTCAAAACTCCAAAATGGATAGCCCTGTACTTTTATTCTTACCTCACATTGATCTGTCATGCTGCCACCCACTGCTGAACTCTCAGAATTGCCTTTCTTAAGTTATATTCAATTATAAATAAGTTTAATTGCAAATTATAATCCATTGAATTCAATTCAATCAATTTCATTATTATATTTTAATTATTCTAACCAGTTCATATCTCATTCTATTATATTGTATTTTGATCTTTGTTTTTTTGGGGAGGTTACACGCCTTAAAGGTTTTTTGTTTCTCTTTTTGTTCTTTTGCAGTTCAAGGTTATTATGGGTGAAGCATTCATTTTCTATCAAACTTTTTGCTTATTTTTGAATTCAAATTTAATTTATTTTTTTTTTGACAAATTCTTTGCTTCAATTGAAGTTTACGTGAATTTTTATATCACTTACACACCCACACACACACACATATAAATCTAAGTGGATACGCATACCTTGGTTAATTAACATGCAGGCGGCATTTATTTGTTTGTTCTCACTTTTACTCGTTTACTCGATTTGATTGACTGCACGAAATTCATGATTGCATGGAAAATCTGTGTTGTAAGGAGGTGAAAAAACAAAATGAAACGAAATTAACGATTTATTCGTCACTTCACTTTTGATAATAAAGAAGAGTTGATTGGCATTCATATACATTCATATACCATACATATGTGCGAGTATGTATGTAAATATTTATTTATGGCGAGCAGGCGAGTGACCTCATTAGAAATCCACATGCATATTATTTTATGGTCTTTAAGTAATCGTAAAGAACATTGTTACACTGACATTAACGAAGAAAGAACTTCATGGGGGAAACAGTAAATATTATAATGATCAACGTCGAAAGTCATCATCATCATCATTGGCGTAGGCATCGCTTACCAGTCGCGATATTCGCTGTTGCGAATTTGAATCTTCCGAAAAACGTCTCTTTCGAAAATTCTCGATTCATTGAATGTTGACACACTCCATGCTTCTACACGGAAATGCTGAGCAACTTATAGAGTCTGGTGTTAATTCCTCGAGAGAGGATTTTACTTTTTAAGTGTCCTCCTTCTTCTTCATAATATTGGAACGTCTCTTCCATTGACACTGATTTGGGGTTTCGAGTACACCATCTTCGGTTATTGAGCTTTCACTGCCATTCAGCAGGCTGGAGTAGTGTTTCTACCATACGCTAAGAATGCTCTGAACATGAGTCACTAACGTCCTTGGTTCCTACATTTGTATGCTCCGGTCTTGAAACCGACGCATCTTTTCATAGAATTTTTGAGCATCGCTCTTGTCGGCCAGCTCGTCAATCTTATCACACTTGCGCATTCCGGTCTCTTTCTTTTATATACGCCTTGCTGTCTTCTTCAGCTCAAAGGTATATATCTCACCGCAACGTAGCGAGGTAGACAGTCCATTTTCTCCCCATTGCAGTTCGAAAATCCTCGTACAGCTTCTTTTCTGACACACGGTAGTGGAGATAGCAGGATCTCCTTTCTTGTAGATTGGGCAGAGCACACTAAGATTCCAAACTTTCGGTATATATTCATCCGACCGTAGTACGCTTAAGAACAGCTCAGCTGATCTCCAACAGTTCCGGGGGGTTTTGGGTTCTCAAGGAAGGATGTTGATATTGTTCTTGTACATAGAACAGTACTTCCTCCTTCCAGTATTTCCTTCCTTCTCAAATGCGTCATAGACGTTGCTATTGAATCTGTTATCAGATTTAGGTCACAGTCTTTGTAGGAACTAGCCCCGGTTTTGAAACCGTTAACTTGCTTAAGTATTTGTTGATAGAATTTCCGGATTGTGTACTTGCTTTCGTGCCGAATTGAATCAATCAGTGATCTCATGAATACCATATATATAATTGGCGCTTGGCAACCACTGAAGCGATTTTCGGCCGAGCTCCTCCTCGAATTTGGGATTTTGTTCGGAAGGTTGGGCATTCCCTGCCGAGGGCGACCGTAATCAGAAAATTTAACTTAATTTTTTATTTAAATTAATTTTCCTTCCTCTTTTGGTTGTAGGTGACACGGGGATTTGAGCCCGAGTCTATCTAAGATCAGTACGCAATGCTAACCACTCGCTTACCGCGGCCGCATTCTCATAAATGCTGAACCAAAAATACTTTCCGTGCCCACCCTTGCATTAAAATGACAAGGCACATTTTTAATATATTGGCAGTGCTCGTTTGCTTTATCGAGGCGCTCGTTGAACTGCTCTTTAGTCTCATCTGATATTGTGAAAAATTTCGGTTTGATACGGTTTGTGGCGTAACGTTCATTGACCGGAGTCAATGACAGGACTCGGCGGCGGAGACTCTCTCTGCCCCCACGAATACGAAACCAATTCTTCACTCCTTTATACGACCGCTGTGGTAATTGTTACAAGAACCTACTCGCCTCCGTCCTTGCCTGTCGATCCCACTTCTTGAACGGCGGTCTTACGAGGGCAATAACCAGCTGGGCAGCGACACCTACTCAGTTAAGGGTTCGGACATTCATGCATGCCCTTAAATCAGGTCCTTAAGGTAATCGCAGTGGTCGTCATCAAAAGGGAGGTAGCTCACCTGAGGTTGTTTTCCCTATTTTATTGGATCTGGTTTCAACTTAGCTATACGAGTAGCTTTAAATTTATCACACACTGATAAAGCGAGCCACTTGCTTCAAAATCGACGCCTGCTCGCAACCACACCTCTGCAATTAGGCTTCAGTGTACCCTTAAACCGAAAATATCCGTGTAGCACCACTGAAACTTCCTCTCTTTTAGCTCCACACGGGTTGCTCATGTTTCCAGGTTGGGCGTTGCTGGGGCAAGAGTATGAATTGAGTATATATGTATATATCTTTTATATAGTATAAATAGCGGTATAATGTCACAAATCAAAGAAAACAAAGAGAAAAAACTCTAAAGTCAAGGTCGCACAGCTTGGAGTGTAGCGTAGCGTAGCCAATTAACGCCAATTACAAAAGCAAATCTCAAGCTTCTTAGCAAAGTGACTAATTTGTGTGTCAAAGAAAATGGCAATTAAATATTTTTCAATGTCTCCCAACTTAAGCAAATTAGTTTTATGCAAATTTATACAGTTATTAACGCAAACACAGCGCTTTATTACCGTAAAAAGATTAACTGCAGCAGTCGCCTCGAGTTTACAAACAGATGTATTCATGCTTTGGGGAAGACACTTAGTTAAACTCCAGAAGCTAGATTCTTTTGGGATTTTAATAATAAATAGAGCTGCTTTGTTTTGATATTTGTTGTTGGAGATTTTTGTTTAACAAGTTTTTTTTTAGTAACTTTGCTTTGACACATTTTTTATAGCCATTTTAAAATTATAAAAAAAATGGAAAAAAAATACCGAAAGCTTGGAGAAAGTTCGATGACTTTCTAAGAAACGCCAAAATTTGCCAATATGCCTGGGCTCGCCTTTTCGGTAATAACTAATTTTAGTTGAGACACCCAATTTACGTAGCATCGAAGAGCACAGACTAACGACTAAAAGAGTGCGAACCCATGCTGTAAGCTGAAGCTGTGATCTAATCTTATACTGACATGCATAACTTTTTTTTTTTAGTTTATTTTATTTGGAAATTGATGTCATTGTGAATTATGGCTTTGTTGTTGTCCGCTTAATGGTCATTGTGCCAATTCTTTTTGCGCCCTTGTTTCAGTGCAGTGTTTTATCCAATAAATTAAAGTGCTATTCTACTCAATGCCTATCTTCTTTAGTTTTTTCTGTGCTTCGTTCTTTATTTACATTGTAAAAAACTTAATTTATTTATTTATATTATTTTGAGGGTTTTTTTTTAAATAAATTCTTTTGGGTTTAATATTTATTATTTTTATATTTTTATTTATTAAAATAAAATGTTATTAATTTTTGCATAATTTGAATAACATTTCATTATGTATATACTTCTTATTTTCTACTGGTGCACAGTGGGGTGAAGGGTGCCCAAAATGGAGAATAATTCCCACAAGCCTTCCATTTACGGAAACATTTTTTTTTAGTTAATTAATCATAAGGAAATAAAGAAATACTGTAATTAAAGTTATTTGAATAATATTTTACATCTTAAAAAATCAAAAATAAGTTGCACATCAGTTTTCAACAATTTTTATTTATTTAAGGTTCAAATTTTATTCAAAATATATAAACTAAACATGATAATAATCATCTACGCTTGAATTGTCACCATCGCCTTGATCATCATCATCATCAAATTCATTATTATTGCCACTCTACATCATCATTTTTAAGACTTCCTCCCGTAAATCCTGAATTTTTTTGTGGTAATTTCCTTCTGGTAGATATAACGGGGTCAGAACTGATTAAAAGTCTGTGGAATATGTCTTTATTTGCTTTTTTTCTGCTGCATTTGTGGGAAAAATGTTATCTAAAAGTCTTAAAATCTTTGTTTAGAGCTTAGAGCAGTAATAGGGCGCAGAATATTATCTCTGCTAAATTGATGAAATAAATATTTGTGAAGTGTTGAAGGCATTCTCTCCCAAGGATAACATTCAACGAAATATTTTCCTATATTTAAAGCGTAGTCCCGAAACTTCTGTACGTCAATATCGTGCTGATATCAGGCGATATTTCGGCTTGCCCTCGTACACTACCAGAGCCATATCCTTCGCTTCCTTATCCAGTTTGGAGAAAGCCGAATTCACGTCGCGGTTGTTTATGTCAATGATGTTAATATCATCAGCGTACGCTAGCAGCTATACAACCCTTATAGAAGATTATATACTTGTCGAGATACCCAAATCATACTGACATAGAGGCAGCTTCTTTCGTGCCGTCAGCAAAGATGTGGTATGTGGCGATCCTCTTGCCTTGCCTTGTCGATGTGGAGACAACCAAATAGCTTGATGAATTTTCTCGACAGGCAATCATTTGGGGATGTTTCTTCGTGGTTGAAGCTGAATTTTCCGACACTTGTGCCGAGGATATCTGCTTTGCCCTCCCTGGCATTAAAGTCACCAAGCACACCTTGGCTGGGCAACGCTGATGAGCACACTCCAGGTGCGCATAAAAGGTCATATTGTCCTTCTCTACCGTCGTGGACGTGATATGTTAAAAACTCCCGGCGAGATCCACCGGTATGATTGCCAGCCCTCGGCGATGGAGTCCCTCTCTCACAACGAATGCGACACCAATTGTCCGCGGTAGTAATTGTCACAAGGATTTATTCATCTCCGTCCTTATCCTGTCCATCGTACTTCTTGGAACGCGGTGATGTCAGCCTTTAGTCTTACGAGGGCAACAACCAGCTGGACAGTGTCAACTTCTCAGTAAGGGATCGGACATTCCAGGTGCATGCCCTTAAATAATAGTCCTTAAGACATTTGCAGTGGTCGTCAGTAAAAGGGAGGTCGCTCACCCGAGGTTGTTATCTCTTTTTCATTGAAGCTGGTTTCTACGTGGCGCGTCGCAAACCCAGCGCACAACTTCGGTAGACGATTAGGTTTTAAATGTTTACACATTTATATAGCAAAACGCTACCGTACCGCAGGTGAACAGACGCTGCAAATAGCCTTGAGCGAATTTCTAAACTGAATATAGTGGACTGGTTCCACTGAAGCACCTTATCTTTTAGTCGCGACTCAAGGTTTTACCCGAGTTGGTTAGCGCATTTTGCATAAGGCTTGCTCAAGTTTCCAGGGTGCAAGATTAAGGTTTGGTCCCACGAAGTGTAAGTGCATAACCATAGGCTTGACTACACTCTATATATGGTATATATATATATTTATGTATGTACATCTCAGTGTACTCGTATGTATTTATGTATTTATTTTTTTATTATCAACGAATTTTTAATTTTCTTGTTTACTATTGCGCTTTCATGTTTGCAGTTCAGCGAACTTTTGTTTTGTTGTCGCCATATCTAAATTTAGTTAATTTAATATTATTTATTTTTATTTACTTTTGTGTGTGAATATCTTGTAGTTTTCTAAAAAAAATGTTTATTTGCTATATAAACATGTTGCTGATTTTCCTGTTTCATATGTTTACTTCCATATTTGGTGTTACTAATTTATTAGCGTAGGTCAAGTGAAAATGCGTCGGGACAGTTGGTAAGCGATGAGCAAAAAATTGCTTCAGGAACGCTTAAAACTCTAAAAGCATCTTGGTCATTGCACTGGTTGAGTGTGGGCGATGCCATGAGTTAAATGTACAAATATGGTCTTCATAAGTATATATGGTATGTCTAATAGTCTTAGGTTTGGCCATTTGATGCTGAGAAAATTTATATGAAAAGAAAAAAAAATTATTAATAAATTTGAGAACGAATTATTGTTTCTGAAGAGGATTTTAAAATATTTTATGATTAATTAATTTTACATTTTTCTAATGTTTGTTATATTGTATGATCATGCTTGTATTTCGATTGCTTCCAAACTAATTTATGTTATTTTTGTGGTAAAATATTTATATGTACTTAATATTCGCGATTCAGCCATGGCCTTCAAGCCCAATTCATTAGCAATCATTTCTTGTGTTAATCGTGGGTCTTCATCAATTTTGGACTTCACCAGAGCTACAGTGACGTGATAAGAGGAAGATTATGGTCGACCATGCCGGGGCTCGTACCCTACGAGCCACTTAGAAATAGTCTTTAAAGACGGTGCAACCGTTCCATATGCAATTTGGTATTCACTGAAAATTTGTATTGGCTGTAAATTACGCCGAAACCCGAAGAGAATCACATGGCGAATTCCTGTTTGCGTTGGTGATGGAATTTCGTCTGACCTATTCTCAGCTATCTTGCGTTTTCTCGTCTCCATTTTAGTCGATCCTTCTAAAATTTGAAAGGAAGTCGAATAAAGTAATTACAAAGGCTTTGGTATTTTTAGATTTAACAAAAACAAATTGAAAGTCACCAACTGACCGAATTTTTTTAATCCGCTCACATTTATATTCAATTTTCAATTTTGCTACCACCCTAAAGTCTTTAGTTTTAGTGTTAGGCAGAAAAATAATAAATCTTACTCTTCACTCATTCCACTTCAATTCAAAATTGTCTTTAACCTAAAAATGTCACAATCACAGGAATATTATTTTATGAAGATTTTAGTGATCTTATGCGTACGTATAAAAAACTATATACACTTTATTAAGCGGTAAAGATGTTTTTGTACTCATAACTCATTCGTTTTATGGGCTCTCATATGAAGGTTTGGAGATATGAATTATTTTGAAATCAAATTATTTGAAACTGACTGACCCTGCAGGCGTTGTCCTGCGTGAAATTGTGTTTTTTTAAAAAGAAAAGGAAAGAAAGTTGAATTTATATTGTGCTTGAAAATTATTTATTTACGATTTGTTTACATTTTTTCAATGCAACGCAGCTTGATAAACAATATTTTTTGTTTTCTGTTCCGGTGCGTAAATGTTGAAAATCTTTTCAATCATCTTTTTTTTTTTAAATTTGTCCGACTTTTCCTCAGAGTAAAGAGTAAGTTTTTTTATTTCTAAACCTTTCCAAATCCACAATGGAAAACCTCTGAAAATTTCATCATGAGTGGTCCAGCCATTCTCGAGCCTTAGCGTCAATAACAAACAAACATTCATTTTTATACATTAAGATTTTAAGAATTAATTTTCATGTAATTAGATTCGAAAGATTTCTACGAACGTATCTCTAGCTGCCCGCATAAGCAATGCTGACACCCAGAAAAAAATCGGTGAACTCTCATGTTTTTACACGTGTCGATTTATATAATAGGCGCTTTGTAACCACTGAAGGAACATACCGCTTTTTCTGAGCGGCCTCTTGAGGAGCTTTGATTTTCATGTCACAAAAAATAACTCGGGAGACTTGACTGACGAGGGGCAACCGCAATTAGTAAAATTAATTTTCTATAATTTTGATCGGAAAATGATTGGGGACCAAGGTCTAACTACAATTTGCTTAGTAGTACACTTCAGTTTGTGGGTAGCTTTTTGCCTAGATTGAAGCAAAGAGTACATTCCTTCCGGATAGGGGATCATCGATCAAATTTGGGATGATATCGCTACAAGCATGATCGTACGTGTCTTATATTTTCATGGGAGACTTTGAATAGCGGAAGAGCGGGTATCTTTTCCTCATAAAGGAGGTAATGGCTCACCAAAAAATTTCATTAGTAAATTGATTGAAATCATGGTTATATATCATTCCCCATTGACTGTAACATTATGATCAGGTTCTTTTTTGAAGAAATATGGCGTCTCAACGGTGGATTGTGGATTATCATCACTCGAAATGCGAAAATTTTGTTTATTAATGTACCAGTCTGGTGGCCAGCACTAAACAGGGCTGCTTATAGGAGCTAGCTGGAAAAAGTTCAGCGGACGGCATCCACAATCATTACAAGTGCGCTGCCTTCAACTTCTACGAGAGCACTTAATATTTTAACGGCAGAGTTATACGGAATACTTAATGAGAGCTGAAATTTCATAAGACTAAATGCAACTTAACCATGAAGGAACCGCAAAAGACGCGTTCTAATACTAAACTCTACATCATTCTCGGAAGAGATGGACTACACCACTTCCGTCTTCTGTGTCGACAAGGCTTTTTCCACAAAAATCCCAGAGAGAAATGAATGGGGATATAGAATAGTTCTGGATCAATGATACATAACCATCTTCGCTTCAGTTGTGGAGTTAACTCTGAATTAAGTAAAAGACTTCCCGACCACTACAGCGTCTTTCAAGCAGCACTAACCAATATAATGGGAACCGCTTCATAGTTGCTCGTTTCTATTTAATACGATAATCCAACCTATTACAATATATTATGATAAGTCTCTTCAATGCAAAGGGGGCAATAAAATGCAGAGATATCTTAAACAAACTCTCGACTGTATGCGAAACGTCGGTAGTTTAGGTCATAGGGACATACCAGGGAGTTGCGTACTCGACAAACTGATCATAAAGATAACAGTCATGGCAACGGTAAGCTCTATAAATGATGTGGGTAAGCCGCTTTGCTCAGCAAAGTATCTGCTAAGAGTAGCCCTCACCAGAAGAGCCAACAGCAGATGGCAGAGCGAAACCACGTACAATATGAAAAGACATATCTGGCCATTAATCGAGAACAGAAGCGGTATCTACCATACGTTAGTAAAGAAGAAGAAAAAGAGGAAACAGAACTACATCTGTACATCTGTACATCTTCCAAACTCAACCTTCTTAAGCATAACAACCGTCGTAATAGCCAGAAACTCTCTTATGGGGACTCATGACAGGAATGAAGAGCTGTTTCCCAAACGACTACTGCGGCAGCTGTAAGTACATAAATCATTGAAATCTTACCGCTGTCACAGCCCAGCTCTATGTGCGATTCGTTATCGTTTTCACGGAAATTTGTACCTCGATTACCTTACAGAGCTTGCATTGAATAATTGTTAATGATGCTTACCGATTAACCTCCTGAATTTCTTGAAACACGTCATCAAGTGGTTTGAGCATATGGAAAGATGAAAGGAATCACCCTAGCAGGACTAACATAGGCATCACAACAGTCTAGTAGACATAAGTGCGCTTTATCAGGGTTCTGTTATCAAACAAACTGTTAAACCTACCAAATACCCATTCAACCAAAAGTAAACTTTATGGCTCAACTAATTTTATTATCAAAGCCGGTGGCCGCGGCAAACCTTTCTGGCATTGTCTTGCTGAAATTTAACCCCGTCTAAATTAGTATCGCCGAAAATGCGAGTTAACGAAGGCAAAAGAACCGCTTCTTCAATAATATTGTACATTTATGTACTTTTGACGAAAATTTCGCTGACACCACCAGCAGCCATGCAGCCCCAGATCATAATGCTACCTCCTTCATGCTTAACAGTGGGTACCACGCAATGTGGATGATATTCTTCCCCAATCCGTCGCCTCACGAACGTCTCACCAGGTGTTCCAAATATTTGTAGAAAAGAAAAAATAATTTTTTCATAAGATTTGTATTATGTCTTCAAAATTGCTCTAGGGTAAGAAGCTATGGCTGTTAATACTTTAAGACGATCTTAACTAAGCTTACCTCGAAGTTTGATTCATCAGACCACAGAACATTCGACCAAACATCTTACGTGAAATGTTGGTATCGGCGCGCCCATTCCAAACGATTTTTCCTATTCTTTTCTGAGAGCCACGGCTTCTTTTGGGGTTTACATCCTTTTAAACCTGCTTCCAGAGGTCTTCTTCTTGCTGTTCGAGCACTAACTGGCTTACTAAATTCATCCGAAAGGACAGCTGCAAGGGCAGAAGAAGATTTTTTTGCGATCCTTGAGAGACTCGCGTATAAGTACTCGGTCTTCTCGTTTAATTCTTAGACGCTTGCTTCCACTTTTTGATTTATTATTGTGGGATTTCATCTCCACAAATCGCCTGAGAGCACATTGGACCGCGCACCGCGAACATCCCATCAAATTGGCTATCTCAACCTGAAAGAAGTGGTAACTTTGATAGCCACATTTGAAAATGCTTGTAATTTAGTGGTGTGCCTAATACTTTCGGCCAAGGCTGTATATATAAACGTGGTGCGAAACCTATCCTTGATTGCTCGAATTACCAAGTCTGCTGGGCGTTTATGTCGACCGAATATTGAATGCAACCCGCAATATGGGTCACACGAACTGAATCACAGTTTTTGGTAATAAATTTGCACGGTTTGCAAACTTTCTTCTGAATCTATTTGTATATTATAAAATGGCAAATCAAACTGAGTATACATAAATAAAGTCTTCCTCTTCTTCTTTACTGCGGTAGACCTCGCCATTCATTTCCTTTTTTCGCCGTTTGGCACCAATTTGAGATACCAAGTACAGTCAGGTTCTTCTCTACCTGGTCTTTCCAAAGGAATAGAGGTCTTCACCTTGCTCTGTTTTCACCGTCGGGTTCTGCATCGAAAACTTTCAAAGCTGGCGTATTCTTATCCATCCAGACCACATGACTTAGCCAGCGCAGCCGCTGTTTCTTCATTCGCTGAACTGTGACAATGTCGCCGTATATCTCCTACAGCTCAAAACTTTACTCTCGAAAACTCCTGATGCCGACTCATCAGATGTTGTCATCGTCCATCAAGTAAGAGCTCTCCACGCTTCTCGCTGCATCTCATGATAAATCTTTTATTGGATGCCTTTTCTGCGATCAAATACTTTTATTTCAAATGTTAATTAATACTTATTTAATTAAGTTTATTGCGCACATTTAAATACTTTTTCAGAAAGCTGCTTAGCTCGTTCGCAACCCATTTCCCATAAATTACTCCAATAATCTCAGATCGCAGTGGTGCATTATCAGCTTGCAATGCACGTGCAATAACAACAAAGTGTGCATTTAAAAAATGTATATAATACTTACATACATATATACATATGTATATGTGCTTATAGGTACATACATAATTGTGCATAGAAAAAAAACGCTTGTATAAGATCGCATCGCTGTGGCTTTTGCCAAATATGACAATTGCAACAAGTTATATTGTTATTGTTGTTTAAAAGTAGTCAACATGGAAAAATATTGCAAAGAAAGCAACACTGTAAATAACGAAAAAGTTGGTTATAAATTAATCGCAAAAATAAAGTAAGTCAACATGTACAATACATACCTACATACGAGTGCATATGTACATACATATGTATGTATATGCCAACAATTGGCTGGCAATCGGTTCACTCACTTGCCGGTAGCAGGCAGCGCAATTGAATTCTCAGCGTCGACGTAAAAGCGTAAGCAATAGCGATAGTACATATATATGTACATATGTATGTAAGTAGTAAAAGCGATAAAATGAGCGCCATCACCATATCAGCGCACAAGTATTGGCGCATTTTAGTCGCCGCTTATACAATTGGCCTCTTTTTGGCTGTGCGCTGAACTGCAGCGTGAATGTGATGTATTCGTATGCCTGCCGGCCTGTCTGGGAGTACCACGATATGTGCATATGTATGTATGTATGTATTATATATCACTTATTTGTCAGCATAATTTCTTTAGATTACACAATTCTACGTTAAAAACTTTTTAAGCTCGTTATTGGTTAAAAAAATATGTATATGTATGTATGTATGTATGTATGTATGTATCAAGTGAATATGTTTTACGCAGATTTTTATATTGGCTGAAAAAAAATATTTTTTTGGTATTTTATACGTGCGTGTGTTATGTTTTTTGCGATATTTTGAAATTTAGAGTCCCTAAAATTACGTGTTAGTAGTTATACTTGCGTACATGCATACATATTTGTATATATGTACATATAAACAACTGTTTCCATTTGTTGACTCATTCCAAATTGTACTGGTTTTGAATTTATTTTGTCTATGCACCCACTTATGTACACCAGCACCCGTAGCTACACTTGCATACATACATAAATATGTATGTACAAGTATGTTGGTATTGTAGTTATAACAATGTTTACAACAGTCAATGAAACGCATATTTCCGCGTTCAACCAATTTCGGCTGTCAGTGCGTTGTAATGAATTTTTAATTCGAATAGACATACATACATACAATACATATTTATATCACATTTACGCAAATTTCCTTATTTTTTCGGAAGTTAATTACAACCAAAATTGTGTTGTGTACTTATTTTGAAAATAAAGCAGTTTTTATATACAAAAAATACACTATAAATTAAATACATCTACTCTGAGCGCATTTTTCTTCATTTATATTTATAATATAATATATATATGTATATCCAATATTTGTTCAGCTTCGCATGACTTACACAGTGCTTTGGTGCTACTTCGAGTTCACATATCCTATAAATAATTCCTTTTTTAACTGCTTATTAGTGAAGATTTCTTTCTATTTTAAGCTGATATCGGTCACACTTCTTCCAGTCATTATTCCTTCACTTCGAATAAAAGCAAAACATTCTTATTATGAAAAAAACACACTGTTCACACAGGTACGCAATTAGCTAGTTGTGACCATTATCACGATAAGGACACTAATTTCTATAAAAATAGCACTATAAAACTTCAAATCAAAAACAGTATGATCTAACCTAATTGAATCTGTGTGAACAGCAAGCAAACTCTGATGCAATTAGGAATTAAATTGTCATATGTAGCTCCTTTAATGCTTCTCAGTTCATTCATTAAAAAAAAAAACAGAAACAACGAAGAAAATAAAAATTTATTTTTACGCCCAAATGTAGGCAACATATAAAGTTCAGAATTCTTTTTGAATGAGGTCAACCAAAAAATTATTATAATATTTTGTAGCTCGTGTATGTGCTACTTAATGACAAATTAAATAAAAAAAAAAAAAGTCACATATCACAAAATATATATAAATAATATTTTTCCACCACCTTTAAGTGCACAATCATCAATAATCTTTAACTCTAGAGTTCTATCCGATTTGCAAGTTTTGCACACCCATTTATGCACAACTTTTCCCCACAAACAAATTGATTAATTACATTTTATTTTCTTAGACTCAGCCGACCCACACGGCTTTTACCATAAAAAGCCTGTCAATAAAGAACTCAAAATTATTTTATGTAAGCAGACATGATTTAGCACTGGAAACTTTTTTTTGCACTATAATTTGCTAAGCTTCGACTTTTTAGACAATGAGACTGAGGGAGTGACACATGTGGCGTGGTAATTTCCTTGTAGTTAATTAGCACAAAACAAAAACAGAATGAGCGGTCACCCACCAGCGAGAGAACTCAGACAGTGGCGACACGTCGACGTTGCTTCATACAACAGCAACAACAACAACAACAACAATAGTAGCATTCGCCTACTGTATAATAATAACTAATTAAACCAATAAAATAAAATTAAATGATTTAAAAAAAAATAATATAAAATCTAGTAAAACTTGAGCAAAAATAAAATCAAAATAAATTAAAAAATATTAAAAAATTAAAATTAATATAATTAAAATAATATATTACAACACAAAAAAAATGAAAGAAATGAAAAACTTCAATACAAAATAAAACAAATATAAAATAAAATACAATTAAATTAATTTAAAATAAATTAAAAAAAAATTAATATAAAATTAAAATGAAGTAAAAACTTAAAATAAATTAAATTAAAACAAATTATATTAAGTTGAAAAACAAAAGTAAAACAAGATAAACTAAAATAAAATAAAATAAAGAGTATAAAAAAGAATTGAAATAATTTAAAAGTAAAATTAAATAAATCAAAATCAAATAAATTATATAAATTAATATTAAATTAAATTAAATAGTATTTAATAAAATAAAATAAAGCACAATAATACAAAATAAAATAAAATAAGATAAAATAGAAAACATTAAATATATAATTAAGCAAAAGGAGATAAAATAAAATAATATAACTAAGAGTTTTATTAAAATAATTTAAGTAAAATGAGTAAACTAAAATAAAATAAAAAAATAGATGAAATTAAATAAAATAGAGTAAAATAAAAAAATTTAATAATATAAAATACAATAAATTTAAATTAAATTATATAACCAAAAAAAAAATTAAATAACATAAAATAAACTGTAATGGAAAAAGAAAATTAAAATAAAATAAAATGAAGCAAAATGAAGTAAAATAAAATGAAGTTATGAAAAGAAAATTAATATAAAATAAAATAAATAATAAATTTTAATAAAAAATTTAATAAAATCAAATAAAAAGAATAAAATGCGATAAAATAAGATTAAATTAAATAAAAAAATTATATGAAATCAAATAAAATAAAATAAAAGAAACTAAAATAAAATTAAAAAAAATTAATTAAAATGAAATAAAAAATTTCTGTTATTTTTATTTTATTTTAATTAAACTAAAATAAAATTAAAAAAAAATAATATCAAAAAATTAAAAATAAATAAAATAAAATATAAAAACTTAAAATAAAATAAAACAAAATAATATAAATAAAAATAAAACAAAATAAAATAACATGATATAATAAATAAATGAAATAATAAATAATAAAACAAAACAAAAGAAAATAAAATAAATCAAAATAAAATTAAATAGAATAAAATGAAATAAAATAAATTAAAATGAAATACAATAAAACAAAGCAAAACAAAACAAATAAAAATTAAATAAAATAAAAGAAATTATATAAAAAAATTATATACAAAAAAATAAATTAAAATAAAATAAAATAACTAAAGTAAAATAAAATAAATTAAAATAAAATTAAATAAAACAAAAGAAAACAAGATAAAATAAAATAATTAAAATAAAATAAAAAAAATGAAATGAAAAAATAAAATAAAATCTCATAAGATAAAATACATTTAAATAAAATGTGATAAAAAATGACATAAAATAAAATAAATAAAATAAAGTAAAATAAAATAAAATAAAGTAAAGTAAAATAAAATGAAATTAAAAAAGAAAACTAAAAAAATATAAAAAAAGTTATTTTTAATAAAGAATTAAATAAAACGAAATGAGATAAAATAAAATTGAATAAGATGCAATAAAATTAAATAAAATAAAATACAAAAAATTATTTAAAAAAAAATTAAAACAAAATAAAATAAAGGAGAAAATAATAAAAAAGCAAAAAATAGAATGAAATAAAATGAAATCAAATAAAACAAATTAAAATGAAGTAAAATAAAGTAAACCAAAAAAATAGAATAAAATAAAATAAAATAAAGTAAAGTAAAAAAAATAAAGTAAAAATAAATAATGTAAAGTAAAATAAAGCAAAAATAGAATAAAATCAAATAAAAAAATTAAAATGAAGTAAAATAAAATAAACCAAAAAATAGAATAAAATAAAATAATTAAATTAAAATAAAATAAAATGAAATGAAATAAAATAATAAAGTGAAAAACTCAAAATAAAATAGAACAAACTGAAATAAAATGAAATCAAGTAAAATAAATTAAAATAAAATAGAATAAAATGAAAGAAACAATAAATACATAGAATGTAATTAAATCAAATTAAATAGAACTAAACGAAATTATAAAATTAAATTAAATTAAGTAAAATAATAATAAAACATATATAAAAATTATGTAATTATAGAAAAAATTTGCAGCGTTATTTACAAAAATGCTTAGCCATTTAAATTCGCAAGTAATTAAACTCAGTTTTTTTTTTATAAATTGTTGCAATGTTGAAATTTTAGTTTTCTATATTTTCTTGAATAAATACTCGTACATACATATGTATTTCTATAGTAAACGCACATAATTATTTTTAACTATTAGGCTTTAACCTTGACATCGCCCATTTCTAGCTCTCTTAATATCATTGTTATACTTTCAATTTCAAATCTCAATTGCCCAATCAATGTTTGTTTGGCTAATTTTCGCCCTAATTTAGACTCAGCCATGAGAAGCCGCAGGGCATGAGGCTAAATTCAACACTTTACATAGGTATGTACATAGATTCATAGCAGGAGCAGCTTGTAGTTCCGCAAGTGGTGCCATATCGCCAACAGCAATCTCTAGTTGTAATTATATTTTCGACTTTTGTGCCGCTTCGTAATGGTATTTGAGCACAAAAAACCGCCCACGTATACTCGTATACACTCACACTTGAACGCAATGGTCAAAGGTTTAATTTCGGAAAAATAAAAATCTGAAATAATTCATAGTTAAAAACTGCAAGTTACAAAGTCAACAACAAGCACTATTGTTTCCACATGTGATACGGTGGTATAGAGTAATGCGTGTCTGGTTGGAAATATCTAGAAATATATGTGTTAGTATACTTTTTTATTCTTCACTCTAAAAACACTAGAAAAATGTACAAATCAATCTGTTGGGAAAATATTTTTCATTGTATGTATTTTTTTCGTCTTTAATTCAAAGTGAAGTTTTGGCGCCAAAGCATGTCGGCGCACAATTTCAAGGCTGAGTGAGCAGCAATTATTTTTTTAATTCATACATACATACCTACATACATAAGAGTATGTATATATTGTAATGGCGTCTGCTGCAACAGCTGCTACAATCGTCTGCAACATATTCACATATGTATGTATGTATGTATGTATGTATCTTTAGATCTTATTGCATAGAAAAATTAATCCAAATTAGAGGTGGATACGAAGAGACGCCTACGCAAATTGGCACTGCAAGAGGTGGTATGTGTGCATTGTGAATGCCGCTTCTAACTCTTTGAAATGTAAACCGTTAATGAGTGTATCGTTTACTGTTATAACAATGGCAATCTAATAAAATGAATTTTCTGCCGATATTTACGAAATCGAGAAGCGAAGAGCGGATTTTTAGCTTGATTAATCAGAATGGTTAGCTGCTGGAGAGTCTCCATCCTCATTCAGGTAGGAAAAGCCAAATACTTCATTCTTGAGCTGTTTTTTTACTGCAAGCTGCCTGTCTCCCTGTCTGGGATCATGTTAGGTCTCGAGCTAAGTAGCAAAGACTTGCTCACTCCTTCGCTTCATTCAACATTATTCAATCATGGAATCATGAGCTGTATGCGATATACGGCGACATTGACATAATAACACTCCAACATTGAAAGTTTTTGATTCGTGGAAGCAGAGAAAGACCTCCAGTCCTTTGTGAGATCAGGTGGAGAAAGATCTGGCGTCAGATAACGAAGTCTGGCAGTGTTTACGCCAGTAAAGAAGGAAATGTTGGTTAATCTGGGATTCTATACCGAGCCAGAACTATCTCGCAGGGCATTTAGAAGATCATCCTAACAGCACACATTTAGACAGTCGCTAGATGGGAATATTGATGTGAGGATTCGCTGCGGACTCACCCTAAATTGATGTCTGACCTCTTGCTGAACAACAATAACATCTGGAAGTGACATTTCATAATCTACAATTTTTCCCCTTTTTCGAAGAAGCGTTCAAGAGGGTAACAGGACCAGGATATATCTGACCCGGCGTGAGCATACTTATGAAATTTCTCATTTGTAGAAGTAGCTTAAAACTCCAATCTAGTCTTTGGCACTTCTGCGATCCCAAAGCGAGTTTTTGTGCTTTGTAGAAAGAGTGAGAAGATGTTAAGCAGCTAGCATATTCTATGACATTCTGTAATGCCGAAAGTTTTATCTTGCCCTGACTAATATTTTCTCTTCGTTTTCGGAGGGCATAACGAAAATTAGAAACAGTCCGAGATATCCTGAACCTCTTACCGAATGCGCATAGTCTCGCTTAATCTTGCTAGATTTAACTTTCCCAACACAAAAAGTATTGGCTTTCACAGAGTCAGAGACTCGAGTCCAATATGGGCTGACCGCATTGGAGCCGAAGAAATGGCCCCTCAAGAAATGGTGACTCAACTATTGTAGTTCACACCTTCTCTCATAACCCGAGATCCGTACATACATATGTACATACATACCATCGTTTGGCAGAAAGATTACGAAATTCACCAAAAATTTTTTGGCGAAAGTTTCTAACAATTTAGGCCAAATATTATCGAATCATCTATATTTTTACGCACCATGCAATATGTAGCCTTGGACTTAGCGACAACTCAATAATTTTTGACAGCTCAAGAGATGCCTATCACTGAGAAAACTCTTACAAATAGCTTAAGGGCTCATAAGCGATTTTCAGTGTGCACAGAAACAAAAGCCAAAGCCTTACTTACCAACGCTCGAAAAGACTTAGGCGCGAGCTAACGTCATCTGCGTCAACTGCGTCGCTTGGAATTGAACACCAGTGAACTCCCACAATCAGCGAAGGCGATGCGATGCGATTATATGGAGTAAATAGTATTGAATTTCGTTACAGCAACGCCTGAGGCGACCAGAGCTTGTATGCGGCGATTTGTTGCTGCTGCTGTTGCTGCTGCTGTTGCTGCTCTATCGATTCAACGTTTGTGTGCGCGCGCGCTTGCTTTCAGTTTTAAACTCAATATTGTCTAGTTCGGCTTTTAGTGGCGTTTTAGCCAGCTTCGTTGACGGACGTGTAAATGCAATAAGCGACGCGATATTGTAACAAATATTCGAAATCTCAGCTTGAACTGCGAGTACGAGTATCGTTAATATCGAAACGGAACCGACGATCCATTGCGCGCTTTGTGGCAGCCAACGTAATAGAGACTTACGGGCTCGTAATATTTTCACACACACACACATGCTGGAGCTGTAAACGAGTGCAGCAGCGCTGAGTGAAAACGCGTTGGGCGTACGAAGTGAGTGTTGTCGATTCGAATCGAGCGCTTTGTTAGCAAGACAGTGAGTTCAACAAGACCGCGCCGGCGTAACACATCGAGGTGTCGTGCGGGAGTTGCACAAGTTTTGAACTGTTGTTTTGTTTTTGTTTCAATAGTGTCACCTCGCAAGTTGTAATAAACGAAAAGTGAGTGATTTTGAAAACGAAAAAAAAATAAATCAAAAATTCCGTTGCATCCACATTTGTAGGTGTGTAGGAGTATGTGTGTGTGCACATGTCCAATCTCAGTAGCGGAAACGTTTTAGACGCGCTAATCGATACACAAAAATTATAACAACTTTGAATAAGCAAAAGAAAAAGAAGATAATAATAACAGAAAATAACTTAAGCGCACTCGCTTTGGATTTTTGTGCATTTTCGTATTTTCCAACTTTGATGTGAGCCGAGAGCGGTGCAATTAATTTAAAGCTTGCCGCGCGCGACTGGTGTTGCAAGTTGCGTGCCAGAAACAGTTTAATTGTACACATACACACTAGTATACATAACTGCTTATCGTAGTGTTGTAGTTATTATTGTTTTTTCTTTATTTTTAATTTTTTCAATTTTATTTTCATTATTTTTCTTTGGTTTCCGTTGCACTTGAAAAGAGTTTGTAATTGAAGAATTCCCAAAGGCGTAAAGCGGCATAAAAGAAAATCGCAAGAAAACGTGCAAAAAGTTTGCAAATTTAAAAAAAAAGTTTGCAAAAAAAAAAATAATAATTAAACAAAAGAAAATTAGAAAAAAGAATTTGCTTGTAAATTTTTTCAGTTTTTTTTTTCATCAAACAAAACACGCGGAAGATAGATATTAAAAGTGTTGCAATCAAATAAAAATATAAAAAATTTAAAAACACAAAAACAACAAGCAAATCAATGAAATTAAAAAGTCTTAAAATGTGGCTGAATTGCTGGATGCTCTTTGCAGCGTTGGCGGTGAGTAATAATTTGAGTTCAATTTGAAAATCTATCTTTGAGAGATAACTTTGCGGCAATTAAGTGTTGTAAAAGTTAATAAAAATGTTGCTATAATATGTACTTGTGGGCCATGATAAAAATATTTATATGCTCTTGTGTATATTTTTCAAGGGATTTCACAGCTTAAAAAAATCGATTTTTTTCTATCCTACTAATTTCTACAACAACTCGAGAATGTAATGCTAACAAGTTGATCTATATAAAAGTTTCGTAGATACAGCTTTAAAAAGGTGCATGTTGAAATGCAGGCAGGTTAAGCGGTCTATACTTTAAACGCGTTTTTTTTCCAGTTCAGTCGGTTGTCAAAACTTCTAGGAAGCTGCTCAATCGATTTTCATGAAATTTTATGCAAGTCTTCGAGATCCAATGCATGGGTAATTGGCCGAACGATTTTTTTTTTCAATCAAAACTGTTAAAGAATATTTGTGTACATTTTAACAAATTTTTTGTTGAAGAAAAAACCTACCAAAAATTAAATTTAATTTTTTTTTTATTTTCTTTGGTCAAAATTCGAATTAAAGGATTTATTAACTATAATAAAAAATATTTGTTTTTAACTTCATAAGTTCTACAGTCAGTGCAGCATGCTTTCTTTACGAGGGGTCACGGAAAATGACATCAAAATGGTGGAGTTATGAATATTTTTTTTTGAAAACTTCAGGAATGTTTATCTTTAAGGCAGTTTGAATAAAAAAGTTGTTTTTATATAAAAAAAATTCGGAAAATCATCTTTCTTCCCCAGCCGCTTAACGTATGCTAGCAAATCATCCAAAGGGC